>CM023611.1:20797305-21334805 GCA_013358685.1 Antennarius maculatus
TCAAGATGCACGGCTTCACTAAATCACAGATTTTTAGAAGGTAGGCACGCGGCACCGTACGCGTATGCTATGGCTGACATACACGGAACGCAGTGCACTTCCATGTATTAAAGAAAGTGTATCAATTTCTTTAAAGCGTGGAAAAAGGTAATGCAGATAAGGTGGTTTAATATCAGTATGGGGAGGGTTCATAAATATGTAAATTACCGTAAATAATAAAATAAATAGTTTGTTGCTCTATCACGACATTTTGTTTTTCACGGGTGGTCCTGGAAAGCATTAACTGCGAGTAATGAGGGATTACTGTATTTGTGCCTTTAAACATTTATATTTTTCAAAAGTGTCTTTTTTTGGACAGATTATTTGAAGGTGACTTACAGCGGTTTACAATAACCTACAGTGACCTACATAGCGCTCTAGGGTCACCACAGGAATTTGTTGTGGAAGTTTATTTTTTGGTCCACAATCAAACAAGTCAACCAAGCCCTTTCATTGTCAGATGACGGCTGTAGAAGAAAGCTGTGGTCAAACTCAAAGTGAGTGTGGTTCATTAGAGCTAACCACATCATGTAGAATATCAGGTTTCACACTGTCAAACGAGTGTCTCATAAACCACGTTAATCTGGTTTGAAGTGTGCCTCACTGACGGATGGCACACACATCAGACATCCTCTTGAGTTTTACTTCAACATCGCTTCAAGTAATTTGATGAGGATCTCCTCTAGTAGGAAGAACAGTTTCGTTTTTCTTTCCCAGCTCTTTCATTCACCATGAATCAAAACTGTTCCATAACAAACATAAAACTGTAAACAGATGTCATCTGTCAACTCCTACCAGTTAATGAATCTGTACTCTGTGTGTAAGGACCGTGTCTTTGTTGGGGACTTTCAAACTGTTTGTCCTTTTACATGCAGGGTGATTTTAAACTATGTCAAGATCTTTTTTACTGCATTTAACATTAAGTGTCATATGACCAAATGCTAATCACTAATTATATTGACTAGTTGTGTCAGTTATCTCCTGCACCCTGATTTATAAGACATTCAAGTCAACCTTTTGCCACTAAGAATTTCCATTATTAAAAAGTGAATCTTTGTTTATTCGTTTGATTAAAAATAAACGTTTTAACATGTTATGTTAATAGTACTGAAATAATAAAGGTGATATTTTTTTTATCCATAATCATAACAGTCTTTTTTTCCCCTATACATGCCAAATGCCATACTTTAACCACAGAAACTTGGTTTTGGCTTTTGGCTGTACTTCGGCGTCCACAGCCGGGTTCACACGTGATTATCACCCCATGGGTTTGTGTTACGTTTGTGTGTGTAAACACTAGTGTTAAATGGCCTGCACTGATGTGTTTATGGTCTTTCTAATGGGTTTAAGAGATGGGTACATGTGAGAGACAGAAAGAATTAATCCATCCCGCTGAATTTCCATAGAAGGGTAGGGTGGTGACACCACAGCACTAAAATAGACTTGTCGTTTCCTGTTCAGTAGGTTACGTACCTTCTTTATGGTCTGTTCCTCCCAATAATCTGTTGGAAGCTACGCACATCTGCACTGAGAAAACAAATTTCTTTAAGAAATGTGTGGTTATACTTTTATAGATATCCTACATATAGACGGGATAGTTGCACAAGAAGATGAGCTAAGCTGGCCGGTGTTCAGTACTGCTGTTGTGATGGATAGTATCTGCCTTGCAATGGCCCTTTACACACCCAGCCTGAAATTACTTTTCCACATTCTGTAGGCTGGCACAAGCAGATGGACAGATCAGAAGATTAGAACATTAATGGAAAACTTACATCAGAGGTCCAATGTCTGTTAGAGTGTTACTAGTTCTGTTCATGCCATGAATGTCCATTCCTGACAAATGAAAACAAAAACCTGTTATTATCGAAAGGAATATTGAATTATAAATATTTAATATTTAAGTAAGATAATTTGGGGAATAGAGTCTGTCCTCATCTGCTTCAATAAACACAAGTAAACCTCCTTTATCATTCAAAAAATATGGTCAAGTTCAGATCCACAACACTGTAATTCAGCTCAGTGTCTGGTAGGTTTCATTATCGTTCTCTGAATATTAAACTGGGATCGACTAGTTTTCAACTGTAATCCTTCTACGTGCTGGTCTACTCCTGAACCCGATGCATCTATTTTATTTTTCTGTCTATCCTTTGACCGCCTACTTAAATCGTGTGCACCTGTTTTCCTGCTTGCTAACTGTTGACAGATACGTTAACGGGCAGTAAAACACATTTTTCATGTGAGCATCACAGCGCTAATGAGGAATGAGCGAGTGCCAGGTAACAAGTTCAACCAGTATTCTGTGTTCGAGTACACTTGAACTCACATTTGTCATTCTTCATCAGATTTCCATTCGTCTCTCCATGTTGAGTATATTTTGCATCTTGCAAACATTTTCTTTTAAATGTGTGTTGCATTTTTGAGTCAACGTTTTCCTTTTATGAGACGTGCACTGACGAAATATGAAAACGTGTGTGTGTGTGTGTGTGTGTCTGTGTGTGTGTGTGTGTGTGTGTGTGTGTGTGTGTGTGCATGTGTATGTGTGAAAGAACAAATCTGTCAATGCTTCAAGGTTGGGTTGCTGTTCGGTCTTTGTGTGCAGCGACACAAACGTTGACTGTTGTGGATCAAGTCATTGACACAAATGGAGCCATAGTTTCCCCCACTTTGGCCCAGGAGAACATATGTGACCCCTGCAGCCGGCTAGAGTCAGCTGAAGTGAAACAACTCTTACTCTACATGTGTCTGCTGCCTGAAGCTTGTCACTTGATCCTCTTCTGTTGTTGGCAGCGTGTTCATCGGGTGTGGGAGTCGCTCTCCCCCTCAGTACTCACCGCTCATCGCCTGTCTCTGAGGAAACGTTTGAATGCATGTTGTACATACGTCTGCACACTCACACAGTCCATAATACCAGTGCTAACAGTAGATGCATTCAATATATGACCACGTGGGTTTTTTTTTATACGTGGAAGTTGATGAGCCGTGAGAGTTCTCCATATGATGAAACACGATGCAACATGAATTCATTTTAAGGCCATGTGCATGAAAAATGTTAAATCAATCATACAAACCCAACCTCATGCATGAATGTGCTACACGCACTGTACACACCTTGTGCTGTTGTTCAGGGAATTGTAACCCTGCAGGTGTAGTGGTGTTATGTAACTGTGAGAATACAGGATAGGTCAGTAATCAAACTCATGTCCCATTTAAAGAAACAAAGGACAGTGGAGGCCTCACTGCAGCAGCCAGGGGACACCTTCATTCCCTTGACTACCACGAACAAATATGGATTCTATTACTGTCTAATGTACAATATTTTAAGAGAAAATGAAACCAATGATTAGCAGCCAATATAATCTTTACATTACATATTAATAAGCTATTTTATTTTACTTTTATGCTGTTTGTTAGTCACTCCCTCCTCAAGGTTCAAACTATCAAAGTCACACTCAAGAAAAATATATAAAGGACTTTATCCTCGTTTAAATATGAAGAACTCCATCAGTAAAAGAAACTGTCCTCACAATGTCGCAGTGAAGTGTTTGATGTGGTGCTTTCCTGACGTCTTTAGTATTTCATCTCTTCTTACCACTCCCGCTATTCTTCTCTGCTAATACTAAAAATACAGTATTTCTTGATCCTTTTTGTTTCTACATTGGTATCATGTGGATCGGTGAGGTTTCATGGCTGGTGAGGCACTGATCTCATCATAATTAGATTTACAAACATATGAACCTACAGTGTAGCTCATTCACCATTTAATTATCAACAGTGAGTGGGTTATTTTTAAAGTCTCAGAGCACAATTATTAGAATTATTTACACGTACAAACTGTAACACACAAATAAGCACATTTGATTAATGACACGAGGCTGGGGAACTGTGTTTCACTTCAAGCCTTTTCCCAGCGGTTTCAGGACCGCACAACTCAAGAAAGAAGTTACACACATGCAGTTGTTGACAAAAAAACACTACATTATATACATTAGCTAAATTATGGAAATTTAGTTCATAGCGCAAACGTGTTTGAACATTTTAATAGCGACATATAGAGAGATAGCATTACGGTCTCACTGTATAGCATGCCAGCACAGCTAGTCGAGCTATTGTTCAATCCATGGTGAGGCTCGGCTGGCTGGCGCCTCACCGCAGGTCTCTAATCAGTATTTCAACGGTAAATGTGAAAATTCAGTGATTTTGAGTAAAAATAACCTAAAATTGGTGATGTTGAATATAAAATAACTTTCTAATACTCATCATTGGAAAAATATAACCATTTAATTTATTTCTTCCATTTTTCTTTTTTTTTTCTCTCATTATGGCAGGTGAGGCCGTGCCTCACCTGCCTCCCCTGACCGCACGTCACTGATGTGAATTAATCTACAGAGGACTACTGTATCCCACAGGTACAAGCAGCTACCAACTAAAAACCAATCCTCTAGTTGTAGGAAATGTTTTATAATGTGAGATTTTTTTTTACTAATGCAGATGATTAACATAGTCAAAATAAGTTGCAAATCATTATTAATTAAATCCTGGTGTTTTCCAACATGGTTCCTACTGTTTTCTTAGAAATGAGTTGTTGAATCTAGCTTTTGCAACACATTGATTATTCACAGATGGTAAACTCAAAACAAAACAACTTATAGCAAAGTTTTCCAAACGTAATGAAGCTCATATTAATCCTCCTTTTGCTCAGACGCAGCCATCATTTCCACCTTAAAGACAGACACTATTCTTAAATTGGTCATTGTAGGTGAACATATTGTAGTCCACTTCTGGGGAAAACCAGCTAGAGATAGCCAGTTAGTAAAACATCAATCCTTCCAGGGTAACAACACATTTATTCCTTATTGTTTTTTTAAATATTTTTTATTTTCTGGCCAATATAATCAGTTTATTTTAACACTGTATTCTCCATGCAGCTTTGCAGCTCATTTGCATAATCTGTGTTCACCAATGCAGAACGATGGCTGTTTTCCAATCAAAAGTTTATAATAGAGATTTTTCCAAAAACTTTGCAACCTGTCTGAACATTTAGTTTATTTTTTCTTTCAGTGGATATTCTTGCCATAGAAACAGACTTTGGGCCCACGGTCTGTCCGAGATGAAACATTGATTTGCTCATGGAGAAAATGATGTTTTTGAATAGAACACACAGCCCCGATATTTTAAATACCATTTATTATATTTTTATTGATACTTGTTGAAGAAGGCTATAATTTTTTTCTGACTGACTGGCAATTTAATTAAATGAAAACACCATGACATGTAATGCACCCTACTCTAAAAACATGTTGCGTAATGTGACAGGCACCAGGGAAATGCCATCTCAAAGACTTGTTTATGTCAGGTCTTCCAGTGCTTATGACAAAAACAAGGGGTTAAGACGCTGTAATCATGTATTGCTCAGCTGCTATGAAACATCACCGGTTTGATTTTTATTAACACTGCACTATCATTTCCCTACTTTGTCTAAGTGTCTCAGAGGATATGCAGATGTCTTTGTTCGTCGCTGAACACTGCTGATCCTCTTGACACACTACACCACACTAAACCTTAAAGATTCATGACATTCGTCCAGATTTCCCAGCGATCTCCAGCTGCTGCTGTTTTTCTACACTAATTCTGAAAAGTTCAAAACACTAGAATAACTAGAATAGCAAAGGTGCATCAAATGATGACCTGGCAATGAAATCAATCCAACCTCCTTTCATGCTGCAGCTCCTACTAGTCATTAGGATGTGTAGGCAAATGGGTAGACAGATACTTTCATTGATCTTAGATGGCCGCCTCTTATTCCAGTTTTAACCATAGTTTGCTTTATTTCAAACATGATCACTTTACATAAACTGTCATTATTCCTATTACATGACTGCATTTACAGGGAGTTACAGGGATTAGGTTTTTAAGAGGTCAGCCTCAAGGCAAGAGGTACAGTATAAGCAAATGTCAACTTTGGCCAACGCCTTGGTGTTTATCTGCAAAGGTGAACAAAAGCTAACAGGTATAAATGTGAAAGTGAATGAACCATGAATTGACCACACCTTGCTGCTTTTGTAAGAACTGAATGAAGAGGTTTCTCCACATGCCAGCAGTGAAGGAAAGTTTTTTTGCTGAATAGATTGAAAATAAATCTTTTTAGGGCACGTTCATTGTTTTTGTTTCAGAAACAGAACTGTCATTCCAAAAAAAAAAAAGAAAAAAGAATAAATATTCAAGTGTCAAGATTTCTCCAAGACAACTTTCATAAATGATGGCTTTCCATTACCTTCCAGTAGGCTGGGTTGAAATACTTGTGAATGGAAGCAGTCAAAGTTGAGGACAGAGAGAAAGGGCCTTCAAGGAAAAAAGGTATGCAAGTTAATTGGGCCAGGATACAAACCTGATGCCATGTTTGTTGTCCCAAATAATTACTTTGACTCACTGTATAATAATAATTATTAATAAAATGTGTGCTATATTTTGCATACTCACTAATATTCTCAGAGCTGCAAAGGAACAAAGCAGCTCCGACATTATTCTGTCCCCCTTGCAGCTTTTGTGGCAATTAAACATCTAATCCCTGACCCCTACGCTCACCAGAGTTACCTATCCCAAACAGGTACCACATCATAAAAACAAGTCTGAAACAATGGGCCCATTTACTTACAAAACTGAAGCAGCAAATCCCACTGCTTCTGGCTTTAAGGGAGCAGTGGATTCAGTTTCAGTCATCCAGGTAGGATGTGTCTACCCTGATCCACATTTCACTTGCTTCAGATGATGATCTTAAGTAACTTATCAGCACTTCCTTTAGCCCGCATTTAAGATGGGATCTGATATCTGTTGTGTTTTAAACAGAACACCTGCTGAGGACAGGATGAGGGAGATGAGGCTGTAAAGGCTGGGAGTGAATGAATAGTCAATTGTCTGTATTTGTGAAAGGCAAAGTTCATCACCAAGATGTCAACTTAACATATCCAGGTTAAATAAGAACACAGGGCAGGTAGGGAAGCTGTGACAGAACATCAAAACGTAAAGCCTCTGTTTGTTTCCTTTCTAACTCTAATCCCATCAATAAAAGAGAAAAACCACCCACCAGTTCAACTTCGACTTTCCTTTTTTTGCTTCACGTAGTGAGTTATCTAACACTGTGGAGGTATAGCTCAATCCAACAACTCCTACAAGAAGATACCTGTCCATATTTCACTTTTGGTCTGCCTCTGCTTTGATGATATTCATCTTAATGGCTACCTTACTCTACTTCCTCATTCTTTGTGCAACTCATTTACCTGTGGCCAAGAGCAGTATCTGCCATTTTTGCAAAATTCTGTCTTTTTCCATATATCTTCTCTTCAATCTGTCAGTTTTTTTTTTATGGGTATATTTTCGGGTATATTTCCAAGATATATGGATTTTTATTTTTTTTTATCTGCAAAAAACAAAGTCTGTCAGTAGTTCAACTTGGTTTCTCCATTAAGAATATTAGATTCTGCCTTTGTGTTGGGACCAACTTTGAATTTGAAGGATCGTTTTACAACATCATCGATAACAATCATCTTTAAAATATCAAATCTTCCAAAGATGGAGATAACGGTGAAAGATGACACTGGAGCTTGCTGGCAACTTCTCTAACTGGCAGTAATGTTCATAAAAAAAACATTAGTAGATTTTCTCGGCTGATAAAACTGTATATTTTTGTTTCATACTAATATAATAGAACAAACACCTTTATTTGTCCACATAAATGGAATTCATCATTTATTTCACAGACATACATATTTCATACTAGTTACCATTAAGAAATGTTTACGTCCTGCAATTTATCACCGAAGAGCCATATTAATTTACTGCACTAAAAGAAAGGCAAAGTGCAGTAAATGAATATCCTTAAATTCGTAAAACAATATAATAGAATACAATACAAAATAATACTTAATTCCGCTCTCAATTTTCTTTTAATTCTCTTGTAGGAGAAACTACATCCTTGCACCAAGTTTTATGAAAAAACTCATGTTCCCATAATACATCTGACAACGCAGACAACAAACATGAGCTCCTTGGTGGAGGTAATAATCAATGGAGACATTCCTACCAGGGTGGTACAGGCAGGCCGTCAGTGCATAGCGCCGTACTGCAGTTACACCTTGTTTCGTTCCTTTGAGGTGAATTTGCCGCTGGTGTCAAGTGTCACTGGTGACTCTCAGCGTTGAGAAGTTGGTTAGGGTCTAAAGAGTTGAGTAACTGACACCACTTGGTGTGACTTCCTGAGTCACCCAAAGAAAATGGTTTTACTGGTGCGTCGCATTCCGGCTGATTCTGTGTGTCTCTCCAGTTTCCTCCTTCTCCTTACAGTGGAATTAAATTTAAATTATGCATGCTGTATGTCTGCTGAAGCGGAGAGGTAATCGCTCTCCTCATACAGGTTTAGGTATGTAACTCTCACACCTGTTGAAGGTGTATCTCACTGTGTATGCATATATGTACAGTATGTAATGTATATGCTGTACCTTTACATGCCCTGATTGTGTGCGTAGCCTCTAGGAGAGAAGCAACCTGAGCTCATTTCTTCTTACGTTATCACTTTCCTGTGTGTGTGTGTGTGTGTGTGTGTGTGTGTGTGTGTGTGTGTGTGTGTGTGTGTGTGTGTGTGTGAGATTATGCCCTTCTAGTTCCAACTTGACACCCAGTCTAAATGTTTCAGCAGTTCCATTGTGACTCCTTATGACTGGAAACTGTCATTTTGTAGAATCAGAGAACAAACTATGATAATGTCTACATTGGAGACAAATGTGATGCTAGTTCTGGTCATATGACCAGACCTCAGTTGAACTGATACCACATTAGAAGCACATGATATAATCTTCATTGTCTTCTTCATGTCTAGTCTTGGTAAATAAAAATATGAATTTTAAAGTTTTGCCAAGAATACTGAATAATGGATTAGTGGATAATGTCTTTGAGCTTCTAGTTGGTTGTCCACCTTCCTACCTGTGTATTAAAGAAAAGTGTTTATTTAATACACGGAAGTGACTCACGGAACACAGCGCACACGCGGATGCTATCAGCCAATAGCATTCGCGTACGGTGTCACGTGACTACCTACTAAAAGTCTGCGATGTAGTGAAGCTATGCATCTTAAAAAGCAAATATCGGGGGATCACTGTATTTAATTTTGGACTAGGGGGTCGACAGACAAACAGACATAGACAAAAAAATGGTTCCTCCAGCATTGCTTTAGAGGGGATGTTTTTTGCTGCAGCAGCAATTTCATATTGGGTTTTTGTTTTGTGGTCACCTTTTGCTTTGCCGGGTAACTGAGACTTTTCACCAAAGATAGCTCTTTATTGAAAAATGCTAACGGTATTTATCTAAAAGTGCACTATATAATTGTTTTATCATGAGTTACTTCCTGATGAAACAATCATTTGTGAGCTTCATTTATGCTGGTGGTGCATATAGGAACCCTCCTCCTATATATGCGCAAACCACCTTTCAGCTAGATACATGAAGTACAGGTACTCAGGTGGTGTCAGTCTTCTCGTCTCCTGTTTGTCAAATTTCAACTGGTATCGTTTTTCAGCTAAGTGCCCTCTCCTCGCGCTGGTGGAGGGTAACGTGGCTGTGATGGATGCGATAGCAGGAATGAAAAGAGATCAAAGGTAGACGTTCCAACAAGGAGCGATGGTTATTGCTTTCACAAGTGTAGGCCTCCTTGTCGGCTCTAGGAAATAGCAGCCACATCTCGCCGCCATGTGTACAAACATCTGTGTACAAATACACTTAACGGATCATTTACCGTGCAGTGTAATGATCTGAGTATGAGTGACCATTCTTAACCACCCAGATCACAATTCCAGCACTTCTGATCATAGAAAAATTTATCAATTTACACGATTGGCAATTTCTCAGTTAATGATATCGGACCAGTCTGATTATTGGCTAGACTACAGCTTACCAGGGTCAGGGGTTTCTAGTTTTGGAGTATAAGACAAAACATTGTCACTGTTCCATTTCATTTGTCCATCGTCAAAAACAACTTATCTTTACAGAGTGGTGAAGGGTTGGAGTTTTTCCCAGGTGACTTTAAGCAAGATCTTGGGTACACTATGGATAGGTTGTCACTTCATAAATAACAACCAACAAATACAAACCTTTACCTTTACTGCATGCATTAGGGCAACAGAGAAAGCTGACACTCCACACAGAAAAACTCTGGGTTGGGTTTCAGACTAATTTTTCTAGTGTGATTTAATGTCAAAGTGTAGTTACCACATTTTGCTGATGTTTATTTTTCTTATTTTTGATTTATTTTAGTGTGTTAGTGTTAGTATTAGGGTAATGTAATTTTTTTGTTGACTTGGTCAAACTCTTTCCACTCCACCACAATTCAGGGTCACCCCCACCTGCCAAATCCCAATTTAACCCTGTGTCTCTTGTTTAGTAGTGCTTGTGCGTGGGTGGCCAGACTCTATTATTCTGCAACTGGCTTGTGTTGGTTTTTATTTTGAGCCAAATGTTGTCATTCTTTGGTCCCATTCTGATTCCCCTGAGATTATCCATTATAACAGGCAAACTAGTTTCTTCACAGACGTCCTTTGGGTTATTGAGTGAAGATTTGAGATGAATACTGTGGGGGGGCCACTCACTGGTTGTTCCATAGTCCTGTGCTGCTCAGTGGACCACAATAACTTAGCCATATGCTTGCATAAAATGAGGCCGGTGTCAACGGTTATCATAGTGTTAATTCTTCCATTGAATTGAGACCATAGACATTATAAAAAGGCCAGACTGATGGCTGGGCAAAATGAATGACTATTTACATCAAGTTGAGTCTGTCTCCAACCACATGCAGCTAAAGCCACCATATCTAACCTGCTCGGGGTAATCACTGAAAGCGCTCATTGTCTCAAATGCACAAAAAAATCCGACCTGACAGACTCAATGAAACACACACTCAAGAAGTCGCGTACGCCTGCAGACACACTCATCTCTTTTTCAGGCGCATGCGATCCCTTACACACCACAGTTTAAATCAGACGTCTTAATCCTGGGAACAGAAGTAGAGTTTGCCGTTTAGAGTGAAGGGACATTGTGCTGTGAGTGTTTGGAGTAGCACAGAAAAGTGACTCAGTCAAAAAGGATAAAGATTTTTGATCCATGGTAAAATTAACAAATTCATTGAAGCAGAGAGATCAACACACTTTTGTGCTCATTCAGAGTTTGTATCCCATTGATGCGTAGCAAATGCTTTTTTTTTTTTTTAACATGACAACCTGATAGAATTTCAGTATACAAGTTATTGCAGACGTTGTTTTGGCAGTTGCCACCAAGAGCACAAAACTTACTTCTGTTTCAGAGGTTTGTGGTTCGAGGTCTGGATCTGAAACAAATACAAGCAGAAACTCAAAGAAACAGAAACACAACCAAAGTTTCCAGTATGGGCTCAATTCACCTGTCAGCAAATGAACTTTATGAAAAATATCAGGTCAGTCAGATGACACAAACTGTAGCAGCAGGTTTTACAAACGTGTCTTTGCATTACTAGGAATTTGGTTGTCAGTAAGAATACACAGTTATAATACAGTTACTGATGGAATGTCATCATTGTCTCCATGCACAGAAAACATTAGACATAAGGCTGAGTGTGCGTGTGCGTGTGTGTGTGTGTGAGTTACTGAAGGTGGAGAGACAGTAATGCAAATAATTTGTTATGTTCAGACTCAAGCCTCTATTTGGTAGACGAGATCGTCCTTCATTCTTCTCTTTATTTGGGGATTCTGTCCAGGATTCAGTATGACACGGAAATTTTTAATAAATTGTTATTTCTCTATTGGAAAAAAAAAAACACCATTAAAGACATAAAATTGATTCAACCTGGACTAGGGTCTCAAGACTCAGGAGTCAAGATTCATTTATTAGTCACTTACATGACCGTCCGAGTACAGCAGTGGTGAAATGCAAATATGACATGCTCAGCGTTGTGTGTATGATGAAAGATAAAATAGGGAGAGAATAGAAATGGAAAAGAATCAGTTAAAGTAAAATGTAAATACAAATATAAATAGATAACTCTTATATACATAACTCTGGCAGCATAAAAGGCTTTCAGCAGCGATGAGGAGACCTTGAATATGTCTGTCCACCTCAGGTGGTACAATCGCTTTCTTGCCTTCTTTACCAAAGCTGTGGTATGTGTGGACCAAGGGAGACCCTCAGAGATCTGAACCCCAAGTATTTGTAGCTGTCCAGTCTCTCCACTACAGTGTTATACTGTAAATCCTCAGTGGTGTGTTACCACCTCCTCTGCCTCTGTCTCAAGTTGACGACCACTTCCTTTGGTTTTGTTGTTGTCCTTACACCATGACAGCTCCACCTCCTCTAGATAAGCCATGTCGTTGTTAGTGATCAGACCTACCACCACCGTATCCTCCGCAAATTTGTGTTGCTGTATATCCTGTATACTGCACATCCCCTAGTTTATTCCCATATTTGTTCTCGGAGGCTCTGCATTTATTCTCTCTCCTCCCTTTCATTTGTCAGGAGTTGTCAACATGGCATCAGACTGACTTCCCATTCAAAGACGCCAGAGAGTCCCAGCTGATTTGTAACAACGAGAGAAACATGATGGAACAAGTGAAGTGATCAAATGTACCATGTGTTTACATTTCAATTGTTAGTTGTGGATATCAGATGATCTTGTTTGGTCTGGAATCCAGAGGAGTCACTGACTCACACAAAGATCCACATTGCATTGCTGCAGGTTCCTGTAGGGACTCCTGTGCAGCGTCCAGACCAGCGTGAGTTCAAACAGCAGACCTCATGCTGTTAAAGAACTGTAAAAGATGATATCTTAAGCATAGTGAATCTAGCAATACTGTACTTTCATAATGCTAATGTTATTAATAAAAAATGCTGAACATGTATGGATAACACACAGATATTTTTTTTTATTATGCACACTGCATTGGAGTTGTTTATTTCTATTTTTCTAGTCTGGTTTTAATGTATTTTAATATCTTAATAGCCCATAATAAAATAATGATGTTCTTTTGATGTGTTTAATTGATTTTATATCCGTCCTGGGCTGTGGAGTCACTGAGAATGTGATTGTTTCCTGCTAGGAGTTGATCGTGATGGTTATTAATAGTTAATTATACAGTATGTTACTGGAAATACTGGAGACTGAAACCCAACTGTGACAGTTCATGTCGTTAACATGGCAGCATTTTTTTTTTATTGTTGTTGTCTCAAACAAATAATTTCACAGGACCAAATTGAGTTTCGATTACATTTTGTCAAACCCAGGTCAACTAAACATCTTCTGTGATTGATTGACATTAAAACCTCTGGCCAACATATTTTATGCAGTGGCAGACCTAGGATTTTTCTAAATCAGAAGTCGTCAAGTAAAAATTTTATCCTTTGTTTTCGATGTACAATATATTTGTGAAATTGTTTTGTTTAGAAATGTTAAATTGAAAACTCTTCAGAAACAAAAGCTCTTAATTCACATTTTATTCCCTTTTCCATAGAAAAGATAAGACACATTTTTTCTAAATATGTCTTGGAAAAGATACCTAAAGTTCACAGGGAGAACAGGCAGACTCTTCACAAAAAAGCACTAGGTGTTATGTGAGACACTGTTGTGTCTCACTTGACACAACAGTGCAAGCCCAACACAAACAGCCATATTACATGAGATCATTTTAATCTGGTATAATGTATATATTCAACAGAAGACTGTTACACAGAAGAGTTTGATCTTTCTCATTCTGATTCCTCTGAGATTACCCATTATAACAGACAACCTCAGTTCCTTTAAATACATTCTGTGTTTTATTGAGTGAGGGTCTGGACTGAATTGAACAACATAGTTGTTCCATAGAACAGAACTGCTGCTCAGTGGCCCACAATAACTTAACTGAACATATTGTTTTGTTTAGTTATTTTGAATATGCAATAAAGTTATTGAATTTTGAACCAAATTGCATAGACATCTTTCTTCCAGATATGTATTGGAACTACCGTAGCATACACACCAGATTAGAACAGCAAAACAAACGCCATAATTTCAGTGAAAAATAAGTTTAGCTCTGTTACAACTACTTGTGTAATTGTGATTACCATTTGCCACTTCTAAACACGATACTCTTGAAGCTGCATCAAAAACATGGGAACCAATCAGATTGCAGTTTGGACTCATACCCTCTCGCTGCACTCCTAAATTGTGTTTGAAATATAAAAAATGACATTAAACTATTAAATGCTCAGAAAAATGGAACATATTCATTATTTTAGACGGCAGTTACCCTATTATTATGAAGGTGTGAGGGCTTCATGCTTCTTATTAATTTCAATGATACCTTAATGGTGTTAGTGACGTACATTGTCATTGTTTTTATGAGGTTGTGTCCATGAGCCATACTCTCTCTGCAGGACCTACTCTTCACTAACACATGCACTGTTGTGACAGGAGTCCTTTTGATAAGGTGCATCGTCATGTTAAACACATTTCAAGAACAAGAAAGAAGAAACACATTCTGGCAGCGATCTGTGATCTGCTTCTTTTTTCAAAGCCAGGTATTTTTGGTAGTGATCTATTAAACAGTGTGGAATGTAGACCTTCTGACCTTGTAATGGTTTGACCCGGTAGTTCAGGATCAAAGACAAGCTACACAACCAGGCCACAAGTGTGGGGGTGGACAGAGGAGTCACATACTTCTGTTCACTTAGCCTCATAGTAAATGTTCATTAAAAAATAAAAAAAACTTTCAGCTTCAAACTGCTTAGAATTAAATTAATGTTTGACAGTTGCCTTTATAGGAAACCAAAATTTAGTTGAAGTTGACTTTGAGACACAGATAATATTTCAGTCAAACATCAATATTCAGACATTTTACTCATATTCCTCTGAAGTGCCTGAAATAGTTTTTGTGCTCTCAGGATTTGAAGGCCTGTTTATTTTTGGACTTCTCATCATTACAAAACCACACCAGACTTTCCAGTTTGTATGATTTTATGACTTCATTTCTGTCAAGGGGATATTTCAGTGTTGTACACGATGTCTTTTCCAGGAGGTTTACTGGTTATGAGAAATGACTGCTCTTGTGATGTTTCACATTAAGGAACCAGAAAATTGCTGTTTTGCACTAGTAACTAAAGGATACACGTGAACATGTAGCGTATCATTACCTCCACCTTAGAGGTTCTGTAGATGTTCTTGTCACTTGTTTAAATGCTTGTCTTGAATTCTCAAAATATAATTGAAACCTTGAGTTTTCATTTTTTGATTTTAAATTTAATTTTAATTTTAATTTTTATTAACTATTGTAATCCCCAAAGGGAAATTAGGAGTCCACTCTACCCTCAGGTTAGTAATTGCATGCATCTACAGCATGTACAGTGTGTACAGGCCCGTAACACACATACAAGGGGCCTGTCGGCATTGGGAAGGAGGTAAAGCGGCAGGCAACTTCTTCATGGTGCGCCTCCAATGTGCAACTTGTAAAGGAGACGGCGCCTTGCTCAAAGGCGCCTCAGCAGTGCACGGGAGGTTAGCCTCCCCCTGTCAGCTCACACCCTGAAGTGACTGGGTGGGAGCGGGAATCGAACCGCCAATCTTGTGAACATTGGACATTGGATGCTACTGCGGAGAGTACATCTACATATATATAATGATTCCATTAGGGATGTTATTATAATGAAGATGATTTTTCTTTACTGTTAAAGTCAACATTTTTTTCAACTGTGACGAAAACTACATGTATGTACAGACAAAATCACCACACCAACAATCACAGTTAAAACAAACACAGGAACTAAACTTCTCAGAAATATTCCTCTTACTCTATCAGAGCTACGCTTGTGATCTAATTTAAGTTTTTCACCATTGATTCCCACAGGAGTGACTGATTCTGGTATCTTTTGGCTTTTTTTTTTTTTGCCTTTTTTCTCTTTATCGCTCTATTTTTATTTTTATTTTTGCTGATAAAAAATTAGCATTTTGATTTTGCCACTTTAAAGAAATTCATGTCTCAAGTTTTTGTTTTTTTTATCAAATGGTTCAAGAATTTTTGTTGTCGCTAAAACCACAGGACACTTTCGCACAAAAACCTAAACTGTATTCACAATACAAATTTTGTTTTATCAATTTACAAAACAGATAATTGTTCTGATGTTGTAGAATCCTTTTTTAGGTAACCACCATTGACAATCCAAAATGATCTTCTCAGGCAAAAATTTCCCAGAGAGGTATATCTAGTGACTGTCGTCTTCACCACTCAAAGAAATGACCGACGCCAGAAATAAAATTCACTGATTTCGCCAAGATTTAACTGAGTTACAAGCATGTGAACTGAGTCAGCACAAAAGGTATAGCCTCTACAACAGCGAGCTACTCCTATTGGCTGACTATGAATTGACTGGTCCCCACCCTCTGGAACCAATGGAGACATGTTTGACGTACCAAGGTGATTTATAGTGGCTCAGACTAACTCCTGTTGCAGGATGGGTGAGGCGTGACATGAAAGAGGAGCAAGAGAGAAGCCAGGCATCGGGCAACACCCCTCAGTGGAGGACTGACTGAGGCTTCCAGCAGGATCCGCCCCGGGGTCTCAGGAACCAAACCCGACAAGAAAACCGCTAGTGTTGCTCCAGTGAAGGCGGACACCACTGTGACTCATTCTTGCTCATAAACGTACAAAGTGGTGTTGCAAGACAGGACGAGCTGAGGTTAGCGGGTTAGCATGCTATCATTGGTAGATATCTCTGCAATGCAAAACGTAAACCAAACTTTGTTTCCTTCGGTTATTCAGTACAGGTAGATCACGCATACAGAGTGAGTCATACATGTTTAGAGGTGAGAGAATCCAAAAGCCAACAGTAGCAAACAGGAAATAGGAGACGCTTAACAGTTACGTCTGAGTGAGAAAGAAGAAATATTTATGTGACAGGAAGTCAGAGATTGAAATCCATAGCTAGACAGATAGCAGAGATAGAAGCTGGAGGTTAATGATTGCCTCATGTTTCTTACCATCCTCCGCCTTGAGCTAATCTACAATCACATTCCTTCACTCAAGAGAAACTGGAGGAGAGTCCCTCTGAGCGAACACCAGCAGACAATGACATATTAATCAGTTCAAAAGCGCAATGGAATTTATTCCAGCATTGCTGTGACAAGACATGAGTGTGAACAGAAAGTATCACACACACAGCATTTTTATCCCATTTGCTGAAATCAACCTGCTCTCAGTTGATATAAACATCCAAACTGGTTCAGAATAACACATTTAGGCTCTTAGAATGAGAAAGATTCCTGATGTGTTACCATCACCAAGTTTGGTGCAAAGCCCTTTCTAGAAATCTCAGAACTCTCATTTAAGTGCTTTGTTATGCTGGTACAGTGGGAAAAAAGTTAATGTGTTTTTCAACTACTGTCAGTGGAACTTGCTTTGCACATAATGAGAAAATATCCTGACATTAAAAATGGAGAAATCCTCATAAAGTAAGAAGCAGCATAACAGCTGCAGTGTTGTTAAGTTTGTGCTCTGTCGAAGCAATTCTAAGTTAGAGAGCAGAATGCTAACTCACAGAAAAACATTTCCCACAGGGACAAGGAAATTTAGGGGTAAATGAGAACAACACCCACAACAGATGACCACTGACTGACAAACAGCTGTTTTCAGAGCCTTGAAATCTCACTGCACAAATACAGGGTAATCAAGACCAAAACCACAGCCAACAGCAATGAATGTTGGACTGCCATTAATTTAAAGCCAAATAATTCTAAATGAATAATAGTGTTTGCTGTATCAGTTTGAAATAAGTCATTATGGTGCTCAACACTTGTTGCTACTGCTTACCTGGGTGCAAAGACAAAACTAAATGTCCTCAAATGTGCAGACTGGAGGGTTGTGTAAATTTGCTGCTATGAATCTTCCATGGAACCAGCCAGTCCAAACTGAACAGCCATTTAAATGCATAAAGAAACATCTTTGGTGTTGGTAAAGTTACACCATTTAATGGAGGAGGAAATAGCGGTTTATGGTTGCCATGGTTACCTAACGATCATTTATTCATTCAGCGTTGAGTTATAATTTGGTGTGTGTTGTTATTTTGTCTAATCACAAATTACACTTCAGTGGTAAATAACCGATCAATCCAAGGAGACTGTTAAGAATAAAGCCAGCAGCAACTCAGTGAGTTGGTTCATTTAATGACGCAGTAAACAACACCCCAATTATTTCGTAGTTGTTTATGTGTTCATATAAATCTCCATTCAATAAACACTTAAAAGTTTAATTTCTATGTAATTTCCCAAAGTCCTGTGACGGAAATGCTTAGAATTAAGTGCAAAAGAACATTCCTGAATGTCTTATGTTCATATCCCTCTCTACATGTAAAAAAAAGTCAATTTTTAACATCTTTAATGCTCTGATCAAAGCTTTATTGAGTTTACTAAAAATTTTGAATTGCAGGTTTAACAGATCTGCTAACAGGACTGAACCAGAAGGTCGGTCTACATCATCACACACATTTATTGAGCTTATAACAAAAACTGAAAACCAAATAACATGTCACACACAACAACGTTTCCAGCTCTACTGACCAGAGCACAAAAGGAAAGTTAAAATGCATCGCCCACTGACGCATGTCTTTAAATGAACACGCTGTTTGCTGCAAAGGTAATAGGAAGAGGCAGACAGGAAGCTGAGCGGCAGCATCTGTTTCCATCTATTCATCTCCTGGTGAAGATAATGAGGCTGAAGTCAGAGGGGAACATCCTGCACGCCGCCTGCTATATCAGCTGCACACTCATGCACACACACATCAGTCCTGTCCAGATGCACAGCCCTGCTGATAGTCTGTTTAGGTGTCATCTGTAAAATCACTCACGGTGATGTGGATCATTTCTCTAGAGACGACCACCATGAAATATTATCTGATGTTTCAGCGCTGTGGAAGCAAACTTTTGATTACAAAACGACACGAGACATAAATCCAACAGTTCTTTGGACACAAAGCTTAATTTATTAGTTCAATGTACAATATGTTTATTGTCCTTCTGGCTGAGAGATTCACTTCAATGTCTCTGCAGCAAATGAAGCTGCAGCCAATTAGCTTAGCATGGTACATATACTGGAAACAGCCCGCTGGGCTCTGTCCAGTGGATGGAAAATCAGCGTCTAAGTATTTTATTATAAAATGTTGAACTTTTTCCTTTCACACACAGGACTTATCCACCGGTGTTTGTAAGCACGACAACAGTCAGCTAATTCATGAAATGGATAGATCGTTCAGCGTCATCAAATCATCACCAACCCAAAGCTTTTGTATGATCGAAATCTCCTAAAACATCTACAACAGAGAACAATTCTGTAAAAATAAACAGTCAAAAACACCGACTTCCTGTACTTGTTAAGATGCATCAAGATGCATATAGATATAAGTGAACTATCATCTTAACGTTGGAGTGTAATACTTAGTTATTTGCTGCCACGCGTCTATAAAATGTGATGACTGCTTTAATGAAGCAGTCACATACGAGCTGTTACAATGGCATTACAAGCATTGTTAGCGAGCAAGACAACAAGGTCCATAAAAAGAGTGCATCTGAAACAATGAGCCTTCTCTTGCTACTAACCAGAAGTGCATGTGTATCCAAACCTGACATAGTTTACTGCTCCATCATAGAGTTTCATTGTTGTCCAAAAATAAACTGCAGTGTGCAGAGGCATACATAATCTACTTAGATTTACCTAAATACACTTCCTTGTTGCCAAAATACAACTGCATTCTGAAATAAAAGGGGCATTTTGTAAACTAGAATGGGAAAACATAATAACTTAATAACTTAAATAAAATTTCAAAAAAAAAAAAAAGAAAGTCGTAGAAAGATTAGTGTTGTTGTTTTTAAGTAAATATACGCGCATTCTGACATAGATGTCTGCAACACATTTCTAAACACTTGAGATGGGTTCACATTTATAATTGTGGGTCATGATCTTTACTATGAACAATAATCAGTTGGTTTTTTTAAGGACACTTTGCTAATGAGTGAGATTCTGCCTCATTCTTATCTGATGTATGACTTGAGCTTCATAATGGACCATGTATTGTATTTTCACTCAGGGACAAATCTGGAGTGCCAACAGGCTAGTTTATTAGTGGCAGAAATGTAACCACATTGCCTTAATGGTGCATTGAATTTGTGGGTTACAGATGGTGAAATCCTCAAAGTCTTTGCTCATGTGCACTGTGTTCTCAAAAATGATTACCTAACAGATAATTTGCCGACACACAATTTCACAAAAAAGCAAAGCCACTGTCCATTTTTACTTGAATTGTCCCTTATTTTAGTTTTCACTTGGAAACTATTTCTGGAACAAAGAAAAGACTTGATGCAAATTCAACAGCCTCAGTCATTTCAGTGGTATCATTATGTAATTGTCTGTCACAATCTCTGTTACATCACCCAGGTCTGGCCCTTCAATGTGCAAGACCCCACCCTGCCCCACCACAGTACATTGCATTGTATGAAGTATTGTATTGTTGTGTATAGTTTGTTAAATAACACCTGCACTCAACATAAGGAGGGATGTTCTCTCAGTATAATTCAAAATGTACAGTAATTTAAAATCCACAGAAGCAACTTTTCTTGTTTCAAGTCTATAAATCTGAAATCTGACAGTCATACAACAACCAATCATTATTTGACACCAAATAGTTTTATAAAGTAGTTGCGACCAAAAACATTATGCAACAAGAACAGATGTGTGGATGTGTGTCCTGGAGCCTTTGTGCTTTTCATACACTGTGTGACTTTCTCACTGAGTGGAAGTCATCACTTTTCTTATCACTGTTTCCTATGAAGAGGATTGATTAGTCATTGATTGATTGGGGCTCTGTCACCCACAACTGCTTGTGGCAACTTGTTATTGGATTCAAACACTCGTGCAATGCTGCAGAATGTCAACTATTTTCTGTCTGGAAATATTTTCCACATTTCTTGAAAAAAATTGGAAAAATCACATCATCCAGGGTTCTCAAATCTGTGGCAGACCCAGCTCTGCAGGTCTTTGACCGGTGAGGAACGTGAGGTCAAGGCAACTTCATAAGTCGGTGTTGACTTCAGGTTGAAGTTTAACTTGGAGTTTACTTTACTGCACTGGGTGGAGTGGGTTCCCAAGCCCTGCCATCATCATCATCATCATCATCATCATCATCATCATCATCATCATCATCATCATCATCATCATCATCATCACAACACGACAGCGAAGGAACAGCTGCGCCCACTGATAGACTGAAAGCAGAAGGAAGTATTGATTACTTAACAATCTTTAAGTCTGAATTAATTTCTTTGATCCTTCACTACATCGTATCTGATTTGGGTGTAAACACAAACAAGAAATGTGTTGGACTAATCAATCAGAAATACATAATAAATCTGAAATGAATACATTTTAGTACAATTTGACAATTTGACTGAATTATAATCTTCATATTAAAAAGTTGGTTCCCTGTTTTTGTTGACTGAACTGTATAATGTGACTTCATGATCAGCTGCTAGAATAGGAGATGCAGCGTAATAAACTCAAAATAAATAGACTAAACTTCAGTAATTGTCATCAGATATGACATCAAGACCAAATACAACTGAAAATTGATTAATTCTGACAAGTATTATCCAGTAGTGTAGGTGTTATTGCATGTCGAGCTCCTGCTGTTCCAGAACAAGTAAATACACATCAGTTAACCACACGTCATTACTGGAAACACCACAGAGTCACCGTCCTGCTGCTGTACATATTCAAACAAAACAAACGAAGAAACAAAAAAACAAGCAAAAAAATTCTGACTTCTGACAATTAAAAACACTCGTGTTTATTCATGACTGGGACACGAATTTAATAATTATTATGATGCATTTAAAAAAGAATTATATTAGAGAAAATAACTGTTTAATTGAAGTTGGAGCTGCTTCTGTCAAAAGCAACAGGAACATGTTGCTTTCGAAGCATTTTGTTCACCCGGTTAGTCTTACTTTAATGACACTTTGTCAGAAAAGGTCAGGACTGATGACTGTCTGTAGTTTTGGTAATAGTAGTCAATGTGCAGCTATGCATCGTGCTATGGTACGTTTTTTCAAATCATTATGTTGTGTGACCTGCTGTAGATTTTGCGTGCAACATGACATTTTTGCGATCACGATCTTTGTTCTTCATACGTGTCTTTGAACCCTTTCAACTGTCACCCTTTCTCATGACAAATGAACAAACTTCAAGCAGGTTACTAATGTTCGCCAAAGGGAACTAAACACCATGTACAGCCGAGGTTTCTTCAAGAACAACAAGGTATGGAACAAATGAAAGTGTTACCCTGATGATGGCATTATGTGGAAAATAAAGATATTTCAGTACATCCTCTGTGAAGAAGGTCTTTTACTTCATAATAATCCAACCAGCTATTTTTGTCAATTTGTTCCAAACCACAAATATGATCCTCCTGTGACATTGGAGGCGAATTCAGTGCATTCAATGAGATTCTGTCATTCATTCTGTAGACTTGAAAGCCTGCAGGACGCTGTAAGCCACCACGTTACAAAAGTAGACTGTTAGATATTTATTTCATAGTATAGGTCTATTTTTTATTTGTCCCTGGAGCTTTTTAGTTTGTGTCTGCTTCATCCTTTTCTCTGATTTCACTCGTACTGCTCAGTTTCACTGAGCTGCTTTCGTAAAATATTGATCATCTTCCTTCCTTTCCAGTTGGTGTTTGCTTTAATTGACTGGCAGATGAGTGCAGGAATGGAGCCGGGGAGATGATTGAAGTGAGGCGAAAAGAACAGAACCGGCTCATCAAGATCATAAACGTCAAAACCTGAGTCTCTTCCTTATTCCTCTATAAATCAATGTCTCGCTCCTCTTGTTTATCATCTGCTTTCACACTCCTCAATCCGTCACCACAGTTTGGGTTGTCTGGTTCTGATACTGGTCTATCCATCTCTCTGCTTTCTGTTTAATGACAGGGTGTATCTGACAGGACGTTTTCAGGAAATCACAGCGGGACAATCCACTGAAAACACAATTGTGCTTAATTACATGATATACGTAGATGAGTGTGTTTATTTAAGATGCTCTAGGCAGATTTTTTTCTGTAAGAGACTGACCTATTTTAGCATCCGAATTACAACGTGATACCGCAGTAAAAGTGTGTCATCGCAACTGTTTACCCGAGAGAGGTTTTATCATCCAATCAGGAGGTGAGGAATCATAGCTCAGAGAAATGTTTCAGCCACCGGAGAAATATTCTTTACAGTCTTTTCTGACAGTTTGACAAGACTTCTTTCACTTGTAATGTATGTATGTATTATACTGCTGCTTAGCAGATATAGTGTCATTTTCCATAGCATGTTCGCATTCTGATTAGTCAGCAAAGTTTAGCTGATCCGAGAAAATTTTCACTATGTAGATAATTGATCACTTTCCACAAGTCCAGTTGATTTGATTTAAATGCCTTTGCTGATTCATTTATTTATTGATTAATTGATAGATAGATAGATAGATAGATAGATAGATAGATAGATAGATAGATAGATAGATAGATAGATAGATAGATAGATAGATAGATAGATAGATAGATAGATAGATAGATAGATAGATAGATAGATAGATAGATAGATAGATAGATAGATAGACAGACAGATAGACAGACAGACAGACAGACAGACAGATAGGATGGACGGACGGACGGACGGACATTCAACCTTGATGCGACAAAGAATTTGCTGTCTTTCACAGAAACATGAGTGGGAAGGAAATTTCTTTTTATGGGGTTTCAAATAACATTATTGTGTTGATATTTATGCAGTTAACAAATTTGTGTTGATTTCCGATTTTCTAAGTATAATTCGTCTGATCACAATTACAGAATTCATTGCTGTTCTGTCTTAATATGGGATGACATAGCGGAACAGCAGCTCCAGCCCAATAAGCTGTTTCTGCTTCATTATTTATGACCTGAGTCTCTTACTCAGCTGTCAGTGTGGGTAGAGTTTATTGAGGATGTGGATTTAGATGTGTTCTGCCTTGGGGTGAAGAGACATGTAAATAAATAATATTCCTTCTGAGCTCTGTAAATCATGTGGTCAGACACCTATTTCTCATGGGTCAAAGCTATATGAACTATGATACAAGCTCAATGAGAGAAAAAAGATCTCGTAAACATGCATAATTCTGCTGTAACATATTTCTGAGGTCTACAGACAGCTTTTCTCTGTTGTTGTTGTTTCATTTGCGATCACAATTAAAAACTGGCTAGGAAAATCATTATTTTGATTCATAATGTAGACAGATAGTTGTAAATACATCCTATAAATCCCAATCTTTTATGACTTTCCATTTGGTGCCACCAGCAGGTTGATATTTATTATGGAGGATGAAAGGTCTCCTTTGGTATCGAATGAATTACCCTGAAAGCTATGCCAAGATCTCATGAGGATGAATTGTTATAACTTTAATACCCTGTACGGGTAGTTCCGAACATGCAAATGTGATTAGTTCAGAGAGACTGTTCGTAAGCTGAATTGTTCAGACATCGTTGTTTATTAAATTTCAATTTATGATCTCTATTTATGGCAATTTAAATGCCATCACTAGTCTAAGTATGAAAGTACTATTCCCTGAGACTCACCAGAAACAATAACAGGACATAAAAACAACACATAATAAAATAAAATACAGATACAGGTTGTTTCCAGTTAAGTCTTTCTCGATTATGTCAGTTTAAAAAAAAAAAAACCACTCAAAACAACAACATCCAGAGTCATCTGTTAATGTTACTGCATGTAGCATGTAGCATGTAGCCTGCCTTTAGAGCAACCAAAGAGGAGGAGGGACGAGTTATTGTGGGACAGAGTTGTCATCAGAGAGAGATGGTCACCACTACCACTATCTTTACTAGTCTTTGCTTTATCATCCATGATAAACAGTAAAGTATCCAACAAGAGGATGTGATGAGTGTTGGAGCTGTGTGAACGCAGTGGTGCTGCCCCCGCATGTTTGTTTGTATCTCCGAATGTTTGTAAGTTGGGGACTACCTGTACATTAGTTTATGGCCTAACACTTATAAAAGTCGTGGCATTAATGTGATTGTGGTTCTTCAGTTGTCCCCATCTGAAGGCCTGTGCTTGAAAAGAATAAACCATCAATGGTAGAGCATGAGAAATGACCCTATAAGGCAGCCCAGTGTGCCAAACAACATAATGAAATGCATTCCCATGGGTTTCTCTTAGTATTGTGTAAAAATTGTGTAAAATTTAGTGGGGAAAACATGATGCCACATGATGTAAAAGGAGTTGTCCCTCTAACTGTTTAGCCACAAATAGATCACATCACTCTGTGTACTGGTGTCCTACTGCACACATTTCACCCCTGCTCCTCATGTAATGAGTCAGCCATTGAAAGAATGGATTGTAGTTACTAGCCGCCATTTCCTTTAAGCATGCCGAGAGGTCTCAGAATGATCTTTGATGAAATTTAAAAAGGGCATTTGTGGCTTGAACATCCTCTGGAAATAGTCTCACAATCCAGTGAGTCATTCCAGCGCTTCACCTGTAATGACACACAAAGACCAAGACTCATCACTGTCTGCAACCTCAAATGAACACTTAATAAAGTATTTCAATATTTCACATCTGTTTGAAAACAAGTTCATGAGGTGATTCGCAGGAAAACTGGAGCTATAAAAAGGTTCTGCTTGGGCATTTAGTCAAAATATATGATATGATATCCTCCAGAAAAGCCAGCGAATGTTTCACATAATATTATAGTTTAGTAGTTACAGATAGTTTACATCCTCTTCATTCAGATGTTATCCTAATAGATTCTGATGACCTTCATTTAGAGTTCATTTTAACTGGATGATAAACTGATGAGGTGTTTTTTATATCCAACAAAAATTAAGCTACATCTGTCACCAACTGTGTGACCAATGAGAGCAGGCGGGCGCACGCGCACACACACACACACACACGCACACACGCACGCACACACACACACACACACACACACACACACACACACACAAAGGCCTTTCTGAACATTCTAAACATTCTTGAGTTTTCCAGATGCTGATGGGAGCCCAGAGCGGTCGAACCATAATTCAGTAATCATACTTTCTCTCCCTCTCTGGAGGAAATCTCTTCTCCTGAACAGTGCTCATGTCAGTTGTGATTCCTTTAAATTAGATTTTATTCATGTTTCATTGATTAATTTAGCTTTTTGCATCCAGAAAATGACTTTATTCAGCCACCGACTGATTTTGTTGACCATCTTTGTTGCAGCTGCTGAGCCGTGTCTGTGACGTTTCTTTAAATAAAGTTTAATGATGACAATGAACCGTTTTGAAGCGTGAACATCAAACATTCCTCCACCCACATCTCCCATCAGATGTGTTCTAACATGAACAGAGTTTACTAGCTTGCAGGAATAGTCCCATCAATTTTACGTTTTAATTCACCCCAAAGATAAAATTAGTCATACTGTGTTTAAAATAATGTCAATGACGCCAGCTGTTTGTGCGATTTGGAGGACACGCAAAACGCTGAAGCAACGAGATCACACATACACACACACACACACACACAAACACACACCCCTGTCTGTGAGCGTTCATCGAGGATTAACTCAACACAACAGTGCGGCTCACATTCACACACTATCCTCTTTTATCCCAGCTGCACAGATGTTTGTGTGTTCACCCCCTCAGCCTGCAGCACTCACAGGAACGTCTTCACTTCATCATGAGGACAGTAAACACGGAGAAGAACATGACAAATGGAGTGACTCCTTAAACATGTGCTCGTGTTCTAAAAGCCATCTGCGTAGACATAGTCCATTTGTAACTTGCTGCAGTAATTTGAAGTATTTATTGTGCTGAAATGAAAGAGTCCAACCACTTTGATATGTAAAATACAAGCTATTCATAGATGCCACTTTGAAATCTGGGACACAAGTCTGGGTTTTTCATGTGTTTTATGACTGCAGCATCCGATCAGTCAATCTGAATAAAAATAAGAATTAATCACAACTTTATAGATGTCGCTTCTCTGTGAGGAATCTCTCACAGATTATTTTGAAACTGTGGAACATTGAGTATTTAATTCCTGAAACGATGTAAGTATGTCTGTCACCGATTTGACATGAGAATAACTGCAATTCTTAAAAAAAAAAACAAACCCTCATTTAATTAAATATTGTATTACATTATTCTCCTTGTAGTTTGGCAGCCTTAAACATGTCTAAAGTGCTTATCAGTGTAAAGAAAATGTATTTGGGACATATATCAGCTCTATGAGGGTTCAAATCACTGAATGGGACAAGGTTTTTTGTGTCATCTACAATACTAAAAAAAAAAAATCTGATTTTGAGTCATTGTGCAAACTGATAAATGAATAAACAAAGCATCACCAGAAATAAACAACAATTCCTTAGTGGCGGTAATTAATTTTGATGGACATAGTTTTGAAGGTTGGTGTCAACCAAGTCTTTACAGGACCTGATGTACTGGAATATCACATGTGTGTGAGGGAGGTCAAACAGACATAAAAACACACATGTAACACACATCAATGCACTGACACACGTATCATACATAAGCTACTGGCTAGGTCATGTGACCACCCAACGGATGCTGGATGCACTCAAACTCACACCTGCATGTTTCCCCAGCAGCATGTGTTTCCAGGTCTGGTTACATAAACTGATGAGAGCATCTGCTGCTAACTGGCCCCCTTAACCAGGGGGTCTGACACACACAGTCACACACACACACACACACACACACACACACACACACACACACACACACACACACACATACATGCACAAACAAACAAAACACACACAATATACAAAAAAGATTGCATAATATAAAAAGACTCTTTTTATCTGTCTCTCTCTACCCACCAACACACACACACACACACACACACACACACACACACACACACACACACACACACACACACACACACACACACACACACACACTTTATCTTGAGTGACAGGCTACATAAATGAGTAAATTGAATCCCTCTTCCCATGTGAGTCACAGAACCATGAAGTGAATCAGACACTTAAAGTTGACAGTTAAAGGTGCAGTTCTACACATGTTCTTCATGTTCCTCACAAGTGAGGTGATATTTATCCACCTCCATTGTTTTTGGTGTGACCTGACAGGTTTGGTGATATGCTGTAGAGAATTAGAAGGCAGATAAAGTTTTTGATGTTGCAGCAAAGATTCTTTCAGAATAACATGTTGCTGAACATAACCCATCCGACAAGAGTGTTTCTAGCATGCGTCGCTTACTGAGACATTACTGAGCCCAGCCAAGCAAGAGGAGGTCGAGTGGTGGAAACAGAACCAGAAGGAGGGATTATTCATCTTATTTGTCCTGAGAAGATTCTGGATGGATGGATGGATGGATGGATGGATGGATGGATGGATGGATGGATGGATGGATGGATGGATGGACGGACAGACAGATGGGTATTTATTTGTTTGTTTTGTTTGGGATGCCCTGGTATTTCTTGAATTTCTTCGTTTAGATTTCTTTCATTTTCAGCAGATCACTTAGAAGCGGGAGGAGAAAGCAGGTCTGGATCTGTCCAAGAAGAAAAGATTACTCTAATTAAAGCATCACAGTTGTTTAAATGATTTAGTTAGACAATGGTAAACAACAGTGTATATGACTAGAGCTTTAACTACACACTTGATCTTATCAAATCTGGCAACGTAACTGAGACAAGAAGATTTCAACATACCTGGCTGCCGTCCATGAAATCCATCATAAGCATGTTTCTCAAATGTTTAATTAATTTTGACGATGTAAAGAAGAACAATTGAGGAAGGCAGATAGAGCGAGAGCAGCTGACAAGGAGGAGCTACTGCATCTCAGATAACCTGACGGTGTAACCGAACCGCGAAGACACAGGAGAAAGTGGGTATCAGCTGGTCGAACACTAACATCCATCTGAAATGGATGGCCTCACCGCATCAGAGAAGAAAAACCCGGTCTCAGACTAACTTAAAACCTGTCAGAATCAAATGTTTTCCACTTTATATGAGAACGAATTGGATTGTTTCAGACGACAAAACACATACATGTGAAAGGATGAGCAGACTGACTGCCAACTGAGCTGTGAGACAGCACCTCAGGGAAAACACCTGACAAAATATCAGAAATCTGTCTGCAGACTTTTCCCCCTCAGGGTCACTATCTTGAAACATAAAAGCTTACTTCAAGTGTGAGGAAATGTACTTAGCCCGTGATTTAAAGTTTTGTATTTACGATGACTTTTTTGGAGGTAACCCGCTGATAGATTTCACCGTGGAGCAAAAAAAGATAGATGTTCATCTCTCTCCAGAACCTCAACATGCATTTCCATCTTCACACTAAAATTACTCCAGCTGCTTTCATTGCTTACACGTCAACGGACAGTTCCTTTCACTGCGTATACATAAACTTTACTGGATATCTTGCTACCAGTCTTGAGGGTTTGTCACTGATCCTGTCATGACCTGTCGTAACAATTTTTTATCGTCCCACAAGCAAAAATAATAAATCCACACAACCTCTCATCCAAGGCCAGGTGGTGGCACAGGGTAGCACAACAAGAAGGTCCCAGGGTCAAATCCGCCTGAGGTCCTGGGCTTTTTCTGTGACTGGATTCTCTCTAGACTTTCAGCTTCCTCCTGCTACCAAAACATGTACTGGAGGTGAATTGGTGACTCTTTATTTATCATGAGTGTGACTGAGATTTAGTCTTTCTATGTGGTGATGAACTGGTGAATGACCTCAACCCATCCCAAAATCAGTATCATCATCTAATCTATCATTGCATATACAGTAGATAGACAGATAGATAGATAGATAGATAGATAGATAGATAGATAGATAGATAGATAGATAGATAGATAGACAGACAGACAGACAGACAGACAGACAGACAGACAGACAGACAGACAGACAGACAGACAGACAGACAGACAGACAGACAGACAGACAGACAGATAGATTAGATAGATAGATAGATAGACAGACAGACAGACAGACAGACAGACAGACAGACAGACAGACAGACAGACAGACAGACAGATAGGCAGGCAGGCAGGCAGGCAGGCAGGCAGGCAGGTAGGTAGGTAGTAGATAGAGATTTATTATAGATGTTATTGCATCTTTAAGGGTAATAATAGACAATCTGTAGTTTGTAATTTGCAAAGAAATACTTTTCAGAGATTCCCCTGCTGGTTCTCAGCCCATGGCCTGCTGGGTAAACATTTGCAGTGAAGGACCCCTTTCGTGATCTCATGAGATCATCTCCCCTAGTAGATGTAGACGTGGGGCTTTTTCTGCTGACAGAGGCTCTGTGGAGAACTTCATGCACGTTGAAAGTACCTTAGCTTAGAGCTACAGGGCGTGGCACAGTCGTTAAAGAGAGGCATCAGCTAACGACGGAAACTGGAACAATACCATCACCTTTGTTAGGAGAAATGTGCGGAATCTCGGCATGAGATCAATCACATTGGTAAGTATGTTCAGTTTAAGCAGCTGCAAAAAACTCCACCCATGTCAATGGGAAAAATACTGAAAAATGTATTATCTCTCATTGTTACGGAACGATGTACAAATCTGCATCCAGCCTTCAATTTGGACCTGCATCAAAATCTTACCTGACAAAGTCAGGCCAGACACACATACACATATGTCTGAGATTCAATTTCATTTTGCTGTATTTAAAATTATCACAATTATTAAATTAATTCTCATAAAATACTATCATAATATTTATAAAAATGTCCAAAACTGCCTTATGACAGTGTTGAAGGAAATGAAATGAGATTCTTGAATGTGGAACGTGATGAGGATTTACAACACAAATAATGATTATTTTAAGCCCCTAAATGAAAACTTTCCAAATAATCCTGCTGACAAGAAAACTGACAAACTAACCAGTGGATGAAGACAACACCTTTGTATGACATAATCACATGACAGCTTACGACAGTAACATTTAAATGTGTCTTTAGACCAGCAGGTGAATAGAGACAGACGGACTTTTCTCTGAATCGGCAGTAATCACGGTATTCACCACAAATTAGAATCTGTTAGTATTCAATGATTAAATGACCCCCCACCATCTGAAGGACATGCTGTGGTGTTTTACATTCTTACAGCAGGGGGTCCTATAAGACTGATCAGTGAAACACAAACACACACACACACACATATGTACCAGCACCATGCAAAATGCTTAACCCCAACTTGTTTGCCATGAGAGTTGCCCACTCCTCCTCAGGATTGGGTCAAATGTAGAACTCGCAGGATTGTAGTGAGAATAACTGTACCTGACAAAAAAGTTGCTTGTTCCTCTTCTAATACTGTATGTAAAATCACACTTTCAGGATCAAAACTTTTCAGCCTGGAGGTAAGAGAAATATTGTTTATGGAAGATGAGGGGAAGTTCTTTTTTTTGTGTGTTTTTGTTCATCTCAGATATGTCACTCACAAAGAATAAAGCCACACAAGGCAAATAGGTTTTCAGTTTATTTCAACACTAACAGTCACGTATGATCATGTGCTGCAATGACGACAAACCACAGTGTCTCTTATTGGAGGCTCAGGGTTGTAGATCTAGAGAGAAGGTAAGAACAGTATCAGTCTTTTTAGTCGTTACAAGAAATCTTAACATTTTACAGCAAAGTCAACACATGACATCACGACAGCCCAACACGTATGCAGAGCGATTAGGTGTGAAATGAGCTCAAAATAGTGCATTGTGGTCCGTCTGTTCTATATCTACTTCTTTATTATCGATGCAGTTCCTGGAGGACGTTCCAGGAAACACAGCTAACGCTGCTCTGCAGCAACTATTTCCAGGAGGGAAAGTTGACAGAGGCTTAAAATAATTCCCCCTGATGTCAGCGCTCACAGATCCAGGGACAGTGGGAATACTCAATGGGGTCATTTCTCCCAAAGGCATCTCAGCATCTGATCTTACAGGTGTTTTTACTCAAATATGAGCTTAAATGTACAGGCCAGGCAAGACTGAGGAGTGCACCGTATTTGTGGACAGTGGAAATATAAAGAAACGTACACGTAGTCGAGTTGTTGGGATGAACAAAAACCTGGAATAATAAGTAATTTAGACAAATAGTTTATGATCTGAACCAGTAGATATTTAATGTACAGGCTCATATTTATATTTGTTTTTGTCGTTGCTATTTAATCATTTTTATTCATATATTTAGACATTCATATCTATAGTTTCAAAGGAGAAAGATCCTTGAATAAAACATGAACGTTTTCCTGTCAGCTCATTATTATTATTATAGTGAAATTAGTTGCTTTTAAAGGTAAACTGCATCTGAGGAGCCAAGAAGATCATCTATACCTTCAGTGATTGCTTCTGCCTCAATTTTTTAGTCTTTTTTTTGTTTTGTTTTTTAAACCTCCGCCAAAACAGGTCATGTTCTCTCTTATGTATCTGCTTGAACAAGGATTTTTGTTTCGGTTTCTCAAGAATTAATATTTTGATCTGGAAAATAAAATCAGGCACATATTTAGGGGTTATTAACCATGATTTTGTGCAATTTGCTGTATATGTAATAATGAAAATACCAGATGTAAAGACATACATATGCAATTGTGGTTATAGAACTAAGAAATTCAACTTGTTTTAGTTTTTTATTGAATTTAACTGTTCCGGTGTAATCTGAGTTAAAAAAATACTTGTCGTTGCTTTGGTTCCGAACAGTTGTGTCACCAGGAACAGTCCTCACTGAATCAACTTATTTCCTGCTTCAAACAAGTTCATCCAAGTTTTGGATCACATATAAAGTCAAAATATGAATTTGAGGAATCACAAGATGTGGAAGAACAACTGAAAATTTGTCATCTTGAGGCTTCTTCACTTCTAAAAATATAACCCTCTGAGGTTTTTTAAAAAAATCACTATGTGCATGCTTGAAATGCTCACAGCCCATGATCCATGTGGCACGTGATGAGGGATTGTCTCTATTCTGAGAAGCCAAACAGGTTGAGAATCAGTTTTTAAACAATGAAACACCACAATAGAGATGCAGAGACAAATAACAGGAATCAAATTTTCATGTTTAAATCCAACTTATCAAAGTCAACCAGTAGGAGCAGTATGGAGGGTAACGCTGCTGCTAGTTATTGTTAAATAAGTCTTCTCATCCTTCAGAGACACTGAGGATCGTATCTAGTGATCTGCTCCACTCACCAGACAGGACAGGATCAGTGTCTCAATGTTCCCACTGGGTTTCACTGCACATGTGTAGCTGTCTCTTAACTGGGCATGAAGGTGCGCCTGATGATGACCTTTAGAATAAACTAACACTCAGCCTGACTTCCAAGTCACTCCAGCTAAAGGTCAGTGTTTCCTGACAAACACAAGCTGAGTTAACTCTTTGTAAACCCATGATCAAGTATACTTCGGTTTAGTTTCTGACTGAAGACTGCGGAATAGAAGTCTTTTACCGTAATACTAGTCTAGGTTATTTCTTCGATTAAAACTCCCAACATGAAGTCAAAGATCAGCAAAGGAGGAGCATGAGTTATCAACCCTCCTCAAGCAAGCAGGCTGTCCTTACTAGCTTATTGTGCAACTACATATAGAAATTATTGCTATAGAATTACATTGTCCAAAATGAGGTGCATTTTGGGTAGGCCAGACCATCTCCCAGTACTACCAACACTGATTCTCTTTCCCCTGAGGTTGTGGCTTTAAGTTGCATAAAAGTCCGACGTGTTTCTAAACCAGTGACTCACACACAGGTGTGTTGTCAGAGTCCTGGCTGTGCATGGAGCTCAGTCCCGTGTCTGAGTCCTCGTCGTTTGCTCTGCAGGCCTTGGACAGACCTCTGGCCTGCTCCACCCAGCCACTGCTCTTCTCTGCTAAGGCTGGCTCAGCCTCAGAGCTCCCAGCTGCCAGCTCTCCTTTACCATCATCAACCACCATCAGTTTGTCGTTCTGCTCTATCTCCATGGTCTCAACTTTGGCCAGTAGCTCCAGAAGTTCACCTTCCTTAGTCTCCCAGAGTGCCAGACTCAGGTCCAAGTCCCCCCTGATGGCATCCAGGTCTGTCTTCAGCCGCAGGCCAATGTACAGACTGGTGTCCAGCTGCGTTTTGATCCTCTCTTCCTCCAGCGCCAACTCGTTCTCAGACAAACTTTCCACATCTGGATCCATCCCTGGAGCGGCAGACGCACCCAGTTCCATCTCAGCCGCCACGCTGTACACGTCCTTTGACGCCTCTGCTCCTCTCTCCTCCCGCCGGCGTTTCATCCACCTCCGGTTGAGCTCCTCCTGGATCTCCCCGGTGATGCTCTCCACCAGCGCCTCGCGTTCCGTCAGCTCCTCCTGAAGTCGCACCATCTCCTCGCAGCGGTGCGCGTACTCTTCAAACTGCTCCAGGGTTTCCGCTGAGCACAGGGCGTCCTGCCTCTTACAGTCTGAGGAACCGATGGCCTCCGAGGAGGTATCCACCATGTATGTGTCCTGCACATAGTTTACCCCGTGACGTTTTATGCGGTCAAAGTGCACTTTGGCCTCGTACCGTTCGATCTCCCGGTCCAGCTCCTTGATCCTCTGGACCTGCTGGCGGATGGTGTGGTCCTGGGAGATCACCATGTGAACCAGGGTTTCCATCTTCTCCACAGAGCTCTTATCTCTACAAATAGCCTGTTCTTTCTTTCTGTTCATCTTGTCCAACTTCCTGAAAGCCTTCCTGACTATGCGCCTCTGTTTCTCCTGGGACAGGTTCGCAGCAGCGGCCGCGGCGGTCCAGCACGTTTTCGCGGTGCCCTTGAGCACAACGCCCGGACTCTGGCCGCTCTCCCGGCTCTGGACGACCCGCGCCTCGGCGCTGCGGGGCCCGTTGTTGGGCAGCGAAGCCTCGTTCTTGACCAGGACGAAGCGGACGTTTTCTTGCTCGTCCCCCCAGGCGCTCCACAGCCGCAGAATTTTGGTCTTGTTCGGTAAAATCCTCTCGAACCCTCTCCATTTCTCCACCACGCAGTAGGACTGCGGGGAGCCGGACAGCATCGCTGCCGAGGCGCCCTGCTGCAGGTTCTGGTCCTCCAGCAGGACTCGGACGACATCAGCGCAGGTGGTTCTCTTCGTCAGCCCCGAAACCAGCTTCTCCTCCCGGCAGACCCACACGGAGATCTTCCCCTCCTCCGCCTCCATCACAACTCTGGAAAGTTCTTTTTTTTTTTTTTTTTTTAATGTTTGTGACAACAAAACAATAAGAAGAGTGAAACTTGTTTGTTAGATTTGAACTTAATCATATAATAGTTTTAAAGAAAGTTAAGCAAAACGTTCATCCAGTAAATCCTCTGCGTCCCGTCGGTGTTGTATCCATTTCTATTTCCATTTTAATGCGCGCTGATTGCCGTTTCTCTTGTTGAAGATGTTTCTTGGTGAAACTGGCATGGAGTCATAGTCCTCCAGTGGTCCGGGCAGCCAGCCGGGGCCTCATCCCTCTCTCTCCCCGGCTGACGGAGCTCAGCCCTGCGCGCCTTACCGGACAGGAGAGGTGCGTCCGTCGGTCCGGACGGGCGGCTCTGCTGCTGCCGGGACGCAGCGTGGAGGTGGATAACAGCTGGGACACGCCTCTCTCTCTCTCTCTCTCTCTCTCTCTCTCTCTCTCTCACACACACACACACACACACACACACACACACACACACACACACACACACACACACACACACACACACACACACACACACACACACACACACACGCACACACATTTTAATACGTGCTGTCAATGTGGTTTTGGATGTTGGATGATTTAGATGTTTCATAATTTTGCTAAACTGCTGCTTTAATTACTGAAACAAACAGATACTGTAGCTTCACTGTGAATGCTATTAATGCTCATATTTACTTAAAATAAAGGTTTGGTCTTCTTCCACTTCTTCAGCTTTTTCTTCTTCTATGAGCAACGTGAAGACAGGTAATTATCCATTTTTTTGGTTTGTTCCTTAAAGTACCGTCTACTGCTTAAATTCCTCATAACTTATCTGATCTTATTCACCTGGCCAAACAAAAAGAACAAACAGCTTTATGTATTTGTCACCTGATTCATGTTCTCGTTGTGCCTGATGGAAGTTGGAAGAGCACAGATGAAAAACTTAAATACACGTCTCTCAGGTGAAATGTTTATTGTAGCACAAGCGGAAGGAATTCAAGGGCTTTCAAATGAAAAATCTTGACATGTAAAATCAATATTTTTGCAGAACAGTGTGCTGGGTCAGTTTGAATTACAATCCCTAATGTTCCCCTGAATGTCTGAATGAAATGAAATATCACAAATATCACATTTCAGGGTTCATTTTTATTCAGAGCTGAGTTTTTGTTTTTTGGTGCAGTTCTATATTGTTATTTTATATTTTCATTATAATCCAAATATAAGAGAAGAAATGAGTCCAGTTTTAAAAGGACCACAGATTAAAGCTAAAGATCCTACTCAGCGGTGCATTGTTATACACTTTCATGCTTGATAATCCACAAACAGATGAATTGTCAGTGTGATAAAACTCTGGATTCAGCAAAAGCTGAAGAAAATCCATCTATTCCCCCCTGCAGACTTCTCACGTAGTGTCTGACCCCATAATCTGCTCTTTCAACGATGTCAGAGCAGAATATGGTCGATGCAACTCATAAAAGGATTTACTTTCGTGCATGCATGTGTGCGTGTGTGTGCGTATGTGTATGTGTGTCAGAAAGAGAGATTGTGTTACATTAATGATAAGTGTTCATCCCCACCAGCTGCCATTAGACTGTTTGTAGCTCGGAGTGATGCATCAGGCCAGGTTTGTGGAAAATAAGTGCTAAGGAAACCATCTGGCAAAGGAAAAATCGACTATGCACACACACACACACACACACACACGCACACTCACACACACGCACGTGTGCACACACATTTGCAGGGGTACTACAGAAGCATGTGCACACACATTTAGAGATGGAGTGCAAACAGTAGATCTGGATAAAGAGGATTGTCAGTGGTGCGTCTGGGAGGTGAGATAACAAAATGTTTTTCATTGATCTCATTTCCTGTGACATCATCACATCTGTCTGACCCTGTGGACTTATTATTGGATGCAAAATGGTTGGTGATTGTGATCACAAAGCAGCAACATCTAAACCACAAACGTGTTTTGTCACAAAATGGCTCAGTGACACGTCCATTGTCAGAAGAGAATAAAGAATTAGATGAATCTATTTACGGTATAATGTCTGTGTTTCTGGCTAAAACAAAGAATAATGATTGTTTTCAAAGTAATGCGTTCAGATCAGAGGATTTTTAAATGTGAATAAATGAATGAAAGAATGAATGTTGAATGTTATGTATTCATGTCCTTATTTTTTGGCGTTTGACTCCTTCATTGAAACCACTATTCCATCAGCTTTACTGTGTCGTGGTAATAAATGTGTCATCTCTTACTAATATTGGCTTTTTATGTAAATGTCGGCATGAAGGTGACAAATTTATCCTTTTGCAAATAAAAATAGAGTGGGTGGCGGTAGTGAATTAAATTCTTTGATTATGACGCCCTCTGGTGTTCATAATGAATATTACAATATTCCACTAGATTACAACATGAATTATTAAAAAATAATCACTTTTCAGTGAGGCTTGGTGGGAGAATGATTAGCCTGATTAGTCCCCTTTACGTTTTGTTATGAATGCCAATAATAAGGGAAATCAATGATAGTCATTCTTAGTTTAACACACGGTATCGGAGACTTGTGGAGCGTGAACTGGCAGGAGGTGCCAGCTCACCTCCTGACCACTGCCGAGGTGCCCTAAGCAAGGCACCGCTCCCCTTGCAAGCCCACCACTCTACCTCCGATTAACTGAAAGCCTACAGGCATGTGTGTGTGTGTGTGTGTGTGTGTGTGTGTGTGTGTGTGTGTGTGTGTGTGTGTGTGTGTGTGTGTGTGTGTGTGTGTGTGTGTGCTTGTGTGCGTGCTTGTGTGTGTGAACAGGCCTGTACGATATACACACACGGGTGTGAATACTTAAGAGCGGAAAAAAGTAATTTCATTGGAGGGATTTATTATTATTGTAATTATTAATACTTTATTATTATTATTATTATTATTATTATTATTATTATTATTATTATTATTATTATTATTATCATTATCATTATTATTATTATTATTATTATTATTATTATTATTATAACATGATCTCAATAATTTATCTGAGTATATTCAGACCATTTTTTAAGATACAAATGTGTTTGATTTCATGATCTGATGTGGTGCTCTGGTCAAATACAGATACGGTTTTCTAGTTTTTACTACTGGAGCTCTGCTTATTGCTTCTCTGAGTGCTTTCAAGATTGATTGTGATGTCAGAGTATTAATCATCACATTGATCTTTCCTCTATACAGTCAGACAACACAGTTATGACATAATCATTATTACAGTGGTAGAATATAGTCAGAATTTGTCATGTAGGCTCCAATCCCCTAAATACCCACAGATTTAGATACAGTATAAAGAAGCTTTTATAGATATAAATAAAACCTGACAAAAATATCTTACATAAAGGTTCAGAGTCAAGACAAGAAATGAGAGCACAGTTTGGAACTGACCATTTATTTAAACTGAATAGCATATGCGTACAAAGTCTCTACAAAGCTAGAAAATATCTAACATAGTTTTAGCCATGAGGGGGAAAAAGTTACAAAGCAAAGATCAGACCCTGTGCTGCACCAATAAACACACATTACTAACTTTTTACCTAAATGTACTCTCTTCTTCGCAAAATAGGATAAACATTAGAATATCAAAGATATACACAACATCTGTAATAAACGTTATTGTCACCTTTATACAAAGCACCTTATCAAAAACCCTCAGTGCGCGGGCAGAGGAGCTGCACATGCACTGGAGCAAAAAGAGTCAAGGCCATTTTGGAATTGATTACAGACAGGATTCATGTGCCACACGTGGATCAGAAAGATAAATATCCAACTTGTACATACGAGACGACATTGACAACACAGACGACAGTGTTTGCAAAACTCTGCAGGCATCGTGTGTTTGCTGTGATTTCCTGTGATTATAACAGCATTTTATCTTAAATCCTCATGAAATACAAAAGATAGAACGCATTTAAAAGAAATCACACTTTCCAGTTTTCATACAGGGCTGCCAAATAAGATGATAAGAGGTGTCCATGTTCGATAGAATCAAATTTAAGACAAAGACGTGTGATTGCACGTGTTTCTAAAGCAGGATCCAGACAGGAAGGATTTTAAGTCTCCTTCGCTTTTACTTTGTGGTATTTTTGTCCATGTAGGTCATGAGCTAAAGTTGTTTCTGTGATACTCTCTTTCCTTGAAACTATTTTTGGCAGAAGCTACTGAGTTCCTCTAGTGTAATAAATAAGGTTTCCCCTGTATTGTATGCAGACGGTCTTTGGTAAGTAGGTGGTAGATTACATCCAGACAGAGGGCCACTGTTGTCCTTCTGCTACGACGTCCTGGTTACTTGTTGGCGCTCTGCTGGGAAGCAGTTTGCCTGAGAATAGATTGAGTTTGACGCTACTATGTTGAAGGTAGGGACGTTTTTGTGAGGGTTTTTTTTTTGACAAAACGACCCAACGGGGTGTGCTGGGAGAGATGACTGACACGTGATACCTCGTGTTTCAGAAGTAACGTAGAAGACTGAAGGATCCTTCCATATCAGATGGATCTGAGTGAGCGACGACTCATTACTTCAAATATTGAACATCTGGCGACGTCTGACTACAGATGGCTCATTTTGGGGACAGTTACAGTGTTAAGTGTTCCTGGGTAATCTGGACACCAAATAGCATCCCAGCTGGTCACACAGGGAAACATAATCCTGGGAGCGTTGGCACTGTGTTAATCAGTTTATTTTAATCTCCGCTGTTGATGCACGTTTGAAAAACGAGACGCTAACTGTAACGTAACGTCTACAGAAATTGTCTTAGAAAATGCACTCATTCACTTTCTGGCCAAGAGATTAAAGAGGCGATTGATACCACTTGTGTCTGTTGCCACAGTGACAACAGCAGCTTGTTAGCTTAGCAGAAAGATGAACGGCGTACGAGCTGTACGTTACTACTGACAGGATCTAGACGTGACGTTTGATGGCTTCTTTGCAGTTAGAAGCCTTATGTGACTCATAATGTCCTGTTCTTTTTTTCTGCACCCCTACATTCTATATAAACACTGTGATCAATTTTAAAGCTAACATATACCTCTCATAATTTATCAAGGTGGCTCTGCATGGACAGTAACTCATCATTGAGTTTTCAAAAAAGTTTTCAAGCCATAATTCAATCTTTTACTTCGTTTCACTGTTTCTGAAACTTTTAATGCCTATAAAGAAACATACGTACATCAAGTTAGAACCTTTACAGGTTCTGTTTGTGGAGTTTCTTTCTGGACAGAACACAACTTTTGGTCTTCATGATCAGCTAAATAAGCTCATATAGTGTCGTTGACATATTTTCAAGGGTGGTATCAAACTTCTCCCATGACTCTCGGCAGGAATTCCCCTTACATTTTGAGCATGATCCCAGATTAGACCATCAATAATGTTCTACATTTGATACAAAAACTATAAATACTTTAACGTACTTATTCAAGATGTTCAAGCTCTGGAATCAAGAATCTGTCACACGTATATGATGCAAACACAAATGAAAATAAATTTAAATGGGGCTATAAGAGCTTAAGTATAAAACTGTTTCTCTCTCAAATGTTTAGAGCTGACTTCAAATTGCACTAAGACATGGACTTATAATAATAATGATCAGACCCGTTATGTTGAAAACTGGAGGATGTGACAGGTAACTGTGTTCATATCGACCGAGGGGCCTCGCCCTACACCATGTACAACATCGAATCATCAGGACTTACATGAAACAAGATACAAGAAAATATCTACTGCTGATTCCAACCAAAGGCACTTCCTGCTAAGCATGACACAGACAAACCACCGATCACCTGCTACAATACAATTTATCAACAGTTTTTGGTCTTTTTTTAAACTCTGAAATGATATCATCTAATTAGGAAAAAAAAACAAAAACAAAACAGCCTCAAACAGATTAAAGGGAAGGAAGTGTGCCTTTGACCACTTTAATTATAACAGGTCGTCCTGACTTTAAAAAACAATAACCCAACATGTGGATGTAAAACAGTTCAGGCTTGAACACAAGTCACGTTGAAGCTCAAGCTAGCTGGTGCAGGAATGTTGACCTAATTTAAATTTAATTAGTCAAACTTGATCAGAGAAACTATAGCTCTGACTTGACATTTCCTTCCCTTGAACACTGCAAATGGCAAAGATCCACAATGCCTCCAGACGGACTGGCCTCAGCATGTCTTAAATTAAACTTCTTTAGGTCTTTATAAGTCAACAGTGAAACATTAAAAGATTTGCTATCAGGTCTGATGTCTGAAGGATCGCAGGTTTTTACACTCTTCTTTATTTATTCAGTCTTCATGAACAAAAAGATACCTGAATTGATCGATTTCATTTATATTTACTTGTTAACATAAATTTTAGATAGTGTTCCTGGAATCAAAATATAGTCTATGCTACTATCAATAAACAATTTCCCAAAGTTTAGAAGCTATTCTTAGTTGTTTTTTTTTATAAAGGAAACATACAAAAAGGTAAAAATTTGATTTCTTTTCTTTGGGACAAACCTCTTTTTTGTGCAAGAATGCAGCTCACACAACTTGCAGTGGCTTTGAATAAAACACCACTTTTTTTTTTTTTTAATAGAACGCAGTAGTGTCATATCTTTCTCTGGTTATTGATGGCACACAGGGTCTGACCTTCAGTGTCTATCAGTATCTTGGCAGATAACACACACACACACACACACACACACACACACACACACACACACACACACACACACACACACACACACACACACACACACACATTTTTGTCACAAGGGACGAAAATTGTGAGACTTTTGTTTTTCTTCCTGGCTTGACTTTCCTTCAGAGCATGACGGTAAACCGCTTTGGTTCTCATCATTTGAACAGGAAAATACAAAAGAAGTGGGAGTGGGGGCCAGTCAACAGGTGTTTGACGTCTCCTGGTCTTGTCAAACCCCTGATATGAGCTGAATCCTCCACCCTGGAGGATTCTGACGTGTTCCTACGACTGTACGGCCACTGTGCTTATTACAGCTAATGACATAGAGTTCCTACTTGTGTGTGGAAATGCTTGTGTTGGAGAGGATTCTGCAGCATGCTGTTTTATCTGATGGCAATTACATTTACCCAATTATTGCTCTGATGTTTCGCGGGCAGCAGTGGAAATGCAATTATTTCTCACTAGGTGGAGCTGTTTGGATGCTGTTTCGAACACTTTACCTCCAATATCACCAATAATCACCAAGCAAAGGCCATATGAGTGTGTTTCTTTGAGTGTGTGTGTGTGTGTGTGTGTGTGTTGGTGTGTGTGTTGGTGTTTGTGTGTGTGTGTGCACGTGCGTGCGTGCACGTGTGTGTTATTCCTTGATGAGTCGATAGATGTGATGCTGCGCTCCATGCTCGTTGTTGGACACCTCAAACACACACGCCATACACAGCAACGTCTCCTGAGTGTCTCTGTTGCTCACGACCTGCACACATACACACACACACACACACACACACACACACACACACACACACACACACACACACACACGCACACAAACAAATATATATATATAAATAAATACATTTTTAAAAGATGTCAAAGGTGTCAAAGATGCAGTAAGTGTAAAGAGTTTGGACAGAAATTCATAAATTAAAATGTCTTAAATCAAATATTTCCTGCATTACAAACATCTGAAGTATGAGGTGAAGTAGTATGATAAGTAAACCAAAAAGAGTAGACAAAAATAAATGCTTTGTGTTTCTCTAAAGTAGTCTCTCTTCACCTGGATGACTGCTTTGCACACTGTTTGCATCATCTTAACCAGAGTAACACGGAAGTAACTCTCTGGAGTGATCGGTTCACCAGTACCGATCAAAGCGAATGACACGAAGACGCCTTTAAAAAGTCTGAATCAAAAACATGCATTAAAAAAAGATTATGAAAGTCTCAAACCAGAAGCCTCTCCCTGGAGCTCCTGGAGAATTCTTTCAGGCCACTTCATGATCGCTCCACAGCGACACCAGTGCTAGAAAGCTGTGTTGAGGCAGTGTTAAGAGCTCTACTGCTCAACTGAGAAAAGACAACAAGTCCATCCTCATTTTGTTGTCAGCAGTTTTTAAAACTAAAGGTTTTGATGAGGTTTTCATAAGGAAACCGGTGTGGAGGTGCTTTACTCGTTAGTATTAAAACCTGAAGGGACTCAACCAGCATCACCGCCAGCGTTCCTCAGTGACCATCCAGTCTGGTTTGCGTTTCATGAGATCGGCATTAGAATGACCTCAAAAACACCTCCAGTTTATGAAAGAGTTATATAAATCAGAAGGAAATAGAAGTAGTCAGATCAACAACCCTAAACCCAGTGATCTGTTTGGGTTAAGTTGGACGCAGAGTGAAAGATAATCAACCAATAAACGCAAACATCTTCAGGAAGACGGTTGGAAAACCGTCCCAGAGAATGACCCCAGGAGATTGAAGGCATCAAAGTGCTGAAGCGATAATCAAATCAGCAGCTGATGGAATCTAAATCATTCCTTCTCAGTTCACTACATAACTCTATTTGCATTACTTCACATTTCTGACTCTTTAATGTAGGAAGAAAATAAAAATAAAGGAAAATTCCAAACAAACTTGATTTGATTCAGAATGTGATTCAGAACTCAGCTAGTGACAAAGTGATGTCCTCACCAGCAGAATAGTGAAGTTCTCCAGTACGCTGTTCATCATGTATTTCTCAGGCAGGTGTTTGAGCTTGTGGATGAAGTTGATCATGTATTCACACATGGGGGAGCGGCTGATTCTGTACACAAAGCGCCCATTTTCAAACCTAGCATACTCCGTCTGAGAGAGAGAGAGAGAGAGAGGGGGGCAGAGAAAAATCAGCTTTTTGTGAGAAGATCCCGGATTTACTGCGGACACCGCTACAGTTTGAACTCGTCCTCACCTCCACCTTCTCGACGACCTGCTTGCCGAAGGAGCACACCTTTGTGGAGCAGGTGATGGTCATGTTCTCTGAGCTCTCGTATTGGCTGGTGACGCCGTAGAAGGCAGCGGGGTCATCCTGCATGTTGTGATTCAGGTCAGCCTGGGGTGGGGGGCAGAGCACAGACGTCACGCTTCAACAATCAAAACCAGACGACTGAGTCATTAGCATGAAGTTGTGCGAGACATCTGCTGGGCTCTGAACACAGCGCCCTCTGCTGGCAACTCTTAAAATGAAGGGTTGATAAGAATTCTCTCGTGACTTTTATTTTTCAGTGCAAATAATAGTTATATAACTGTCCTTCGTTTGTGTTAAATCGGCTCAACGGTGCACCGGCGTCATGCCCGGAGTGTCCCCCGCCTCTCGCCCCAAGTCTGCTGGGAGACGTTCCAGCAACCCCGTGATCCGAAAAAGCAGAAGAAGCAGTTACTGAAAGTGAATGAATGAATAGCTGATCTCTTTTAATCACGTGTGGTTTCCTCAGTCTCGTATGTTTTTTTAATTTGGTGCATGTTCATACAACCTCGGGGTTATCTGAAGGAGGGGATACTATGTCAAAAAGATATCCAGGATCCTCCGCTATGGGTGGGTTTTGTTGGTGAAAGAAAGAAAAAATACTTATTATTTCCAATATATTGAAAAGTTCATCTTTTGAAGCGAATCCTATTCACAGCATGAGCCTGTGGACATCTTGTAAACAAGAAACAAAGAAAATGCAAATAGTCTATTAACACTAAAAGGTGTCGGTCCAGTACTTCAGTTTTGTTGAGTAATTTTGTAAAAAATCACCCCCTCCCACACGCACAATTTTTTTTAAAATTATGGTCTGAAACATGATGGACTGACAAAGAAGCACATGGAACCATAAATGTAAGTCGTCCTCGAATTTGATGTACACCTTCATATAGTAGAATACAGATCTAGATTGGGTTTATTCAGGTATTAATCACAAACATTTCCACTTCCTGAAACAAAGGAATGTGAATAAATAGTTTGACAGGAACTACTTTTAACAGAAGAATGAATCCCATAAGCAGGACTACTGCTTGGAGGAAACATAATGATTCAGTTTTATCCTCACAGAAAAGTTACGGTCATCTTTTTTCATGTACTGTAACTTCTGAATGTCTGTCTGTCCTGGTGGTGGTGGTGGTGTGGGGGGGGGGGCATTCCTGTCTTGCTCTCCTCTAAGGGTGTTTGTTTTAATAGTGAAAATTGGGAATCTGATATGAGGCTGGGAGGGGGGCGGGGGGAGATACTGTATACTCTACAGACTACAATCCCTGTGATAAGATATTTATGTTCATAACACTGAATAGAAAATGACATTTTGAATTCAGACCCAACTTTATCCTGAAATGTTTGATATCTGTGGAAGAAAGTTTTTTATAGACTTTAAAAATATTAAAATATTTCTTCATTGTGGTGAGTTCCACCCACAAAGTTCTGTTCCTCTTTATACCACCAAGGGCAAGGCAGGAATCCTTTAGAATAGCTACATTCTCTTCCAGATCATAGTGATACAAATGCACTTTACATGAATTCTGATGGTTACTGCAGGGGAAAAGAGTCTGTGTAACCTTGAGTTGGTAAATCACAGCATAGAGAACATGGGAACATACTGCACCTGGATTACAGGCTGAGACATGGAGAAGGGCTTGTGCTGTCTATAATGAGTTCTCTGAGGAGTACACACACACACACACACACACACACACATACATACTTGTAGGTATTTTTCCTGAACCTACTTCACAGCCTTTAGGCCTCTATAGTTGTCAACCTTGCCGCTACAATCACATCCACTCTGTCCGTGTTTGATTATTAACCCTACTACTCAGTCCAATCCCATCATGGCAACCGTTACTAGGCACAACACTACCATCAAACGTGGAATATTCTAACTCAGATAAAATTCCTTGAATGTACGGTCATGTTAGATTGTTACTCAAACGTTTTGGTCGCTGATTTTATTTTATTCAGAAAATTGGTAAAATAAAAAAAAATGCATTGGGATGATGTGACTACAGGAATCAGCACAGCCAGACACACACGTGAATGCACAACACTGAAGCAACAAACTTCACTTCTGTTACAGATTAGACTCAAATAGGATTTTTGGGTCACTGAGTCAACACTTCTCATACTAGTAAACTCCCTGAAACATTTTTACTCGCTCAAAGACGGAAAGAATTTATAGATATTATTACATCCCAAAGCGGTGATGTATTGTAATTGTCAGTGTTAGTGTGTTCATCTGTCCGTCCGTTCGTCTGAGTAGCATGTCCACCAAATATCTTAGCAACCGTTGCAGATAGAAAGATAAACAAAAAGCGCATTAGTCGGGCGGCAAAGGGAAAAAAAAAAAAGAGATGATGACCTTGAGAAAACTAGGTCAAGGTCAAATTTCAACTTTTGTACAGTCAGGAACCAGATTAGATAGAAAGACGAGGGTGAAGGCCAGTGTAAGACCATAGATCACAGCTAGTGCTTTGATCTACCTATGCACTAGCTTTGATCTATGGTCAAAGCTAGTGCATAGCTTTGACCTGCCCTGAAAGGTCAAAGCTATGCACTAGTCAGGTACTACTTTCAGGTTACCATGACCTACCTTGGACATAGGTGAGGGTAAGTCGTGGGATGTTGCGGTCTCTGACCGACTTGTATTTAATCTCATCCTGGGCAGAGCGGTCATGTGATTAAGGGAGGGTCAGTGGTTTGATCCCTGACCCCTACAGGCCAACATGCTGAAGCATCTTGTCCGATACTGAACCTCAGTTTGCACCATCATGACTGCCAATAACTCCCCAAGGGACGGGTCGATCGCAGGGAATTTCTGCCGTGGGTCGGGGTAAGGGTCTAGTGAAAAAACTCTGAACACCCTCTCGGTTTCTAATGTTTCAGACCCTTTGCTGCCATCTTGATAATCAATGGACCGCGGCAGCTACGTCTTTTGAAATAATCACGTTTTTATTTTTCATATATCGGGTATAAATTAGCCTTAAGTCTCGGTGTTACTATGAATTGACTAGAAGTGTGATGCGTGGGATTTCTGAAAGGCGTTTGGTGTACTTCAGCTGCGAAAAAGAACAATGAAGTAACACTCACACACACACACAGGTGGAGGCTGAGCAACCTATGAGTCAGGAGGTGAGCAGGTGTTCAAACAAAGCAACTGTGCTTTCATCAACCCACCACCTTCATATCCCAGGTGGAAAGAAAACACACACACACACACACACACACACACACACACACACACACACACATACACACATACACACACAGTGGCACCTGTAGATGCAGACAAAGGCACGACACTGGGTGGAAAAATACAGGGAAAACAAGAGTGTGTGCTGAAGATGTTCACTGTCAGAAGAGAACATTTTAAAATCAAACTTCATTTTAAAATCAGTTTCTTTTCAAGATTTTCAGACGCAATCTTGAGATCTGAAGCTGGTGAAGAAATGAAACTAAGCAGGTCCAACGTTATGAGGAAACGTCGTCAGCTCACCCAGAACTTGATCAGGTAGAAAGCGTTTTGGGGGCCCTTTCCGAACAGCTCCTTGAGGCCGCCCTTCTTCTCGGGGAACTTGTCGTAGATCTGCCGGATGTCCACACACTCCAGCAGCGGGTCGCTGTAGCTCGGGCTGCTCTGGCTGATCAGCACAAACAGGTGCTTGTTGTACTGAGGGGGACAGATGGACACGGACGGTTAGTGATGAGAAGGTTCCAGGTTCCATTCCTTTCTGTGCAGAGTTTATATGTTCTCCCCGAGTCTGCGTGGGTTCTCTCTGGGTTCTCCAGCTTCCTCCCGCCCCTTCAAGCATGTTACTTAGGTGAATTGGTTGTAGGTGTGAGTGGCTGTCTATCTGTGTGGCCATGGAATGCGCTGGCGACGTGTCCAGGGTGTACCCCGCCTCTCGCCTGTAGTCAGCTGAAATCGACCCCAGTAACACCCGGGACCCACACTTCAGAAAAGCAGCCGGAGACGAGACGTTTGTCTCCTTTTTGATAACGTGAATGAATGAATGAATGAATGAATGAATGAATGAATGAATGAATGAATGAATGAATGAATGAATGTGGTATATATTCTTACATTTGTCCACAAGAAAAATGTGGTACAATATATTTACATTGCATGTCTTGATTCTACATGCTAATATGTTGAAATATATCATAAATTATTTACGATCATGAACAAGCTGTTTTAAACAACTCTTTGTTTATTCCAATTAGATCTGTGTAGTCATGACAACTGGAAACTTGGAACCTACTGAGACTTTGTCATAAAAAAAATAAACATGTCTCGACAAGCTAATCTTTATATATGTATTAGTGTCACAAAATGATTGACGTTACCCGTCTGTTAATGATCCCCACTTGAACTAAGTCATTTTTCAGTGACTTTGATAAAGTTTGATGAAGTTTCCACTTTGTGGAGAAACAGCATAAACCTACTAAATACTGCCTCGTGTGTTAAAAGTGGAGTACTGCACTTTTAATTCATTGACATCCCCCCACTAGGCAAGTTTAAGTGTGTCAAATAATACAATAAATAAATAAACTGAGAAAAACAATTATGGATACGCAGCTTTCATTTTAATAAGTTGCACCTTAAAATAGTTTTAAAGGACCCCCCAATTTGTACGCTGACATGTTGAATAAAATCCTACTTTAATCACTCCGTCAGCATTAAATCACTAACTTAGAATGTGTGATTATTCAATGTAAAGCGAGGTCCTTATTTACAGTACTTTAAAATAAATAAAACAGGAAACGTGATGTCCTTTGATAAGAGAGTCTATTTTAAAGTCAGAGTTTTTTCTGTCCAAACAGAAACAACAAGACGAATGCCAGCTGTCTGTGAGTCCGAGGCAGAAAAATGACAGCGTGTCCTCAGCGTGGCAGGATGATAGATGGAGTGAGCAGACGCAGAGATAGAGCTTTACAAAGGTTATGCATACGAGGATACACACAAAGGGCTTTAACACTGTTCTCTACCAGGGGTTATCTGTCATCTCTGGTTATGGGACAATGGGGAGAGAGAGCTTCTTGTAGACTCTGTGTGTGTGTGTGTGTGTGTGTGTGTGTGTGTGTGTGTGTGTGTGTGTGTGTGTGTGTGTGTGTGTGTGTGTGTGTGGTACTCACCGCCTCCTGGTCCCTCTGAGTCTCCAGGAAAGATGAGAACTCCACCAGTCGTAGTTTGGTGGTGCCGATGGAGCGGCCCTGCCACGCTGGTTCCCTGTGGGTCTGGGCTGCTGCGGGAGGCTCGTAGCCTGGACAACACACACACACACACACACACACACACACACACACACACACACACACACACACACACACATGTATTCCATTACTGCAGTGTCAGATGAGGCTGCAATGATTTAAAATACTTAACAGTATTGAAGGTGTAACAATGATGAAGTGACGGTGACTCTTAAAAACTATTATTCTGTGTGACCTCTGTGTGACCTCTGAAGGGTTCAAACCCAACATGTTCCCAGTTATCAACTACCAGTATTTAAGTTGATAACTGGCAACATGTCAGTTACTTAAGAAGACCAAACTTTAAACACAGTCTACTTTTGGAACTTAGTTCTGATAGAATCAGTCAAACTCTAAACTTCCTGGTGCCTCCCCCACACAGCTATTGGACCAATCAAACTGTTGCAAGCTTTGCATTAATTAACATACAATGGATACCATTAAAGCAGGGGGCTTGTTGAAGTTTTGATCAACCAAGTTTGATCAGAAACAACATCCAGCATGTGCAGAATAAGTCGGGTTTCTCCAGAAAACAAATAACTAAAAAAAAAATCTAAGATCAATTTTAATGCTTTTTTAAAGTAGACGCCAGAAGATATCAATAAACCTGTTCCAAAAACTGTGTTTCGGTTTGCTGCAATAAATAATATTACCTTCATTTGAAGACAGTTTTTTGCTGCTGACAAAATAAAGATATTGTAACATGATAATTAGAGTAATATACCTTTTAAAGATATTTTAATTCTTGACAACACCCAGGTATTGGAATGTAGAAAGAACTAAGAATATTTTACATAAATAAAGCATGACAGAATTAAAACCACACAACTACACAATAGATGTGCAGTAAATAAATAAATAATAAATGTAATCTGGGGCAAAAAAGGTTTGATTACTGCTTTAAAAACCTTTCAAGTTAATGTGGTGTCATGTACTGTATGTGACAATGTTCCAACAACACATAACTGATTGAGGTCCAGCAACACACAAGTCGATGAGAAATCAAAGGTAAAAAAAAAAAAAAAAAAATGAGGAAATCAGACCAAGATGATTTTTTTTTTTTTTTTTTTTTTTTACAGGAGTCAGAATGTCACCATTCTCTCTTTTTGACCTCTTCACAAGACAAACCTCAGGGTGCACTGGGAACCACAGAGCCCAGACAAAGTGAAAAAACACCCTGTAGAGAGCCAGTGGCCTAAATAGAGAGGGAGGACTGCCTGTTCACTTTCCAGAAAGGAGATAATTGTACCTTTAGGCCCTCTTACCTGAGATTGTTGTGGTTCCTGCTGTCTGCACAGAGTAGGCTTGCTGAGAGAACGGCTTGATGCTGGAAGACACAGAGACATGGACACAGAGACAAGAGAGCATTAAAAGGTCTGAGAGAAGAAGAGGGCCAGTTCCATTCTAACTAGATTATACAGAAAGGAATCGTGCTCTGCGTCTTGTATGGACAGAAACAGGAGCAAAGATGTCAAGAGCATCGCCGAGTTCAGTAAAAGTTATACCAGCCCCATTTAGTGCCATTATCATCATCATCACAGCAGCTGGCACTGAAACCAGCAGAACTTGAAGCACACCAACCCCGACTAGTCAGGCAAGAACAAACTAATTTAAGGAAGCAGAAGGACTGCAGAGAATGCAAACTTTACATATGCTAATTATCATTTTATTATTCTTATTATTCTTATAATTACTATTACTATTATTATTATTATTATTATTATTAAATTACTATTATTATTATTATCATTATTATTATTGTCACTCTTATAGTTGTTGTTATTATTATTATTATTACTATTACATTACTATTATTATTATTAGCATTATTATTATTGTCACTGTTATAGTTGTTGTTATTATTATTATTATTATTATTATTATTATTATTATTATTATTATTATTATTATTATTACAGGCAAAGCTTATCGGGATATGTTATTGTGAAGACGATGCATCCTTGAGAAAAGACAGGGTACATGTTGATATCTGTCTGATCATTAAAATGATGTACATGACACCATTAGTGAAATAAATTCAACACTGTGAGAGACGCTTACGTAACATACGTTTCAGGCAATCATTTATGAACAATAAATTATTTGAATTATGTTTTCAGCACCTAATTTCATTGGATAGATCAATGTGAAGGGTCTCACTTAATCCAGTATTTATTTATCTATTAGGATGATTGTGTGAATATAAAATAATCACTTTGTTACAGGAGACAGTAACTTATTTATTAACTTACTTTTAATGCTTAAAAAAAAATCGACACTTCATGTTCAAGTTCAGCATAACTTGTTCATAAACACAAATAGCTCACAAGTTTGTCTTTGTGTATTTTATTTAAGCTGCTCATTAACACTTCATCACAATGTGATGGGACTCCATTACTGGGACTCCATTCTAGTTACTCAAAAACAACCAGCTGAGTTAGAACACAAGTTATGTCTATTTTTCTGACACTGTCGATCAAGTGTTAATCAGCACAGGTAAAGATTCATTAAAGCATCGACACGGTTAATGTGTGGAACACGACGAGCGTTGCTTACTCTTCTGTGGCGGAGCTGGACTGTCCACCAGGAATCATCCCCTGCCACAGCTGAGAGGAAACACACACAGACACAAACGCACCAGGATTTCACAATGAGCATATGTGACCTCCAGATTTATTATGATATTATTAATGTTATCATTCTTGTCCTTGTGATTCCTGGTTTTACTTTGAGAAGTAATCAGTGTGTGTGTGTTACCTGCGCGTTGCCGGGGAAGCTGGCCCGTACAATGCCAGGCAGGAGCTTGCTGTGTATGGCTGTGGCGGAGACGATCTGAGCGGAGGACATGGAAGAGATGCTCTGCAAGGCCTTCTCCTTGGCATTCTGGTCCTACATGTCAATAGATAACAAACACACAAGGTCACCTTCATCATCCTTTTCATCGTGAACACACAATTCAACTCCATACAAGCAATAATCAGAGCATCAAACTCAGTAATAGAAAAAAAAACAGGAAATTCCCCCCAAAAAAAGACAATTAATGAAATTATCTGGAGTTATTCTGGAGAAAGCCAAAGGCCAGAGAGGAAGAACCATAAAAGATGTTATTCTCCTCTCAATTGTCATTATCTGATTTGCACATCCTGTTACATTCTGGTCACACAAATTGAATACATCAATTTGAGTTACGGCCAAAGTTGAAGAGGATCATTTCTCTGCAGTGCATCACACTGTGGACACTAAAGTTCGTAGCTGGTGTATACATTTTCGGCGTCACCTTTCTTGAAAGTACAAACGGCCGAGCAGCTCTCAGCACATGTAAACCCTGCAGGGCCCTGACAGACAAGGATCTTTGCTGCATCATCAATTCACCGCCTGTACAGAATGTCCAGGACAAGCTGGACACCCACCAACGTTTAAAAAACAGACTTTAGCTGCTGCAATTAAACATGACGTTATATTGATTAGGAGCAGTTGTTCCTGTCTTTGACAGCTGATGAGGGGATCAGAGAGGTACACCACATCGTCATCAGCATAATGACGAACTACACTGAGGCGGTTCTGTCCTGACCGTACGTCTGAGTCGACTTTAACACAGCCGGAGAGGAAACAGGATTTTCTACATCTATTTTTCTTTTGGATATTTTCAAGGAAACGTGGAATAAGACTATTAATAACGTTTTTTTTGTTTGTTTGTTTGTTTTTTGATGATGATCTCTGGAGGAAAGACCCTGTTAACGATTTAACCTTTTATGATTTCAAACAAAAATGAAATAATGATCATGTGAGGTCATGTGTCACGCTTTGCCTGTAACTAACTTTGACTGATGTCACAGAGGATTTAGGGGATATATATCATCGTCTATGTGTGTGGTTGAGGTGAGGTGGTCTCGCTCGTGGACCCCCACCCCCCCCCTCCCCAGGGGGGGGGGGGGTGAGGTCAAAGTGACAATGGGGTTGAGAGGCGAGCATGAAGCCTGCAGCAGAGATGCGTGTGCTTCACACACATCCACCAACGGTCTGGGATGCTGCCTCCGGGAAAGATTTACTGTAAGTCTGAACTTGTGAACTCATTTATAACATCTAAATTCAACATGAAACTAGGAGCAGAAAACAGCTGAATCAAATAGAATTAGAGGCGCTGCCATTGCTGGTGGATCACTAATTGGCAGCTTCACTCAAGTTAATTGGCACAGAGAGAAATCTCTTCTCCTCAGGGAGGTAATAACATTATAGGAGGTACTTAGAAGAGCATCAGGCTGGATTTCCAGATTAAATACCAGGAATCATATGGGTCTGATAACATCCCTGGCTTGAACTCCTTTCTTTGAAATGACTAAACCATGTGTTTTGGTTTTAAAGCCCTAACAGCAGACAAAAGCTCTCAGATCAAAAATGTGGCGCTGCATGATGGAGGAGCCATTAAAAACACATCTTTTTCAGCAACCTTCAACCAAAAACCATCATCACAAATAAATTACACAGTATAAAAACAACATTATCCCCGAATACCAAAAGACATCCTGGAAAGTTTGGAAACAAATAATGTGAGTTCTTTTTTTTTTTTTTTTTTGGTAAAGGAAGCATGATGAATGGACAGAACACAACCCTTTATCTCCCGCTCACTAATTCATGGCGAGGAATAAATAAATCACACTTCCTGTTTGCCACAAGAGAGAAAAATACCTGAAACCAGAATTAGATTCTTAGTTTTACTGCACAACAACGGATGTGAGTGAATATTCTCATCTCGATGCTCTCAGCACTGATGCTGGAAAATATGATTATTCCTCATCCTTATGGAAATGTTAAACTGCTGTCTAGCATGAACACATGATATATCACACTCTGCTACTGAAATGTATTTTTAAGACTGAATTTATTCTTGTAAAAAAAAAAAAAAATCCATACATTGACAGATTATCACAACAACAGGCATGGACTGTAGATTTTTATTGGTTTAGATAAAACTTTACTATCATCTGTCATTTATTTCATGACAGTTCGGTCCTCGTTTTGTCTCCGTCCAGAGTTCCAACTGCTCCTCTCGGAAAAACAAGAGCTCCGTTGTTGCTTTACATGAAGTTAATTACAACCAACAGTGAGGACGGAAAACAGAGCGAAAGAGCGGGAGGAGGAGGGGGGGGGTAAGAGATTAATAGACTGTGAAAGGAGGGTGGAGAGAGTGTAGGAAGAGGGAGGGAAGAGGGGAGGAACAAATGAATGTATGGATATAAGAGAATAGCGAGGGGGGGTTAACAGGCCTAATTAGACACCTAGGATACTGGGGCGACTGTGACAGGCATCCATCCACACACAGCGATAAGTTCTCAAGCAACAACTGAACACTGAATGCAAATAGCTGCTCATTATGTGGTGAAGAGGAGATGGTAAAATGATTGTTGTTCTGTGATGGATGTAATCTGGAATAGAAATAGCATTTTAATGATTTTTCTTGGTGCAAATTGATGCCATGTTTTTTTCTTTAGGGCGGTTAAACCGTGTGATATATATTTTCCCTGTAAAATTCTACCTTTCTGTAGGTGGTTTTTATTCTGCCTGTTATTCCATAGAGGTCATCAAATGAGCTGCGCTTATTCCAAATGAAACACATCACTGCACAACCACCGGAGGATTGCTGCTAAGAACCACTTAACCCTGAGTGGAAATGTAAGAGATTACCACAGCCTTACCTTTAGTTTGGACTGAAACTCCCTGGATTTTCTTCTGGCTAAGACCTGGATATGACTGGATACCTGGAGGAGAGGAGGAGGAGAGAAGAAGAGAGGAGAGGAGAGGAGAGGAGAGGAGAGGAGAGGAGAGGAGAGGAGAGGAGAGGAGAGGAGAGGAGAGGAGAGGAGAGGAGAGGAGAGGAGAGGAGAGGAGAGGAGAGGAGAGGAGAGGAGAGGAGAGGAGAGGAGAGGAGAGGAGAGGAGAGGAGAGGAGAGGAGAGGAGGAAGAGGAGGAGGAGAGGAGAAGAGAGGAGAGGAGAGGAGAGGAGAGGAGAGGAGAGGAGAGGAGAGGAGAGGAGAGGAGAGGAGAGGAGAGGAGAGGAGAGGAGAGGAGAGGAGAGGAGAGGAGAGGAGAGGAGAGGAGAGGAGAGGAGAGGAGAGGAGAGGAGGAGGAGGAGATACAAAAGAGAGGAGGTGGGACCAAACAGTGAGTTGCTATGGTTATGAAAGGACTAATGTGTACACACATACGCACGCACACACACACATACGCACGCACATGTACACTCACACATACACACTCACACACACACACACACACACACACACTAGTTCCCTGACAACAGTGAATAGACCAATCTATGCGCATCTTTTGAGACAGCAGTGACACCTGGGAACACAGGCCTAGAATTCAGACGCTAAGACGACACAACCCTACATGTAGTTGAGACGCCGCCTCTTTAAAAAAATGTTTTTAATTCTTTCCAAATCATTGCAGTAGGACTAAACAATACTACATGGGTATCAATGGAATGGATTTCCATTATGAACAAAGACGCAGCATGGCAGCAGTCGGGCCACGACTCCACCGGCAGCCCAAGAAGAGTCTCTCTGTGACATCAGCGGGAGCAACGCTTCATTTCCTGTGTGTGTATGTGATCACTACAGCATTCTGTTCACCCAAGACGGTGGAGTCGAGTCCCACCCAGCGCTACGGTGACGGGTGCTAATGTGTAGTGATTGATTAGTGCTCATTCTGCTGTGGATTCAGAGCCGTTAGCCAGCCACTGATCACCACACAGCAGTCTGTGTTTCCTCCTGTCTACCAGAATGTGATGCACCTTGTTGTAAACGCTTTCTGACAGAACGCCTTTAGGAAGTCATCTGACATACAGCAGCTTAATGATAGAGAAAATCCAAAAAGAAGATTTAAGTTGGAGAGAGAGGCCTGAGTTTGTGCGGCATTTATTTACAGTGCTTCTCATTCTTTCAAAATTATTGAGTTACAGTTTGATTAGGTTTAAGGCAACAAAACCACTCAGGTTTAGGGAGACGCTAATATTAGGTGTTAAAAACAGAGCTCAAATCTCTCACGCTCACAATTAGTGAGTTGAAAATGTCTGGGAAGAGGGGCGCTGTTAAAGTAGCCAGTTAGGAGGGCTGATACCTCGCTGACACCAAGCATGACTGGTAGTTGAGTTTTATAAAAAATAAATGAACCTTTTTCAGTGTGTTCAATAGGCACGCATGGGGATTTCTACATAAAAAAATGTCTAGCATGGAATAAAATATATCAGCGCTAAAACAGCATTCATGTGTCTGGTTTGGAACTGAATTTCATATGAAGAGATTTAACATTCAAACTTGCTGAACTCAAAAGTAGAACTAAAAATACACCCATGTCTTTGCTAACATGTGTACATAAAGGCGGTCCGATGCCATTGTTTTATTTACGTTCACTACTTTGTCCGATGAGCATCATTCCCTGCGTCACGTTTTTGTGGGCATCAACAGATGAGGCTTTTTTAGTTCAGACAGGGATGGAGCAAAAAACACGATCTGTGTTTTGTGCTTTTAAACCACACATATCAGTGTTAGATGGTTTGAGAATGAAGAAGAGGAGGACATCATAAGAAATCAACAGTTACCACGACATAGTTGTGCATCTCCATACTGGTAAAACTGGAATGGCAGCAACACAAAGTTATTATTGTGGCTGTTGAGGCAAATAATTTTTTTTTTCTTTTTCTTTAGGTCAAATCAGAAGCAGCAAAGTTCAGAGAAGTAACACATGAAGGTTGTGGTTCTTATAGCTGAGCAGTCAGCGATATGTTTTCTGTACTCCTACAGTTCATGTGGAAACATTAGACAGTTAAAGACCAATATCAGTCCTCTAATATATACATTTTAATTTGTTACTTTCATGTTTATATAAAATCTTATTGATTCTCTGGAATTTCAAAAGTGAAACCTGCATGTGGAATAACTTTAATCCATCTGTATAATTTAAATGATGTACTATGAACCACTGAAACAATGATGCTACCTTTTAGGTAAATAACTAGCCAGAATAACAGAATGTCAAATCTATACAAAAATCTATTTCTTCATGGAAATAAAGTTAATAAATAAAGGAAACCTCTTCTGATTTTTTTTTTCCTAATGAACAAAGTTGACTTTAAATGACATCTAATTCTTTACAAATGACTAAATAACCACTACACTCAGCCTGTCAAGCGTCTTTTCATCTCTACACTCGCACCGTGGCCCTTGTGTCTGGTCTAATGTGATTGTGTGTGATCCATACTGTACACGCTATGATTGGATTTAAAACACACGCCCGTCATTACCTGCTTCCTCGTCCGCGTCTTGCCTGTTCGCAGCTTTATGTATCTGGCTATTAGTTCATTCCGACCTGGAGGAAAAGACACAGAACACAAAGAATGAAAAACACACACACACACACACACACCGACACACACAAACAGTATTTCTTAATGACCCGTAGAAATCATGACCCTTAGAAACAACTTGGCATCTGATTTGATGCCGTTAACCTGGCAACCTTGTTATATGTAGTTTTACATAGTAGCGCTGTAATCACAGATATCTCCATCGAGCCGTCCACATAAACACATTAACACACACACACATACACACACGCCGTGGCCCTGAATACACATGACCCAACAATACAGGCATTCATGCAGACTGGCCGTCCCCTGATTAAAGGAACCAGCAGGCCAGCTGTACCCACGCATACGTGTGCACATATGCACACACACACACTGATACACACTTACAATGCTGAATAATTCAACCCATTCAATGGGGAGCACAGCAGACTCAGCATGACCTGGCTAGATAGATTAGTGAGGGGGAGAGAGACGGGCAGAGAAAAGAAGCAAAAACCAGTTGTGTCCAAAAACTGACAAGAACTGTGTGTGTGTGTGTGTGTGTGTGTGTGTGCGTGCGTGCGTGTGTGTGACGTGACCACCTTCAAAGATCCTTCAAAGCGTGCTTAGACTATACACCCAATCAGGATGGACCGACGAGGGTTAACCCTACGTGCTCCTATAGGGGAACATAAAACACCCTTCATGGTAAAAAAAAAAAAAAAATTGTGTAAACTGCAAAAAAAAAAAAAATGTGATTCTTACTCGAATGCTTCAATGTTAAGAAAACATATAGTTGAATTGGTATCATTAACAAGATCAAGCCTGGGCAATATAAGAGTCTTATAAGAATATCATAAATGTTTAAAAATATCATCTAATTATCGTTATCAACAAAATACCAGAAAGCATCCAGACATTTTTTTTCGTAAATATCACACTAACAAGTACGTCTGGGACTCTGAGGCTTAGTTTGGTTTGATTTGTCTTCTGCCCTTTTTCTCTTCCAACCAAGTGGAAAACCAAAGTCAGGCCAGCTGGCCAACCGATGGTCAAGATCAGCATAAAGCCAAACCTCTACTCACCATCCAAATGGCTCGCAACAATAGCCCTAACTAACTAGCAGATGGTGTGTGTGAATGTGTGTGTGTGTGTGTGTGTGTGTGTGTGTGTGTGTGTGGGAGTGCGTGTGCTCTGACCAATCCCACTCTCACTGAGATAGGGAGCTTAGTCTGATAAAATCTACAGCTCCCCGTGCAGGTGTTTTCCTTCTAGCAGTCAAAAGCAGCAACTGACGACAGTACACACGCTAACACACACACACACACACACACACACACACACAGACATACACACACACATATATATACATGCATGAGTGCAAACACACACACACACACACACAAAAACACACAAAAGTGAGTCCTGGCTGCGGAGGCTGACATCTGACTCCAGAGGGGCCAGCTGGTCTTTCTAGGAGGCTTAACGGTGAATTATCATCCTTCACTAACCCTGCGGCACACATCCCTCACTCTCTCCCTCCTCGCTCACAAAACTCTCAAACATGCACACACAAGCACACACACACACACACACACACACTCACTCACTCACACACACACACACACACACACACACACCCCTCCCTTTCCTCAGTCCATCCATCCATCCTCTGTTCTGGCTGTTCCCTTTTCCCGTGCTCTGTCCCCTCTTGTAGTGAATGGGCTTCCCTTGTATTCCCTCTTCCTCTCTCTCCTCTTCCTCTCTCTCTCTCTCTCTATCTCTCCTCCTTGTCTAGAGAAAGACTTCAAGGCCAAAGTCAGATGGCCATTAAGCGTGACGAACACGAGCAAGCAAGTCGCCCCAACCCTTTTTCTCCAGGCTGCAGCCGGTCCCTGTGAGAGCAGGAGATGACGCATACGCTGGCTCTGCAATACTTTGGAGTGTTTTAAAAAAAATGAAAGATCAGTTGAGGGTTAATATGAATTAAATCACCAGAAACTGATGATATATTTAATCGGAAAAACAAAATATATATAAGCTGGATTGGCATTTATAAACCTTTCAAGATCTTGAAGCCTCCTGTGTGTTTTTTGTACTTTTGGAAATATTTGCGTTCTAAAAAAAAAAACAAAAAAAACAAAAAAAAACATAACTGCAACAGTTTGCCGTCCCAAACTTAGTTTGCAGTGATTAAGAGCTTTAGCTGCTTTACAGAACAGTTCAACAACCCTTTCAGCGCAAATTTACAGGCATACTGACTGCACTCAGTTCCAAGGCTGCTGCAGATATGTACAGTATATTGTCAGATCCCCCCGCCTGGAAGAACACGAGGACAGAACTCTGCCCCAGAACTTGGATGAATAAAACACACTTGATACCACGAGCCAAAAGAAAGTCTGACGCAAATAAAATATTTGCGCATGACTCCACCAAAGCTTCCATTTCTAAAACCCGAATATTGAGGAAAAATAAAGTCGGTGTTTCAAATATATCAAAACGCCCCAAAATGACATGACTTTACACCGTAATTCTCAGACACTGGAAACCAAAGAAAGAAGGGTTTGTCATCATTAGTTTAAGAGTTATCAATGTAAACGTGTGTAAACTCAAACTTTCCGTCCAGTGGGGAGAGCAACCCTCATCTGTTCCTCCCATCACGTTGGTAGTTAGTCTATGACCGCCTTTTACACGTGGGGCTTCGATGTCTTACATCACTCGGTGTCTGCTGGCCTGGTATGACCGGGTTTAGTAACATTCAGTGTTGTTGGATTATAAAAATAAAGTACGACTAAATGTATTAAGATATTTTGAATTCAGTTGTATTTCCTTTAATTGATTAATTAACGTGTTAAAGTTCCAAACCTAATTCATCTACCAGGTCCAGATCTGTTTCCAGTTGGTCATAGTGGTGGAACGCCATCAAACATTTGGGAATTGTTTTGTTTTTGTTTTTTTTTGATTCACTGATAATTATTTTTTATGATAAAAAAAAAAATATAATTTTGCACCAGCCTTGGGTTGAACATCTGATGATTGGAGATGTTTTAGATATATTTGGTATACAAACTTATTTTTGTTTAAATTTGAGGTATTTCATCAACACTGTCAAATAAACCAACTGACGGGAAATGAAATGATTTATTTTAAAGCAGCTTCTCATTGGTCATCCAGGCTTGTTACATTCATCGATTCCAGTTTTTTAACATTTTAAGATAAGCAACCAGTTCAACGGAACCTTCCAGCTGCAGCGAAGGTCCTGATGCAACATCTCCAGTGACAGGAAATTCGTTTCTATTTGCAGTGAAGGGGTATGCAGACACGCCTTCAACGGGATCGGTTCAAATATTTTTAAGACTGCCGAGGATGTTTGGGAGATTCTCCCAGTCTGGGTCACAGCCTGCACTTCCTTCATTACCATTCACACTATGCTGTAGCCTCCTGGCACACATCTGTTTTGAACGTGTCCCTGTTCCACAGCTTAAGAGACAGGGGTGGGGGGGTGGGGGGGTTCAATGCCGATTAAATGACTTTCATATCCGTCCAGTAGATCCATATGATGTTTCTGGACAAAGCTACGGGACATTATATTGTACCTCCTGCCATACCTTTGCCAAGGATAAAAGCTTTATTATTCACCTCTCTGCCTTTTACATGCAACCATTTACGATATGTCGATGCCTTTTTCTCAATAAAAGCACTTTTTCACTCTTTTTCTTTTCTCTTTCAGTCAATTTCTCTGCAACCAATTGGGGGTATTTTAGACCCAAATCTCTTCCCTCCCTTTCAGACATTAACCAATTTCTTTCTTAGACATATTCACCTCACCCATTCATTTTGCCTCTAATTTTTTTGCTCAAGGAAACGGAAAAGTCACCATTAATGACACCTGGGTTTGATTTGAATAGTGAAGAAAATAAAGACTTTGGTGTAACCTTAAGGTTGTGTGCACACAGTGCATCGCTTTTAATGAGAAAATCTGAATTCTGCTTTCTTCTACTAAAAGCCTGAAAGGGTTTGCATGAAAATACAGTAAATGTGTCAGTGTGTGCATTTGAGACTAAATGAAACTAATATTAAATAAAACTAGGTATGTGTTTCATGATTCTGTCTGATACCGCCGTCCAGCGATCTGCCTCCTCGTCTCTACGACAAAACTGCTCATCCATCCTCGCCATTTTGCATTTAATGCTCGACCTCCGAAAGCAGACAGTCTGACTCGACGAACTGAGTAAACAACTTCAAAGTCAACAAGGTAAACAACACTGAACATGCAGAGAACAGAGTGAGACTGATTGATTGGAGACTGATCAATGATGGAGCTTTAACACAGCTTTAATAGGGTTGTTAGTGCATTTATGTGGCTGCGCCTGTCTTTTATTATAGGCCTGAAATAACAGAAATCCATCCATCCATACATACATACATCTATCCATCCATCCATCCATCCATCCATCCATCCATCCATCCATCCATCCATCCATCCATCCATCCATCCATCCATCCATCCATCCATCCATCCATCCATCCATCCATCCATCCATCTTCTTGTATACAACGACCATAACCATTTCATCTACAGACACTTTTTCACCTTGTGGGTCACGGAGGTTGCTAGAGTCTATCCCAGCTGACTCTGGCGAGAGGCGGGGTACATTCCGGACGCGGTACCAGCACTTCATGGAGTTAACAGAAATTTATTTTGAATTTTCTAATCAACAGAACACAATCAGAAGGATTTTTCCTTTTAGGAAGCCGGTCATTGGACAGATACTGTAGGTACTTAAAGGTGAATTAACTGTTTTTCTTTTCATAGATAGATCTTACAATATTGTTTGGAACTGAGGAATATTTGTTAGGGTTGGGTGATAAATCGTGTAATAATTTGGGTTTTTTTTTCGTCAGAATTATTATGAATCTATTTTTACCAAATGCTTCTGGAGCAGTGTTGGATGGTGTAAGCGCGTTCAAAACAAATGTAGGATTGTTCAGTTTTGCTGAGGATGTGCACATGACTGACTGTAGTCCCCACTGTTATAAAAATATCGATTAGTGCGGCTTTAAATACATTGTTTTCTGTGTAAGAACTTCACTGACATGCGCTGAGTCCTAACCTCAACCTAATCGAAAACCATTAGCGTAAACTTGGGAGCCTGAAAGAAAGGCCACCTGGTGTCAGCGCCTGACCTCACCAACACTGTGGATTAGTTGAAGACGCTCGACGTCAACGAACGGATGGAATCTTCATCTGTCCACATACTTTTGTGTGCATTGAAATTCATCAAGGACAGGAGCCAAGACTTCATTACAAGTACACACACAAAAATTAATAAATAAAAAATGAAACAAAACCAATATCTTCAATTTAATGTTATGCCCGGAAGCCTAAACTCAAGTAGTTCCATAAAGAGTTCTCTCTGCATATGGAGAGAAAAAAAGAAAAAGAGTGAAAGAGGGAGGGAGGGGGGCACAGCTGGTGGCAGCCAGAGTACCATCTGTTCATCACTCTATTAGTTCACACACACACACACACACACACACACAAATACACACACCTTCTCTCAACCATGCTCATTCTTAGACACACACACACACACACACACACACACACACGATTCACACACTTTTATTTCCAGATCGTCTTCCTTTCCTACCGTCTCTGACACCAGCGGTCCTGTGAGACGGCCCTCACACCATCATCTATCCGGTCACTCAGTGTGAACGCTTCAACAGCCCCGCTAATCATTGGCTGTGTTGAGAACACTGTGCAGGGACGCCGCCTCCAACCGCAGCGCGGTGTGCGAAACACAGATAATGTAATGTGCTTTGTCGCATCTCTTGAGTCATCATATATAAAAAAAATATGCGGGTATGTAATGAAATGTAGTCAAAACTGTTTGTGGTATTTAAGTCATATGTTGAGGGAGAATGTGACATTTTGATGATTAAAGTAAAAAAAATTTTTAAAAAGCACTTTTATATTCAGATTATTTGTAGTTTTGACGTCCAGCGTTTACAGTTTGTCACAGCGTGAACATGGAACTTCTTCACTTACCGTACATCTTTCCTTCATCTGACAGTATGATCTTCCTCCTTCCACACGGCGGGTAGATGGCCAGGGCTTCCTGGAAGCTCTGCTCGATGTCCGGGCTCCAGACCCCCTCAGGGTCCCCATCCATGGTCTTATCTCCTCCTGAGTCACTCAGCCTGTCCATGTCCTCCCCTGCGCTCTCACTGCCGCTCCAGCTACTGCGCTCCATACTGGCAGCCGATGCAACCTAACCTGAAGTGTACTCAGTGCCAATTCCAATGTTCTGATGCTTTAACTAAGTGACGTGAGTCAAAGCTAAAGGCGAGTTTGAGTTGATACCAGTGGAAATAATCAACCTCCCAATGGGCACAGCCAGATGTACGCAGCTACTAATGCTATCTGCTGTTTTAACAACGGTCGTTCCAAATGACAATTACAATAAGTGGAATGTAGAATGTCGACAGCTCAGCAAACTGATCCAAAATCCAATATGAGACAGCGGGAAGCCTAAAAAAAAGAAGAAAAAACAGACACAAAAAGTACTGGATTAGTTGTTTTTAGATCTGCAAATCGACCTTCAGCTCACACGAGTCTAGTTTATACACACATTCATGGTGGTGAGACTGTTTGAGCATCAGAGGATTTTACCAGGTCCACTTTGTTTCAGGATGAGGTATATTTGGTTAGAAATACCGCTGCCCCAAAGATCTTCATATAAGTCCGTTTGAGCGGGAAACAGATCCAATGTTGGTAAATCCAGTTTTCCCTTTACAGTTTCTATTAACTGCTGTTCAGGTTGAATTTTACTCACCTGATCAACACAACACAGAATCTCATTTCAGGAAACAAGGTGAATACAATGGAAATGAGACGCTCTGTTCTGATTCAGACTGATGAAAAGTGTTTTTGTTTTTTTTAATCAAGAAAATAGTTTTAGTGCAGTTTTAACTTCTGACAACCACATACAGGCTCGGATTTACAGTTTTTGGATGGAGTTATTGCTTCTTTTCATGTAGGAAATTGCCCATTTTGTCAAACAATCGCGTTAACAAATCCACATGCACGAGTGGAGCAAGTGAATAGAGGACAGAATCGACAGAGACTGCGACTACACACAGCTACTAGCAGATTTAGGAAGGAAAAATGAGAAACTGAAGGGGCTTTGCCAGCTGCCTACGATTCTTCTGAAATCCCCCCACGGTAAACAGCAGGGTTGGCGCAGTGTACAGCACACTCACAGAACCAACATATGCACACACACACACACACACACACACACAAATGCAGTGCCAGCTCCTTGGGCGAACACATGTCATTTTGTCCAGTCTTGTACTGTTCACACTTCCCATGCTCAGCCTGCACCAGCTTGTAAAAGTGCATGTCAGTGTGCGTTTTGTGTTTGTGCCTGGCTAATTTGAACACAATTACACTTCACATTGTGCATGCGCACACATGCAACAGAAGCACGCACAACAGCAGGCAAAATTCTGGACACATTTTAACCCCGCTCAGCACTTTTTAACACCTGAGAGGAAAATGTCGGGAAACATCCACCAGCTCAGAATGTCTGCTTTGCGTAATGAATAAGATCCGCTGGTTTTTATTCAAGTTTGTCGTCTGCTTTTCTCTTCATGCTTATTCTATTCACCCTCATTTCCGTTTCCTCTCCAACCTCCCCGCCTTGCTTTCTTCCCCTCTTCCCTCCTGCCCTCCCCCGACAGTTTTCCATCCAAACAAAGATTCATTCATCCAGTAGCCGCTCCGGTTGAGTACCAGCAGCAAAATTAGTTTCCTCCTCCACACTGTGTGTGTGTATGTGTGTTACTAAAGGGAATTGTTACCTGTGAGGACAGGTAACACGAGTCACCTTTAGACTTTAGATCCCAGTTAAAACTATTCATGAGACTTTTTACAGTGGAAATATATTTTTAAACCCACTCCTGCCAACAAATCTTTGCTGTGCACACACTCGGTGACTTTACCAATCAACATTTCAGTAAATCATGGTTAAACGTGCTATTTCCCTCGGGCCATCCGTGGTTAAATGAAGGCGACATCAGAGGAGCACTGAACTGCTGGCTGTCTGTAAATCCAACCTGCATGATTCCACCAAAAACTTCAACACACAGAGTTTTAAAGCTCAACTAATTAATATTTCATACACACAATGGATCAAATGGTTTACAAGTTTAGACCAATCTTGTCAGATACATTTGAAGACAACTAGCACCTTTCAAATATCTAGCAAGACCCTGAATAGAATCATCATGTTTCACCCCTGGAAACGTCTCATTAATCTTATTTACGGTCAGGATAAAGGGCTCTGACAAACCTACACAATGTCCAGCCAGACCCGACTAAATTCACAACTAGCTGCAAATGGAGTGGCTCACGAAGCTGGCAGAGGACCAGAGTTTCTGTAGATGTTGGTGGACAGCAAAACTTTTTCCAGGAGAGAAACTTGGCCCACAAGACACTAGCATTCTGCTAAAGAGAGTTCTGATTGGTCTGTGGAGGATTTAATGGGATGCACTTCCTGGAAGTCTCCCATATTTAAAGTTAATTTCAATGAATTTGTTTTTAGACCGCTAAATGTAAATGCTTATGATAATAACAGATATTCCATAAAGTAAAATGACTTGTGGAGCATGATGCCACAGCAATCAAAGCTGCAAAATGTTTGTTTTTTCATACCTGGAAAGTTTTGAGAGTGGGCGCTCCGTATGTTTGAACTTCTCTGGTATATTCTAAGCTTCAATGCAGGATAAGTGCTCAAAAAATTAATTAATGTGCACTTCTTACACTTCAAACTGTCATTCATCATATAAATCGAAGTTCAGGTCGCTATATGGCGCTACATATACTCCCACCTTCACTCAGCTATAGTCAGAGAATCACAAAATCTCTTTCAGTACAAAAGCAGTCCAACACAGTCATACCCACAGAAACCCACACCAAAAAAGTAAGGTGATTAAAGTCTGAACTTACCAGCTTAAAGATGTGCTGTGACACAAATGAAGAAATTTTCTTCTTTATACGACAAGCAATGAATGCATTTTACCTCAGAGGCATTCACTAAAACATTTGACCTTTCTAAAAACCTATGCTCATACAATGACAATGAGCCACCTACATTTAGATTGAATGGCTTTAAATTCTCACAGCCACATTTGATCTGTATTGTACCCACAACACTCAAAAGTACTATTTTTCAACATCATGCAATGGCCTTCAAAAACCCCATTCAGTTAGAGTAGCTGATGGTACAATACTTTCCTGCTCTGCATGTGGGTGCTATGAAACATCAACAAAGTGTTGGATGTCATTGTGTTTATAATTGCATGTAGTTTATTAAAAAAAAAAAAAATGTGGAGTTGAACTTTAAATATCACTGCCATGTTAAAGCCCCATAAACCTCTGCATTGTTCAGCCGTGCAGCCAACAGCTGAACAATATAAAGCATCAACACCCTGAGCATTTAGCATAGAGCGTTTAGCAGACGGCCTGATGTTTCATCCGAAGAGAACAGAATGAACATTTCTTTTAATGTTGGACTAGAAACACATCGCCAGCTGAACATTAATGTTGGGTTCAAACTTCCAGGTTGAAATAAGTAACTTGGAAAGGGAGAAAATGTAAGTGTGTGTTCACAAAGCCAGCACAAACAAACATGTTATCAAGTTGATTATGTATTTATCGAGACATTCTGTAATATTCCAATTCATTTCGCAATTTTTACCTTAACAGTGTAGCTCGACTTCTGAAATATTATCTAATATGGATAAAACTTCACAATGAGACAAGTGAGATTGAGCAGAAACTAAAATTGGATGCACATCCTATACAGGTGGAGCTGCAGGCACCACTATGACACCCTGTAAGCGATTGATTCGTTAAATAAAAAAATACTTTTTAGCAGTTTAGAACACAAGAAAAGAAGAGAAGAGAAGAGAAGAGAAGAGAAGAGAAGAGAAGAGAAGAGAAGAGAAGAGAAGAGAAGAGAAGAGAAGAGAACAGAACAGAAGAGAAGAGAAGAGAAGAGAAGAGAAGAGAAGAGAAGAGAAGAGAAGAGAAGAGAAGAGAAGAGAAGAGAAGAGAACAGAAGACAACAGAACAGAACAGAACAGAACAGAACAGAACAGAACAGAACAGAACATATTTCAGGGTTAACAGAATGACAGTGAGGCTCAGGATGGAATGAGGGGAGAGAGGGGGGGCGCAGCAGCAGATGGATGCTGGAGAGGGACATTAGTCACAGAACAATCACTCCTGACTGGGCGAGTCCTCTGCACCCCGGGTAGCCCTCCTCTCCTCTCTGTGGGACCGTGTCAGGCCCGGTCCACTCCAGCCAGGACAGCAGGCTTCATGCAGTCAGCGCCAGCCCCCTGGAGAACACACAGGGCGTCCAGCCACAGGCCTGCAGCTGCCTTGGACCCTCATGCTCTCCCTCTGTGTCGCCTTTCTTCTCGCTCTTACAGCACTCGCTGGCTTCCACCACACGCCAGCTACATGCATGCGTTTACGATCAGGCAATGTGCACGGCCCTCCACTTCCTTCTTCTCACAGACAGACAGGGGGGGCGGGGGGTGGGGGCTGTCATGCAATGTAACGGAACTGATGTGTGAGTCTGTGCATTACCAGAGTAACCAGTTTCTTTCAGTCTTTCTTCTACTGGACCTCTTAACAGCATCTGTTTTAACTGCTTCCAATATGTGCCAACACACACGCCTGCCAGCATACACACACACACACACACACACACACACACACACACACACACACACACACACCCACATACACACACACACACTAGGTTTTACAGGATTTTTCTCATAACCCTCTAAGCAAACATTGTTCTACTTTACAGTGTATGACCATGTTTTAATGGTCCCTAAGGTCCCACATAATATCATTCAGGTGATATTTCTTGTTTCATATTTTTAAGCCTGACGCTCATATTTTTACTCGGGTGCGAATGTGACTAAAACATTCAATATCTGAGCGGATTCAGGGATGCTTCATTTATCTTGCCACTTTAACAGCCTCTACAGCGGAGACATCATTTTCAAGGTGAGACCATTCAAGTACGCCTCATGTATTCACTCAGAATGTATTTAAGAGTGATTTCAGCCGACGCTGATGTGTTCTCATCCCTCAGGTCACTGTGGGAACAAATAGGATATGCATACAATCAATCTCTCCTCTCTATTTTTGTATACAAAGTTGGTGTAGTAGCATCGTGATGAATAATTGTTTGGTTATGTTAATAATTTGGATTCTGACAACTAAATTAGTTATCATGTATTCCATTAGATGTAAAGGATAACAACTAGTAGGATAAAATATGCAAAAAAAAACCCAAACAGTAGTCTTGTAATTGCAGTTTGTATCTCAGTTGTGCGACACGTGACAGACTCATAGATGGATGGATTGACAGATAGACATACAGACAGACGTAACAGTAGTCCAATGAAGACAGATATCCAAATTATCCAAAACACTGGCCGAAAAAAAAAATCCATCAGGATGAGTTTAACGAATAGCCTCCATTCCTTTGAGGATATCTGCTATGAAGAAATGCATCATCATCCTCATCAGATACCTTCAAATCATCTTTCCTGATGAAGGATATGTCAAAAAACCAAAACAATAAAAGTACTATTTAAAGAAATAACTATTTATCGTGGTTAATTTTTGCGTAGGGGTTGGTGAAAAACAAAACTCACTACAGGGAGACAAATGGACAGATGGACGGACAACTAAATCCTGCCTTCATTTTTATGTAGGTGGGGTAAAAATGGTGCAACATACTTGTCCAACTTATTTGTACTGAATCTACATACAATAATAGTTATTAGATTAGGTTTTAAATGGTGTGTCCAGCAGTATCCACAAACGTACATGCCTCTTTTGTGTGGGCATCAACGTGTCCACAAGAGGGCAGTGAGGAGTAAACACTTTTTTCTCTTCAATGTGTTGATGCACAATTATTGCGCGTTGCTTAAATTGTAACTACATTTCCCCCAAACACTTCCGTTGCTCCCGCTCCATCTCGTCCACCTTCTCTGTATCTCGAAAGGGGATACGGAGAAAAGAAAAAACATGTGATTATTATCCATATTTAAATAAATAAAACAAAACACAATCTGTCACGTTAGCAGTGAGCTGGAGAACATCGTTTAACCCCATCGGAAAATCGGCGGCATTCTGGGCTTTAAACCAGGTGTAAGCAGCAAGGACAGGACACACTCACTCTTTTTAATTCATCCCTTCTTCTCCGTTCTGCTTTTCCCTTCAGGGGTCGCTACAGCCAATCAGTTGCCTCCATCTAACCTTGTCTCCTGTATCCTCTTAACTACAATAAACCCATTACCAATTAATTAAAATGTCACGAAATTGAAAAAAAAACTAACTACTAACAAACCACCTCTGAAATGTGGAGTTTCTCTGATTTATTCTGAGCTGGATCAGAAGACTTCACTCTTCAAAGTAGCGAACGACGTCCCCTGGAGGCATTTCCACACACATCCTTCACGTCAGTGACATACCGCACATGTCAAAACAGGGCTGTGACTTAGTAACAGTGTGTGGAGGGAGCTGCAGTTGCTCGGCTTTCCTTCATGATCTCCATTTTCAATATAGTAATTAATTATGGTCATCAATAATGTTAATCAGCATTGGTACCAGTGGTAGTTGCATCAGCCTTACTATTGTCGGCTTTCAGCCAATAACAGGACACGTGGTACAAGATCGGCCACGCGTCGCCGTCCTGCAGAACGGAGAGGAGGTTTAACGTCGTTTATCTGTGAATCCGCACGATGACGACATTTCTCACGTACTCCTTCAGCTATCTGTTCATTCCTCTCCGATCACTTCTCTAAATCCGTTATGTATCTCACACAACACGTAACAGACCCTGCCTTGGCTCTAGCTACACCAACCTCCACAACAACAGTCTTTTGTGACACATAACCCTCTTGGCAGAGGTAAACAGCAAAGACAGCAAGCCTAACTGATTAGGCTGAGTGAAAAACTGGAAAAGACCCTTTCATTACACACTTATGAACCACAGAGGAGCTGAGAGAAAGAAAGACAGGCCTTATGACTGGCAACGAGGCCGTGATTCACAGCATGTCCTCCTCATTATTTCCCCAATCTCTTGTCACAGGGGCATTGGCATTTATGCACACACACAGTAATTGGTCACAGATTGCACACTGATACAGTACGGCGCTTATTTCATCCTGCAAATGTGACGGTAAAAGGTTTAGCTAGCAGCTCGTCTCTGTTCTTATGCTGAGTCAGACCGGCCCATTATCTGGCCTCTTTCTGGGGTGTATGTGTATGTGGGGAGGTGGTGGTGGTGGGGGGGGGGTGTTCACTGTCACATGTAGACTGTCACATCAAAACACACACACACACACACACACACAAACACACACTGGAGGCAATATCCTCCACCAGTAGAGAGAGGACTGGGGAGGTTGCAGCAATACCAACACCATTTAATAAGTGTGAGCTCGGGAACATTGTGCCAAGAGAGAAACCACAAGTGTGTGCGTATGCTTGTATATGTGTATGTGTGTGTGTGTGTGTATGTGTGTGTGTGTACGTATGAGCCTCATTTCACACATAGTAAAGGAACAATGTATGGTATGGGTGTGAATAAGAGTACAGAGAACTTTATCAATATCTCCACCAAGATTACTTCCTCTACAGTTAACAGACACTCTGCTCTGGTCTCGTGCACAGCCTGCTCATGGTGAGGCTGTTGCACGTTCATTGTGCATCGCCCTTGTGTATAAAAGTCCTACTGCTGTTCCCCCTCTAACCCAGTACCAGAGGTTGTACCAGTGAAGTACGGGTGTGTGTGAAAGCTCATGAGAAGACGTGACAGGACTCGGTGTTTGGATACAAGATAAATGCTGTTAGCTTGGATGCAGACCCCATCCCTCTATAGGATGCACATATGGATCGACAAGGGTCGCTATAAACGCACTTGTTGGCAGAGGCGAAAAACTGTAAAAAAAAAAAAAAAAAGCAAAAAAAAAAGCAGTGGAACAGATGGATCGGATGGATAGATGACAATATTTTATCATTCCTAATCTCTTCCTCTGTCCCTTATTTCTTTTCTCACTCCACGGTTGTCGTGGCAATGCTAGTATGAAATATCACAACATACTAAATCACAGCCAAGCCCATCACCAGAAAGCACTCAGACCACAGCCTCTGAAGCTTGAATCAGAACATTTTTTTTTTTCACATTTGGATCCAAATGCAAGAATTTCCTAGTTTGACCATTCTTATTCCAAGTGAAGAACTATTTTTTTTAACGATATAGCAGTGTTGTTCCACTGTTGTTTTGTTGTTACTGTATACACAAAGACTCTCAAAACAGGCGTCTTTGTTGTGATGCTCTGTGTATGAAAGACCATAGATCCAAATGGAAGAGGAAGACACGGTTATTACTTTGCTATTCCTTCCACTATTTCTAAATAATATATCACACTCTTCACGGAGTGAGGGAGCGCTATCAGAAGACGAGTGAACAGACAGCAGTGAGTAATCCCTGTCAGGCCTGCTGAAGACAAAGACTGAGACAGTGAGCTCAAAAGCAAAGAAACTTCATCCCACTGAGAGTCTCAGAGAGCAGTCAGAGCTGTTGTCCCGCTTGGCAGCGTCTCTTCCCTTCAGCTGAAAAGCAAGCAACAAGTTGAGATCCATACTTCCAACTCATTTCCTGCTGAGGTCAGGAAACACGAGGGTGATTCAGATTTCCTGTGGAGGGTGAGCTGCTCTCATCCATTCATCTGCTCTGTTTGCTAAAATCCTGGAAGACTGAGATCGTCCAGGATTGCATGAAATATTTCACTTTAATAGTGAAAATAAAGAGAATCGTAGGTGATTTATACATTCAAGGCAGGGCTTTCAAAGGAAAATGGAATGGTACGTGACACCTTCCTCACACACATTAATTCCAGGGTGGCTCAGCTGCCATCCATCGGTTCGGTGTCTCATCCAAGGACACTCTAGACTGCATACTTTCCAGTAATCCTGGGACCAGTCTACGTCCTGAGCCATAGGTGGGGCAAAAACATTTAAAATGTATTGTTAAGAACTACATAATGATGATCCTGTTTATTTATCTATTTTTCTAGAGATTTTACAATAAATTCATTGGATTTACCGTTTCCTACATTCTTAATATAGATGTGATTTAACAATGACACCACACAGAATCTGGGCTAAATCAGATAATAATTATCATTATCATTTTCTCATTTTCAATGGTGATAAAATCTGGAATGATATCCCCACGGAATGATCCGGAATTACCATGGTGATACAACTGTGATGTAATTCCAGATTAATTCACCACTGAACAATAGAATGTCATCATGGCGATATTACATCACCATGGTGATGTAATGATATCTTAACTTCTATGAAAACACTTAAGTTAATGTTACTAAAAACAAATATTTTTATGTTTAAATTGTAAATAAAATTGAAAAATTCTCGAAAATTTATTTAATTGAATTTAATTAACAAAACTTTAAAGATCTGAACACCAGCTTTGATCGGGAAATAAACCAAAATAAACAACAACAACAACAAAAAAAAACCCTAATCAGCCTCCTTTGCCTCTAATAACCCTAACTAGTAATAAATTCTTCACCTGCCAAACCATTCTGATGCTAGTGGACTGTGAGGTGTGTGACGACCAGAGCGCTAATAAATTATGAAACATGTAGAGATGTCCATGCAATGGTGTGAACATGGGAGACAGACAGACAGACAGACAGACAGACAGACAGACAGACAGACAGACAGACAGACAGACAGGCTGGCAGACAGACAGACAGGCTGGCAGACGGACGGACGAGGAGGAGCGACGTGGAGCCCAGACAAGCCAGCACAGGCTCCTCAACCTCCCCCCCTGCTCACCGACACACACACACACACCACCACCACCACCACCCCCCCGCACCCAGGCGGCCGCCTATTGTCCCCCCCCCCCCCCATCCCCTAAACAAAGCCCACTCAACCCTCACCCACCCACACCTCACCGCCCCCAAAACCCACCCTTCTTTCCCCCACCCCACCTACCCCCATTTGCCCCCTGCCCACTCAGCATTGTTGCTCTAATAAACTGGCTCCGCCACCTAAATTTCATTACACCCCAGCTCAGGCGCCCCTTCTTTGACACTCTAAGCTTATTGAAGAACACAGAGATCTGGTTCAAACTGAGTCCTATTGCGGTTTTGTGACAACCCGGTTCACAACCTGCAGAATATATTTCTGAATTAAAAAAGAAAAAAGCGAAGAAAATGGCCGATACAGTATGAGACGTGTGGAAAAGAAGGTGGATGGAAACGAGAGTGAATTCATTAGAACGGAATCCTTTTTAATAAACGATCACATTCTCAAACTTTACACTTCAGCAAGTCCGACACACTGCATAATTTCCGGATTACATTGATCACCTGTTGATTCACAGAGAAACTGACAACTGGTACCCAGCAAAGCTCTGAATCTAATCTGAAAAAAAAAAAAAAACAATATTTAAATTAAAAAAAAAAAGTGGGTCTACATCTGGACGTGATAAGACATCATTTCATGCCAGGAAGATTATTCCTTTTAATCCTGACTCCAGAAAAAAAATCTGTGTGCCGGATTTTGTCCTCCCGTCTACAAATGAGAGGACAGCTGAACCGAGGAGGAGGAAGAGGAGGAGGAGGAAGGCTGTGAACGCTCCTTCGCTCTCGACTCCACCATATTGTTCCCGTATTGGTGAAGTGCATGAACACACACACACACACACACACACACACAAGCAGACGTGTGCACGTACACAGCCGTTGTGACTAAAGCACACAGAGGCCATATGGTGCGTCCTCGTCCGCCGACGCCTGTTGCTGCTGCAACAATAGGCCTGGACGGCAAGAGGCAAACACACACATGTGTACACACACACTCACACACACACACACACACACACACACACACACACACACACACACACACACACACACACACACACACACACACACACACACACACACACACACCAAATGGTCGTTAGTCAGTCGGTCTGCGTTGCTTAGGCCCAGAACAAACGCCTGGATTTGCATTCTGCGCCTCCCTCCCTCCATCCTCCTCTTCCTCACCCCCCCCCCCGCCCCTCCCTCACATGCAGACACAAACACACACACACACTTCCCTGGTCTCTACAGGTGCATGAAGCTCTCAAAACAGATGTCAACGGACTGGAGAGGAGAGGCGGGGGAGGGGGTGGTGGTGAAGGGGGGTGTGGGGGTGAGGTTGGGGGTGGGGGACTATGGGAGGCTGTTTGCCCAGGGAGTCCGACAAAGCTTTTGTACACTTGCAGGCCTAGACATAGCAAAAGACAAACACACACACACACACACACATGCACATTTGTGCGCACACACACAAACACACACACACACACACACAGACACACGCACACACACGCGCGCGTGCACAGACACACACACACACACACACACATATCTCAGATTTATTTTGAAATGATACCAGCGATTATAAAAGTGTAATTACATTCCTACTAACAAATAAAGATTAATCCTGGTTGAAGTTGGAATCAAAATTTTTAAATAAATTCTAATTGATTTGTCAAAATCAATCATGTTTGATACTATCACTGGCATAGAGCATCTTTTACAACTCATTCATCAATACGTAGAGGTACAGTCCCAAATAAATTTACACAATTAAAATAGAGAAGTCAGTTTTTAAATGAAAAATGAAATTGAATAATTTTTTTTTAGATTAAAACACTTTAAATTGCTTTAAGGAAGGTTAATTTTTTATTATTTTTTTGCTACATTGTTTTTGTGACGTCTCCATTTCACACACTGATTATTTTCCAAGTGAAATCAGTGTGTTCACCAATAGACAAACTAATCAGTATCTATACTGGTTATTGATTGTTTCACTCATTGTACAGAAGTTCCTTAAGTCTAAAAATACCTTCTTGAATGGTTGCAACAGAGACATTATAGATACATCACATTAAAACAGTTTAAACTGAGTTTTGGACTATTTATCGAACAAATCCACACATTTATGACATCTAATAGAGAAAAATAATATTATTTGCAGAAATAGTCTGTTGATTAAACTGATATTAAAATATTTCACGGTGAGTCATAAACTGGCTATAACTGTAATTATTTCTGTGGGTGTGCAAGCATCTTCCCACTGACAAAATAAAAAGCTCCATTACAGGACTTCAATCAAACACATCCAGTCTGGGGGGCCAGAACCCCCTCCTCTCTCCTGACAGGTGGGTTACTGGAACAAAACTAATGCAGCTCCTGTGTTTCGTGCTACAGGCTCTCATTTTCTCCAATAATTTCATTGTGGTGTGGCCTGCAGCACCACAGATCTTTGGCTATAAAGGAAAAGAACAGCCCCTTTAATCGATATATAAAAGGAAGCACCGACATAACTTTAAGCTCGTACGGAGCTTTCTGGGCCTGACGATGCTGTGAAATAAAATTCTCACCCAACTGGTTCGAATTAATAGAAATAAACCAAATGCTATTTAAATGATAATAATTACACTTTCATGAAACAATAAATAAACATGACTCAATCCTCACATCAAATGAGTCAACAAAACTGAAAGTAACATTTAGTAAATGATGACTCAGCCCTGGAAAAGATAGGGGGAAAAAAAAACAAAAAACAAAACTGTAACCAGGCGTGAGAAAACACTCTGACCCTTCAGATCAGAGGTGTTCCTCCACTCCACGGAGGAGAGATGGAGGTGTGAACAGATCCAAAAAAAGCAGGTTGTTGGATGGTTTTTTTTTTTTTCTTTCATTGAACCTATGATCCACTGTGCTCACTGGGTCAGTGTGTGTTCCCAGTCTGTGGCCTGTTCCCGTGACTGGGGCCTGCCTGTGGAGGAAGAGAGAAAACCCCCGCCGATGCAACAAGTCCCCCATTCACTCCCAGCTTTGTTAAGCTGACTCTCTGCGCGCTCCGGCGGAAATATGTTCATCCTCTGCGCGTTCAGAGGAGGTCAGACACCGAACCGAACTCTACCGGGGTAACTGTGTGTGTTTTAGCATTACAGAGGTAGAAATATCATAGAAGCGGGTTTGTGTTTTTAGTAGGGGGGGGGGGGGGGGGTGGAAAGGGAGATGGAACTGTAATGAGAGCGACATCCCTCGCGTTAAAGCTCACCCAGCAAAGCGCGACCGAGCTTGTTAGACTTGTTTAACCTCCAGATGGGTGTTGATTGTTCCTTCATCGCTCGTGTTGTTGCTGAAATCGATGTAATTTCAGCTTCACTGATCACTTCAGGGTCTCAGAAAACAAGCGAAACGTCCGGGGGGGGCGTTCAGACGCTCAGGCTTACAGGCTGAAGGAAGGGGGACCCCTCCTTGGGAACTTACCTCGATTCATGCGCTTCTTTATGGAATAATTCCTAACACTTTTCCCCGGATCGGAGTCGCTACAGCATCGGGAAGCACTCCGCCAAGTCCAGAGCCCCCCTCTCCGTTTCGGTTTTAATGAAGGATCGAAGCGCGCTGAGTGCGTAAAATGCGCAGCGTCTCTCCAAGGATGCGAAATATGCGCGGAATGGGAGCAGGAATGAAATGAACGCAGTGGACTGAGTTGAACGGGGCGGGGTGAGAGGGACTGGCGTCACCCTGGATGGAGGAGATAGAGTGAGTGAGAGATGGGAGGAAGGGTGGAAGAGAGAGAGGGAGGGAGGGAGAGAGAGAGAGAGGGGGGGGGGGAAGGGGCCGGACTGTATGGGCTGCGTTCAACAACAAAAGAAAAGAGTGGAGCGGCCAAACTCTATTGAATGAAGGAGCAGAATGGGTCGCGATAAAAAAAAAAAAAAAAAAACAGTCTGCTCTGCATGGCCGAGCAGCTGGTAACAAATGTCCCCTGGAACACAATGACATCATTGGGCAGTTTAAAGTTTTAAAATGGGATTCAAAAGAAAGTGAAACTAAATGGGAGACTAAAAAGCAAAACATTCAAATGTCTTTGCAACAATTCATCTGTGGATTTTAAATTAGAAAACGTGAAATGACAGGTCGAGTTGGAGAGAAAATGAACAATAACTACATTATAACCACTGACTGATTACATACAACCTCCAGCAGGAGCAGTACACCAATACTGTGGTTAAAGGTAGATCAAATATATAAATACTGTGGAACCGATCAAGTCTTCCGATTTAATCACTAATAATTAATAACTTCAGCAGCGACACGACTCGGGTTTAGTTTAGTTTAGTTTAGTTTAGTTTAGTTCAGTTTAGTTTAGTTTAGTTTAGTTTAGTTTAGTTTAGTTCAGTTCAGTTTAGTTTAGTTAAGTTTAGTTTAGTTTAGTTTAGTTTAGTTTAGTTTAGTTTAGTTTAGTTTAGTTTAGTTTAGTTTAGTTTAGTTTAGTTTATTTGAAGGGGACAACGCAATTTTATAAAACACATGATTACACATGGTTAAAAAAGCTGGAATTAGCCAGAAGGCTAGTTTTCATCTGTAGTCCCCTGGCCATGATGTATAAAAAGCAGTAAAAGCAGTATAATAGTAAAATCAGTAAAATGCATCTACAATATAGTAAAAATATACATATTCAAACACTTACTGTACTATTAAAAGAGAATCACACATATCACAACGTAACATTTGATCACAATGGTCGCCCTGCGTTTCCAACAACACTGAACATTTTATTACCAGGAAGCTGCCGATCCCCTCAGGATGCAGCTGGAGGGCGGCCGGGCCCCGGAGCGTACCTGGTCCCCAGGTTGGTGCTGAGAGGACGACACCGTCCAAACTTGTGGACATGTTGGATAATCCCTGTCAGCCCTGTGAACAGCTGCAGAGGCCCCTCAGTGACAGACTCATTCCGCTCTGCTGTCCCACTGAAAGACATGAAATCCTTCCTGTCCACCTCCTTTAAGCTCCACAACATGTCACCATCACACATTTAATACGTTGTTCCCTCCTTTTTCAGCTGGTGAATCCAAACACCGGCATCATGTCCAGAATGTCTGTTTTTGGTTGACGTCACATATCTGATGATTTTATTTCTGCTGCCGTTGCTGCAGTTACACAGACTTTCACACCCTATTATATCCAGTATTTAAGGGTCTGTATGGACGAAATGATCTCTTTACCTTTTCAATGGTCCAATCACGTGTTGTTGTTGAGCATTTTCCTCGAGGTTTTGGCGTCCCAGCAAGTTTGAAACTTGTTGCTGAGATTTTAGAATAAACCCATGTTTCAAAAAAAAAATCTTCAAATCTAATGAGATTAAATGAATAAACATTTTTTAAAAAAATATTTTCAGCTGAAACAAAGGATTAGCGAGTGGTTTGTGTTCTACTGAACATTTTTGGCGTTAGACGAGTGCAGCGGTTTGGCAGCGTGTTACGTGTCTGTAACGTTCTGTACTCCTGACGTTTACTAGTAGACATCTCCCAGTGACGATGTGACAGATTTATTGACTGAATTCATTCACAGCTCCGTTTGAAAATCAGATGAAAAGCAGGAAGAAAAATGCTGGAACAAAACATGAAACTGACAGGACAACAAGCCCACTTTATTGAAACCAGGAGTATTCAAACAAAACTCCAACAGATCCTGTCACTATGTTTGAGTACGAGTAAGGATCTTATTCAGGGATGCAGTGGAAGTGTAGACTGGGGCTTGAACCAAACACCTCCAGTTAAGGCGACAGCACCCCCGCCACATGAGCTATAGCTGGCCCTCTCTTGGTTATTAGACGGAAAGTAGGCAGAAATAATGTCGGTTGTGAGCGATGTGATCACCCTCACTGTTGGCGACTGACGCTGGATGTTTCCCTCTCCGGCTAATCCACCGTCCTAACTTTCAATAAAAGGCCCCGTACCGCCCTGGCGGACCCCTGTGGCTCCTGGGGACCACACTTTCAGCAGTCGCTGTCCAAACCAGAACGTCTTTTGTCTCTCTCACTGGTCTTTGAATGCAGCAGGCAGCCGCCTGGGCTCATAAAGGAGTTGTTGTTTACTACTCAGCTCTGCCTATCTCAGGTTTCATCCCCCCAGGCTCTAGCTGGGCTGTCACCTCCCCAGAGGGAGGGGCTGTGACATAAAACAAACACAGATATGCCAGGGTCACAGACTGGAACACCTACTGCAACCCGACACCGCAGCCAAGAGCAGCCGGGCCAAGCACGCTAGCATTCCACGCTGCAGCGTGCCGCCGTCGGTGTTCGTTAGCAGAATTCTCACGGATGCATACAAACATACCCACACACAGCTGACTCATGTGGATTGTACACGTCTGCGTCACGTCGTTGCGGAGGTGTGTGTGTGTGTGTGTGTGTGTGTGTGTGTGTGTGTGTGTGTATGTCTGTCGGCGTCAAAGCCCAGCAAACACAAGACGGGATAGGAAAACATTCAGCTGGGCGACCTTAAGGTCAACAGTCTGACTTTAAATCTGACCTCACCTGGTTTTCTCATGTTTTATTAACGCGCTGAGACTGAACAAATGCTTCTCTCATGGGGGGTCACATTTATTATTTAGAAATGCATTAAATAGGTATGTGTTTGGTGAGATTTGTGTACACACCGGCTCAGTTTGTGTTTTCAGATGTTATACGTCTGAATAGGAACGCCAGAACGTCCAAACAGAGCTGTCTGTGGATCCATAGAAAGTCTTTCAGGTGCTAAAAATAATGTTGTGGAAAGTTGAGCTCCGTTTTGCTTGTGTGTAAAATTATTGACTTAATGTTTTGGACTATTTCATGTTAAAAATGAGTGAGTGGAGCGTCACAGCCTTGATGAATGTAAAAAGTCGTCTCCTGTGGTAGAGTTATTTCAACAGTAACAGTCTGGAGTCTCCTAATGGGCTTGATCAGATGATAAATGATATTTAATCAGTCACGTGTGGACATGGGACTTCATCCCAACAACATCCATAAAACTAGACTCATGACCACGGAGGAAGTTTGTGCTGCAGCAGGAAAAAAAATCAGCACATGTTTTCAAAAATGTGCATTTTCAGGCCCTATAAAAAGTGTTGTGACACAAAAAAAAAAAACCACCAGGAAAAGTTTAGCTTTTCACGGTACGGCAGTTACTTTGCAAATCAGATGTAGGCAGAGATGGAAATCGGTTTGAATGGTTTCACTAATACTCCAATCTGAATGACGGGTCCTCCTTCCTCAGCTTGAATATGTTGTTCCTGTTTGCTTTAATCTGAGGTGGCTGACGTGGTTTGGAAGTTCCTCAGGGGAAAGAAAGAAGACATGCCAGTCAGGAAATTTTGCAGCTCAGTTGATCCTTGAGTCGACTGCTCTGCAGGCAGAGGCTGACAAAGAAAAGGTTTCAAATGTTCGGAACGTATTTTAAGTATGCATGTATTTAAAGTTATACTGACAACACTGGATGATCAGAGGGTTTTAATTTTATCAATCAATAGTTCATTCAATCGTCTTAGCTTTTCTACTTTTACTATAAATTGCATACAAACATACAATAGCCATAGTTGTTCTCTTTATTTAACCTGTGGGCTAATTGAAATCCATGCAGCGGCACAACCATCCGGACAGGGGGTGGGGGGGTTAATCCGGAAGAAGCTCAACAAGTGGAAAGAAGACAGAATGAAAAGAGCATTAATCACAAACTGGTCCAGAGAGATCAGGACCGTCTGTTTGTGTCGGAAGGTGTGACTTCAGAGGGTTTTCTTCGGCTTTTTTCTTCTGCCTTTCTGTTGGGAACTCCAGAAAAGATAGATATGTTTGAATTTATTTATCCAAATGTCTGGCTGTTGTTTGAGGGCATACATCGAACCCCCTAGTGGCCATCAGCAAACACACACTTGTGGATGAAATGAGGAAGATAATATGTGACTGTCAGCTGTTCATCCGTGTCATATAGTTAGATATTAAAGTTAGTATGATTGGAACTTCTGTTTTATACATCAATTGTCATCAAGCTTCATGTTGAACCTCCATTCTTCCAGTGTGAAACAAGAGCGGCTCCTCTGTGATGTGTTGAAGCTCTTCTTCTTAGGCTTAGAGAGCTCATGGATTTCTGGCTTTTCCTGCACTTCCTGCTTTTAGACAGCTGCTTTGTCAACTAGTGCCTGTTCTGAGAGACGCGCTCAGAGGGAATTTTTTTTTTTTTTTTTTTGCTTTGGTGATTTCATGGGATTTGTTAACATGGAAACTATAGAATCATATGAAATTATGTTTATTCTTTTATTGGATGATGCCACTGATGACACTTTTTATTCACAATTTATCACCTTCCACTATCACAGTGATTTGGACATAAGCTTAGAAAGCAGTCCGAAAGTGTGGGTTCCCTAATCCATTAAAACCTGAAGTGTTTCACAAGCAGTCATCACATTGATATCACCAATTAGAAGGCTTTCCTCCAGCAAAAATATTGACTTTACAGATTACTATGGTGATACCATGGCTGCACTACTCTGTGTCTGGTTGACATTGCATGATGATGGTGTGTGTTTTGCGGCCCTATCTGAAAAATCTTTGGCATCATAATGCCAGGCATATCAGAGGCAGAGTCAGTCAGGTCATGGAGCGCCTCACCGTCTTAGAACTCATAATCTAATTACTTTCCCTCTCTGCAGAGCATACCTCTTCAAAAAAATTTTATTGAAACTCATTCTAAACCCTATGAGTCATCCTGTGAACACACACACACACACACACACACACATACACACACACACACACACACACACACACACACACACACACACACACACACACACACACACACACACACACACACACACACAAACAAGTGACCTAACATAACAAATGAGGATCACCTCTGTAGGACCTACTGCGGTAACGGAAAGCAGGAGCAGGTGATGAAGCTCAGATTCAGGGATTTAAAAAACAAAAAGGAATCCATTCCAGAATAATGTTTAAAGCTTTACATTCCTCCACGTGATCGAGGGGGTTAAAAGTAGACTTCACCAAGAATGCACCTTGTCTCCTCTGGTGCAGAAGAAAGCCTTGTGGAAATGTGATTCATTAATACAGCTCAACAAAGTTATTCAAATGAGAACTGAACTTTGACCTTTATGCTTTGGTAATTCTGCAACTCATCAATGAATGGATCTCCAGTTGAAAGAAAATAAGTAATTAAAGTAATACTTGAGCGCATAAATTAATCAAACCTTCACCAGATGGAATTTATTCTATTGTGAGACGAACCTCAGCAAAAAGCAGCCTGAAGCACGGTGCTCAATAGTGTCGTGGTTATGTTTTCTCGCACTTCACAGAAACCTTGGGCTTTGTGTCTGCCGCTCACGTACTGTAGCCTCACACTGCAGCTTGTTTGCTTAGGGTTTAATTAAACTTTTGGTACAGTATGTGAGGGTTTTTTTTTTTTTTTCTGAACAAGATGTCTAATATAAAGAATAGCATGAGTGCATTTACAACATGAAGAACCAACTTTCAGATGTTAATGTCTGGGTTATAGGTGATTTAAATGTGCTTTCAGTGGTAAAGCAGCTCTATGACTATCTATACAACATTTTCTTTTTCTTATTCACATTTTGTCATTTTCTTATTCCGTTAGTCCCAGGGATGAAATTATGTGACAGTATAAAATATCCATGAACCCTGCAAGTACTGGATTTCAAATGTTATTTTAGTTGATGCAGCTGTATGGAACGTTTTATTGTCTTTCATTATTGTTTTGGCATTTTTTCCAATTTAGCCAGCTTGGTTCACTTTCACCACACTCCCATTAATCTCTCCCGCCTGCATCCAACAGCTGTTAGCTGTCAACAAATAACACATGAACCCAACATACGCTCGCTACCTGCCTATTGTCCAACCAGTGAGGATAATGGACGTTTAGCAATTAATTCACCCATTTTTACCCAGATTTTTCTTAACCTCACCTGGTTGCTTGTTGGTTGGTTTCACTTTGCAAGGCCAATGCAAAAACAGTGTTTATAGCCTCATGAGAGGTGAGTGTTCTGCTGAGGTGTGAACAGATGAAGACACCCCAGCGCTGACGAGGGCTTCATACTGTCAATGTCACTGCGGAACGTCTCTGGGATGGTCTCTGTCAGGAAACCATTACCAATCCCATCATCTCAATGCAAAAACACATCATGTGAAATATATAATTAAAGAATTTTGTTAAGAAAATTGAACAGAATAAACGAAAAAGTTTATTCATTCATTCATTCATTCATTCATTCATTCATTCACCTTCTCGAAGGTGAAACAATCTATAAGCTGCTTAAATAAAATACCTGTCACTGGAGTCTATATCAGCTGGCTGCAGGCAGGAGGCGGGGAACACCCTGGACAAGTAGCCAGTTCATCACAGGGTCACACACAGGTCACACACAGGGTCATTCACATACACATTAACACCTATGGACAATTCAGCACATCCAATTCCCCTCTGTTATATGTTTTGGGGGGGGGTGGGGTTGGAGCCTGAGGACATACAGAAAACCCACTTGCCACCCAACAAAACTCTGTACTTATAAAAGTATCTTTATGATGACATTCATTTATTTATAAGTACATTTATGAATGGATTTTCATTTTTCTATTTTTCTACATTTTTTTGTATCATTTCCATTTTGTGTGCTAGTTTCCAGGTGCCCTTCTCCCTGCTCTCTTCTGTGTATCTTTGTGCTCCACAGAGCAGCTTTAAGGACAGTAAATGGATACAAGCAGAATAACATTGAATGCTCAATTTCTGCCAGGATGGTCTCCGGCCTAGATATGACCCTGCAAAGGACAAGTAGCTACAGAAAACGGATAAAGACCTCTCGTCTGCTATCGAAACAGTATGCAAACACAGACTGGCAACACGTTTTTGCAGCACATTGCTGTGGCAACATTGCAGTCACATCAGCCTGTTAATTTCTGCAGGTTTCATCTTTGATCGTAGCTTCTTTCTGACACCATACTGGCCTTGTACAGTGCTTTTTTTTTTTTTTTTACTTGAATACAATACATTAACAATGCAGCTTTGACACACGCCAATAAAAAAGCGGCAGATGGAGTGCTCCGATGGAACACTGGGCTTCAGGTACGCCGAGCGTCCTCTCCTTTTGTGTTTTTAAATGCTCCCTTTAATAGATGGGGTGAGCAGACCGGCCTCCTTTTGAATTTTTGACATTTATTTCACACTTACATAGAGAGCGCCGTTGCAGACATGAAAGATAGTGGTTACAGGATGGAAGTTTAAGGGCTCAATTTCCATGATCGGCATTGATCACGCTTCTCGAAAGAATGAATGAAGTAGTCAAGGAGGTCAGCAGCACCTTCCCTCCTCTGCTGCCTCTCAGGGTGGCGTGGATCTGAATCAGCTTCATCTTTTCAGTCTTTATGTGCATCATGATCAGGTGTCTGAAACAGAGATCAGAGTAAATTATCCTGAAGGACATGGAATATAAACCTGAAATTGACACAACCATCTTTCACACAGTTGAGTTATTGACTGATCTGGTTTGGACTCGTATCTCTGTTATTGTCATGTGTTTGGTTGTACGGTATGTTTCCATATGTTAGACTACATGATGTGATCTCTGGAACCTGGGTAAGTCTCCATTTCTGATTTGAGAACTTGAAAATGCTAAGAGAAGAATGTGTAGAATCCACCTGATCCAGGTCTGTGCCTGAGGGCGTGAGGACACCACTGCTTAAGTCTTCCTTTAGCATTCAGGCCTGTAAAGGAAGGAACAAAAACACAATACATGCTCCCAGGGGATAGCATATTCTACATGATGTAGCCATGATGATGTAGCTTTATTAAAATCTGTGTCACGCCCAGTGAAGTAACACCACACAATTCTTTTTTTCTGGTATCTCCAGGAGATTATAAGTTCATCAGCAGTTTATGATTCATGATTTATAAAGCTTTGTTTTAGCAATAATTCAGATCTGAAAATATTTGTCTGATTATAACCAAAGAGGAATGAACTTTATTTGATTGACTCTGAACGCATGTTATCTCAGCTCCATATGGGTATCAGTGCCACGTCTCCGTCCCTCTTTTATAGTTTTGACAGTTTTTGATCACTCGGATCTGTCTAAATACAAGTAAACAAACAAATAAGGATAGAAAAATATTAACTCTCATGACTTAAGCAGTAAATTAAGTAGCTGGAATTAGACTCACTTTACTATCTCCATGACTAAATATTATCAGGTGATCCATACATCCTTCACCAGTATTCTGTCTCAGACCAGCTTTGATAGTACTGTATAGACAATTTTCACGTGAAGCCACGGTCTATTGCTTGGACCCTTATGACACAGTGTGTTCTCACTGCTTCACATTAACGCTGAGGAGACCACAAACACACATGAATTTATAATGTGATGTACAGTAAGAGAGTCGAAGTCCTCCTCAGTCCTGAGACGTTTTCTTTCGGTTTCAAACATGTAGTTGGTGGTGAGGCAGGAAATGGAGACATGTCAGCGTTTAATCGTGTAGCGCTGATACACCTCTGAACGATGAAGCAATCCTGCTTCACTTTAACAGCAGGCCAGCAAAGCCTCACCGGGCTATATGGCCTTCTATCTGATACCACGTTATACAATAACATCACATTATATTGATCCTCATGAGGAAAACAGGACTCCGGACAGCCTTGATTCATGAACCCGAACTGATTAGCTATTTAGAGTTTAAAATAAGATTTAAAATAAGACGTGAGTATTTGTCACACTTGTTGCTTTACATGTAAATTCCTGACTACCAGGAAAACATCTTTTTTCTGTAAATTAATGAAATGATGATGGATAGCGGTCATCAGCACGTCTGTCTGGATTGATTTATTCAAGTGTTTGTGCGGATTTGAATATCCACTCACCAAAAGGAAAGGAGGATATGTCAGATATGGTGAGTTTGCTTTCTGTGGTTGGGCGTCGTCTTTAAAACTGACAAAACATCCTGTCTAACTAATAATAACCAGTTCCAACTTGATGTCATGTGTTAAAAATACATGAACACAGAAAGCGACATTCATTACGTGCATTAATAAAGGCACCCGACCATGAACCGATCTTTTGTCCCCTTTCTTCATTTGTGAAGACAAAGTTGACAGGTCGCATTTGACAACTGCAAAGTGTTTTTTCTGACTTGATTTGGCATTCCCATTATTTCTCCTGTTGGCAGAATTTTTTTTAAAAATTTCAATTAATTTAATTTTTAAAATTTAATTTAATTAATTTAATTTAATTTTTAAAATTTAATTAAATTAATTTTATTACATTTTTATAAATTTTTAAAATTTAATTAAAATTTTAAGACTAGTATCAAACATGAATTCATTATTCTGTTTAATCTACCTGTAACCACCTTGTTCATTTATTGCAGTGAGCACAGTTGTTAAAAAAAGTGTACAACTGTTATTTGTATACATTTTGTATGTTTTTGACACTATAGATATTGTATTAACATTAGAGCTATGGTGGATGTGCTACATTTAACTCTATATGTTAAACTAAGCTCAGATGTTGTTGCCTCCAGCTACACATTTACTCTACAGATAAGAGAGTGGTATCATCTTCTCATTCATCTCCAGGCCATAAAGTCTGTGAGTGTATTTACCTAAACTGTGGTCTGTTGCTAAAAGGTGCATTCATCTCTGAATCTCGGCGTGTTCAGCTAAAACGTGACATAATGACAGACTGTAATCACATTTACTCTCTCCCTCTTATTACAGTGAAACTTTTTAGACATCCATAACGCATAAACGCTCCCGTTTCTCCATTACTGTGGTGTCTTCAATCAGAGGAATGCGACCGTGTCCTCATGCGCCCCGCGCATTCAGCGACAATGTAACAGTAATGCAATAACAAAAATGTAACGAGGTAATAACTAAAGCAGCTCAATCGTTCCCCGATCGAGGGGAGCGAGCGAAGAGGAAATGATGGTAACATGGTTTTGCATCCCTCAGGATCTGCTGCAGCTGACGTGAAGTCATCTAAGAGAGCCATCATCGCCCGATCCTGTTACTCGTACCGAATGTTACGCAGCCCTTCAAGCATCCAGCCGATAAACACATACTGTAAATGAAGCGATGGATCTTTTCTTGATTCCCGTGTCAAAATGCGGTTTTGAGCATATTGCGTTTATGAATTATCCGCAGGAGACTCAATTCGAAGCTCATGTAATGTTCCTTTCCTTGAAAGGAGTCAAAGTGGTGTCAGCCGAGGAAGCTGTAATATACTGTATAATTAATAACACATCAACATCGAAACTTCTAACTACCTTTTGTTTTCAAAAGCCAGTGCAGAAAGTATGACAGAGGCAGCTTTTCCATGACTTTTTGATTTCCTCCAACCTGTGCTAGGTCACCGCCAAAACCTCTTCCAGTCACCTTTGTAAAGCTTCAAACAAAACGCTTCGGTTCGTGGTGCGTCGTTCCATTGAAACAAGTCTGCCCCATATTTACATGAAGTGGAAACAATTTCTTTTTTTTTTGCTTCCTTTGAGAGAAACAAATACAGCCACATTCATAGATCGAAGAATTTATTAAGTGTAACACATATGAAACATAAATAAATGCATTAAGAGTGAATGCGGTTCGCTTCTCGAAGCAGAGACAATGACTGCATGTGTAATTTTTAAAGGAGAATAAAATAACAGAAGGTCAAGGTTTTGTCACACAGAAGGCAAACGCGGCACAAATGACAAAATGCAGAGCAATTATATCATGTAGATGTACCTTAATTGAAAATAAAAGCCAAAACATAAGACATCAGAGAGCCAATGGCTTCAGCCTAAAACCTTTACTTTGGTCAAATAGTTCCAATCTTCCTCCAAACATGCAAAGGGAAACACATGCTTCCCAGTATGAGCATTGGGAGCTGATAGTATTTAAATACAGGCACTTATGAATGACAGACAGAGAGGATACTGAAAGAGCGGCAGGCGTATCAAAATGTACAATAAATACATTGTTTTCTTCTCTGAATAAAAAGATAGAAATGTTCATCTTAAATTCTCGCTTCATGATGTCGATGCAGGGTAACAAAAACATTACAGATATGCTGCTGTGGCTTAACTAAACCATAATGTTGGTTATCTTTTTTTTTTTTTTCATTCAATAGACAGCAATAATAAAAAAAAAAAAAGAAGAAGAATTTTTTTTTGCACACACAAGCTGACTGTATACATAGGAATAAAAAAAACAAATATTGTTTTGTGTGGTTTATGTTACCCATCAGGGACAGACTGCCACATGAAACAGAAGCAAAGCGTGCTGTGAAGCTCCAACGTGTGGTCCGTGGTGTGAAGGGATCCATCTCCCTGTGATTCTCAGTCTACGTTCCGGTAGCGGGTGAAGAGGTTGTAGAGGACGCGGAGAGTCGACTTAAGGTCACAGTTCACAATGTCTGGAAAACAGTAATTATTACATGAATTATCATGTTATATGAGCCATGTTTCACGCAGCTCTGCAGCGTTCAACAGACGAACAAAAGACAGTTGTTGAGTGGACACATTAATATGTTTCCACTCAAACTTTTAGATGATTTAACAGTAATCAGATTTGACCTAAATCTGTATTTATGAGTTTAGTTGCTCCACACGCGGAGACAAACTACCACTCACGCGTACACCCACACCTACTAAGGGTTTGGAATGGATCAATTCAATGAAACGTTGTTGAACGGTGGCCCTTAGGACAGGGAGGATTGATTTTTCCTAGATTAGATGATTAGACTGTGGGACAGATTCTGATCAAGGCCCAGATTAGGAAATCTTCTGGAGCCTTTGTGGAGGCATGTGCTTTTTCCAGCGCTCCATATGTGATTATTAGGCTGAAGACAGATCTTGATCTGTTCACTGTTTTAACACCGGCTTTGGCAGGAAGGAAGATTTGATTATTCCGCCGGTTTCTTTCAGTGAATAAATAAAAGCAGCTTCAATTTTTTTCAAATGTTAATCATAGGACAGGAGAAACGGCAGGAGGCAGGTTATGTCAGTGATCGTAATCAACTAACTAAAACCTGGAGCAACTTGGTGAGAACCTGGAATGACGGTGTTGTGTTTGTGCATCTCTTTGTAACACTGTACTTGTAAAATAAAGTTTTATGAGTTTAGAACAATGCAATCTTTATTTATCGGCTACAGAGTGTGTGTCCTACCCTCCGGTCGGGGCTTTGGTCGCTCCAGTCCTCCGTCTTGCATCAGCTCAAAGGAGAAGGACACGTTGTGAACCTGCAGAGAAAGTGACGAGGACTTGACAAGGCAGCACAGGGAGCATACATGTTCACCACTGTGTGCACAATCGCACGCCACACACCACCCAATCTAAACTTTACACATTCAGACAGAGGTTGGCAAGTCACACAAATCATGCAACTCCACACACAGCTCCTCTCTGATAGGAAACCGGTCTGTTAAATCCCTCAAAACCCTCCGGGTGGATTCAATCGTGCTACCGCAGCTTCCTGTGTCGGCCAGCACAACAAGGCTCGTTTCTGTAAGACCATAAGCTTTCAGCAGCTGCACAAACACTCTGATCCCTCATTTATTAATGGACACATCAGCAGCGTCGCTCTAACGACTCCACCTCGAAGAACATCACACCACCTCTGATGTTTAACCGAGGTGCCTGAGTAAAACCTGGATGGCTGTGACTACAAGTAGAAAGAGAGTAGAAGGGAGACGGTAATTATTACATTATTTTGTGCGGCTGGAAGAGGAACAAGCATGCATGCTGGAGATGGAGGTTATCAGGTTTTCCTGGGAACTGACAATTATAATGGACATGATGAATGGTGTCAAAATGCAGGCCTGACGTTTATTCAAAACATGGTCTCTGGGTCTTTGTGGGCCTGCATTAAAAGAACCCAGCTGTGTTTGGATGAGCAGACACACGGGTCTGTGGACAGACGTCCAAACTAGGTTGACCTGTGAGCAACAAACCTGCAACAGACCAAGACCGATCAAAGGAGAGACGGAAAGATCTGAGACATTTTCTAGAATGTGTCCATTATATGCAAATACAGTATTTTCCACACTGTAAGGTGCACCTAAAAGCCTTTTAATTTTCTCAAAAAACCAACAGTGCACCTTATAATCCAGTGGGCCTTCTTTGTGAAAAAAAAGTTTGGAAATAGGCCATTCATTAAAGGTGCACCTTATAATCAGATACACCTTATGATCCAGTGCCTTATATGTGAAAAAGGTTTCAAATAGGCAATTCATTGAAGGTGCAGAAAATACTGTACATGTGAGTGTGTGTTGGACCTGAGTGTGTACCGAATTGATGTGACATTGTTATAGTTTTTAGGATTTTATCCGTAACAGTTAAACAAGTGTGTTTTATTAAACTCCCTGTTTTTATTATATATTTTATATATTTATTATATATTATATTATTTATATAACACATTTATTATATATATTTATACATATAAATATAAATATATATTTATTATATATTTATTAGATATTTTATAGTTATAAGATAATAATTCTTGCTGAGTGATGAGATTTAATAAAAACAACCAATGTAAGGAAAATGATCCTCATCTTCCAACTAAATCGGTCTAATTACGTGTGTGTGTGTGGTGGTGGGGGGGTGTTATATCCGTTTTGTGTCCTGATGCTGCCTGATCTTTTTCTTAATGTTGTGGTGTCATGAATACGTGAACACACCTAACAACCCGCTGCCCTCTCAAAGCTCGGTGGTCTATCCTAGCAGGCTGCATGAGATTAGGAAAATGTGAATTTATCGCTGGATTATTTGAACAACCATGGAGGTGTCATTGTAGATGGTTCATGTCACACACACACACACACACACACACACACACACTCGCTGACGCTGTGGTGATGAACTCAAACCTTTATGTGTTAAGTGTGACCTGTAGGCATGTATGAATAAGCCTCAAGTACAGATCTACCGAGCAGGAGTGCTTTCCTCATGCCTTGTGCTACTTTTCACAACCCATCCATCAATAGGCCCCTAGGCCCTACAAACACACACACCCCCACACACCCCCACACACACACTCAGTAATAGAGCTGAGCCCCTAAGCCACTCCAGTGTTTCCCTGTGCAAAAGGAGATTACAGATGCTCTGGGGCTGGTGCCTGTTCTCTGGGCCAGGAGCTTGGCAGGGCTCACTGGCCTGGACCCAAACAAAAAGGCTACTGTGGTGTCTCTGCAGATTGCCTGTTCGGAATACCGTAGTACTCCGAAGCCAAAGACAAGAAGGGATGGCTCTGCGCTGGGGGGGGGGGGGGCTCTGGGGAAAAGTGTGGCATTTATCGAGCTATTGAGGAGTCCTGGCTCCGACTGCATGAGGTTCCTCAGAATCAGAGCGTTGATTTATGAGTATTGCTTGCTAAAGTCCAGATGACTGCTTGTCTAGCTGCCCTTGACAATTGTGGAGAATTCTTGCTGGTTCCATCAATCAGACCGGGAGCATTCAGATACCTGCCACTCACATCTTCATCAGAATAAAACTGCAGTTTAGAACCAGAAGGATTACTTGTTAACTTGTCCACGCTCCAAAGAGCAGGAGTCACTGTGGAAAACAATACACAACTAGCCATGAGCTGCAAATGCTTGTTTGCCTATTTTTAATAACACGATGCAGATGCTTTTGGAATATATTTTGATTAATTACACGCCGTTAAGACAACTGTATGTGTAAAAATACATGACAACCACCTAAATAGGTCAGATCAGATAGATGGATATATAGAATATGGAAAAACAAATAACTCTACCTTCTGGTCAAAATTATCTGGTGTGAGGAAAAAGTTGTAGAGAGGCACAAAGTATCCCTCCAATAGTCCCATCAGCAATACCAGATAGACGCCGTCTGCAAACTGAGACAGCAGCACCGTCAGTTAACACCTGAAAATCAGGGACTAAAAATATTAAAGTTCCTTTACTTTGATGATTTAGGATTATCGGTGAACAAAAAAGTAAAGTACACCCTTTAAGTTCTGGAAAAAAGATGATACTTGAAATACAGTATAGTATAAATAACAGTAAATGTGTAGGTGTGACTTACCTGTGTGTCCAATTCCGACACTTCCAAGTTGAGCTTGTTCAAGTGTTTGTTGACAAATGTGATCAACGTCTAAGAGAACAGAAAGGAAAACGTCACAAAAACGTTCAGCCCCTTACATAAGAAACACAATGTTCACTCAGACGCTCAAACGCCACACAAACAGATTAAATGGGACTTGAATTAAGTTGTTGTTTTTTTTCAATCCGTTTCAAGTTTCCAACCCAAAACACAGAGCGATAATTTTCGTATTTGTATAGGTTAATCTCAATGAATTAGAATGTTGTGGAAAAGTTCATTTAGTTCAGTATGGCCATTGTAAAAGTAAAACACCTTATATAAAAACATTACACACGGAGGGAAAGAATTCCAACATTGATTTCTCTTCTTTTTATGTGGATCATTATGGTTTACAATAATGGAAAACTAAAATTCCGTATCTGAAATTGTTCAAAATTGAAAACATTCTAATCAACTAGGTGAGCTTTCACGACGTCTTGTTCAGTAAGTTACACAATCATGGAGATGTCTGACCTGACAGTTGTCCAGGATACACACACCGACTCCCTCCAATGAAGGAGTCGGTGTGTGTACAACAAGTAGAGCCAAACTGCATGATGTCTGAATAAAGTTCAGCGAACTGGTCTGTGTCTGGAGAGAGAAGATTTCAAACCCTATTCAAGAAGTTGGAAGAGCTTCAAAAGGAGTGGAGTGAAGCTGGAGCCACCAAACACAGACGTGTCCAGGAGACGGACTACAGGTGTCTCATTCCTGGTGTCAGGTCACTCCTGAACCAGAGGCGACATCAGAAGAGTGTCACTCAGGAGAAGACTGGACCATTGCTCAGTGGTCTGAAGTCCTCTTTCCAGATGGAAGTACATTTTCATTTCATATGGAAGTCCAGGTCCCAGAGTCTGGTGGAGGAGGGTAGAGACAGAGAACCCAGTCTGCGTGAAGTCCAGTGTGACGTGATGGTTTGGGTCCAAAGTTAGCACAGCATGCAGCATATATGCTCCTGTGTGCTGACCAGCTTTATGAAGATGCTGATTTCCTTTTCCAGCAGGACTTGGTATCTGCCCTCCCTCCCAAAACTACCCTGAACTGTTTTTTTGACCTGGGTGTTAGTGTGATTTATCAGCTACCTCAGCTGACTTGAACCCTGAAGAGAATCTGTGAGGTGTCGTCAAGAAGAAGATGAGAGACTCAGATCTAACAACACGGATGAGATGGAGGCTTCTATCAAAGCAGCCTTGGCTTCCATGACACCTCAGCAGAGCCACGGGTTGATGACCTCCAGGCCACGTCCACACAGCGACTCATGCTGCAGGAGACCAGACCAGGTGCTGAGAACGTGAATGAAAATCATCTGACAGCAGGTCAGACCAATAAGTCTTGTGCTGGGGACCGGAGGGTCGTCAGTTCAAAACCCGTGTTGGACAAAAATTTCCGAGTTTGAACTGGAAGTGGGAGGTGTCAGTTCACCTCCCGTTGTGCCCTTGAGCAAGGCTCTGTCCCCTTTATAAGTTGCTCATTTGGGGTGCACCAAGAAGGAGCTCCATGCCGCTCTACCGCCCCATCGCCTATATTTCTACAGGCCCCTTGTGTGTGTGTGTGTGTGTGTGTGTGTGTGTGTGTTACAGTCTGTATACAGTGCGCCCTCGCACATTCACCCATTAACATTCACAACTTCTCCTCATCGTGTACTTTTGGTAGGCAGTCACATGATACTGCACATGCATTCTATTGGCTGACGGCATCCAGAGGTGCCCTTGGTTCAGTGAGTCTTGGACTTATGTGAGGCACAAAAGTGCTTTAAACAGTCTATCAGAGTGTGGGGAAAGGTAATACAGATAGAAGGTGGATTAATATCAGTATGGGGAGGGTTCATCGATGTTTAAATTACCATTAGTAATAAAATAGTTTGTCACTCTATCGCAGATATTCGTTATTCGCGTGTCGCATTAACCGCGAGTAACAAGGGTGCACTGTATACGCATGTGACTGACCACCAGTGTGTGCCAGGGTGGATTAACAATATCCTACGGAATTAATTAAGTTGATTACATTTAATTACATTTTTTGGTTAAAAAATTTCTGAGAAACTGAATTTAAGGTTTTCATAATCATCAATCTTTAGACGGTATAAGATTCACATTTAGAATAAAATTAATGAAATGAATGTACTTTTCCATGATACCGTAATTTAAAAAGACGCACCTGCACATTTAGCTTCTTATGGTGTTCTAACAGATTTCAAATGTAGAAATATATTAAATATAAAGACACTAGACGGCTCTTCTTGTGGTTATGAATCTGTGAAATGTGGAGTTGTGATTGAGTTTTGCGTATCCTTGCTTTGAACCAAACACAAGTTGCCATTTAATTCGATTACAGTTGAATTTAGCTCGATCAAAGCTATCTCGATGTACGACCACTTTAACATTTGTTTCAGGTGACAACTATTTGATCACATTAGACAACTTCTTGACCCTTCAAAATGATCATTCCATACTAAATTTTTAGAGGGTTTCTTTCTATCAAGTCCCAGATTTGTTCTGGGGAAGAGATGAACAGACATTCTGAGGACAAGACTGACTGTGACTCAAAGCAATGTTTACTCAAACTACTGTTGCATTTTATAAAGCTAAAGTTTTGGGGGTTTTATTTATACAGCTATTTTTCCTTAACGTTGGAGTAACTGCACTGCAAAATTATGCAAAATAAAATTTGTAAAACGGACTGGAGTAAAAAGCCCTCTGGGGTTCTGAATACACAAAGCCTGGATTTGCATGTATTTGGATATTATTATCCATTTCCCAGTCGAACTAATGGCAGATGATTGGTTGAGACGCTGCTGCAAAACTTCCATACCTTCTTGACCACATTCAGTTTATCTGGAGCGTGGTCGAACAGGGTGTCGAAAGCATCGCGCTCTGGGAAGACAAAAAAAAAAAAAAAATCTAAATTAAATGACAGTCAAAAAAAAAAAAAAAAAAAGACTAGGATTTTAATGAAGAACATATTTTTCTGTGAGCGGGAGCATACCATGTCTGCCAGAGAATGCCCTAGAAGGGGTGGGGATAAAGAGAATATGTTAAAACCAAGACAATGATGTTTCCGCTTATTGACAATTTCACACTTGAGTATTAATAAAACACAAGAGAAAATTAAGAGACGAGCGAATCCGGTTCAATCACAGAGGAATGTAGAGAATAGAGGGATTAAAATGACAATGCAAAGCTCCTTGCTTGGGGTATCATAATTTGATTAACAATAAACACACATACACCTAGGGTATTCAAATAACCTGGGCATCATCGGTGTGACCACACACTGCAGCACAATGCAATCATGTCGACGGCACATCGACACTGCTGGGTATTGATACGATGGATGAAGATGTGCTTCTCTGTACATGCAGCTATTCTATGGGAATGGAGGGCCTCTGCTCTGTTATTACAATGTTAACACTTTGGAGGATGTTGCTGTTGGACGGGGTCAGGTGCTGCTGGGTAGGCAGAGCTGCAGCGAGCGTCTCAGAGGAGGAGATATCTCAGTGGGTACACACACACACACACACGCACGCACACACACAGCAGTGCTCTCACACATGTTCACGGTCTAATCTGCGATGGCAAAAGGAAGCGGGTCTGGGCATTGGTCCTGGTGGTGTGGTAATAACCGTATTTCCAATGAGACCGCACCAGTGTTTGTGAACCTGATTGTGCGCTTGTGTGCTGGCGTGCTGTTATCTCCCTCACCGCCGCCGTCAGGCTGCAGGAGAGCCTCACAGGAGGAAAAAAAGATAGTGTGTGTGTGTGTGTGTGTGTGTGTGTGTATGTGTGTGTGTCTAATATTTCAAGGTGCCATCGCATATCTTGTTAAAAGTATGATAGTTGTCTCCTCACCATAGCACAATTTTTAGAACATAGCGTGCCACACAGGTGTGTTAGAACTGAAAGAGGAGATATGGAGTTGTTGGATTCAGGCTCCAGAGCAGTTGTGGGTTTTAAGGACAAGTCGTGTAAAAAAATAGATCCCAACACCTCTATAGTACTGATCCAAATGCGTCAGATGCATCGAATGTCAAAATTATTCAAATCCAAAAGGGAGTTCTTTAAGATTTGCAAAGATTTGTACTGTTTCATCTGCTTCTAAGTGCAATTCTGTTGTCTTTTTAAGGCTACGTGACATGCTTTTGAGTGTAAAGAAGAATTTCCCATTGAGAGACTGATAAAGGAGCTTCTTTCATTCTTTATTTCTTCCCCAACTTCACTGAATTCTGTGTATTTTATTCCATGTAACATGATTTATACATTAGGATCGCTGCAGACTTACGGTACTAGGTGTTACTTTAGCCTTCAGCTCGTAGCCTCGAGCACACGAGGAGCTGGCACGAGAAATCTCTGCACTCTCAGACTTTTTTTTTTTTTATTCCATCTTCAAATTTTCACATATGTCAGTGTATTAAGTTGTTATTTCCTGTGGATGGTCCTTTTACATACACAGTCAATCTAAACCATCACAGCTGTGGAACACTTCATACCCAGCATGTGTGCTAGAGATTCCGCGGCATAAAAATGATGAAGAAAGCAGAACACACTCACTCTGTGTTACCAGTGATTTCCTCCTGAATCTGTCTGGACTGAAGGATGCCCTCTCTTTTCTGAAAGACAAATAGAAGACAGTCTGGAAAACTGGAAATACAACAGAGAAAAGAATGTCCGCTGCAAGACGAAGTAGGAAAAGTCTAAGATGAACTGAGAGCAGCGGCGACGCCACCCTACGTCCTGGATGACTGCTTATGCGTGTAAGCAGACGTGCATTAGCACAATGCTACACCTACCTGGACGACCACCACCTGAATCGAAACGTGGTCTGGCAATCTGATTGGCGCTCTGAAGTGTTGTGACAGCGCCACCAGCAGGTGCAGGATGGCAACAATACTCTTAGCATGAACCGCTAGTGTGAAGGGAAAAAAAAAAGAAAGAACATTAATTATGGAACATATCATATACATGATGATAATGTGTATGTGGCCTGAACATGGGAATCAGCATCGGTACAATCAACATCAACCTTTTCACTTACATTACGGTTAGAAATCAGTTTATCATAAAATAATAATGATGTCTTATACCCCTAAACTGCGCTTATTTATGTTCTGGCTATTTCTCTACATTTTCATATGAGGCATACATTTTAAACAGTATTTGCATTAATTTTTACTTATTAATCAAAAACTTGCTAATTTTATGCAATGACATTTAATTATCTTAGATGTATGAGTTTCTCAGAGTTAATGACAACAATGGCATGATCTTTAGTTTATGTTTAAACATTTAAAACCTGTTTGGTGTTTGAGTTTGTGGGACGTGATGCCGAATAAAGGAAAAAAATGACACCATTCATTATTTATTCAACCTGAAAATCAAAGCACTGGCTGATTTTCATGGACAGATATAAGACCTTCTCATGAAAACCATGTACTTTGGATCAAATTATTGATAAAAACAAAAACCATTCTGGAAGATAAATTCTTTCATTTATGGTTTTGTTCACAGAAATCTTTTTTCTTTTTTTTTTTTTTCAACAAAAAGACAAATATATGATCAAGCAGTATTTAATGGCAAATATTAATCATATATGTTGTCTGAATTGCTTAGAATTGACTAAAAGTCAACATGTGTAGTTTTACATAAATTGTAATGGCTTTATTCTCTAAACCCCAAAGGTAGTGAATGTACCAGACCTCCATGCTTTGTATTATTTTTTATTCTTCGAGAAATTGTGAACATGTTTCAGCTGGCGTACGCTCAGGATACCAGGATAGCTTTGAAGCAAGACTTTGTCCTAAGAAACTTTTCTGTTGAACCGTCACGCTAACATCGTGCTGTGATACTGATACTGTGCTGCATCTTTAATCTAGCAAACAAATAGAATTTACCTTTGGATACACAAAACAATTCAGATCAATTAAGCGACTAAAAAAGTCCCCATGGCAATGGCAAATGACAAGACAGCAAGCTAAAAGCATTCATAAACCTATTAGCTCCTCATTACACAAGGACGTCCACGCTGTAGGGGGTTCAGGAGACGAGATGAAAACACAGGCAAAGAAAAGAGAACTGATCAAAAACAGAAAAAAAAACAGAGTCATAGTCATTTACATTCCACGTTTTTCATTATGCTCTTTAGCATATAAGAAGTTATCTACTGGGGACAGCGTTCAAGGCCAAACTTTTACCAGAAGTCAACTTAAAAATGTTACATGATTCAATTAAAATGTATTTATTCATTTGATACATTCATCAAGAAGTCCTTCGTATTCTTTACCCTCCGACTGTTTTCTCTCAGCTCCATCTTCACCAATTCGCTCTTAAGACATTTTTCTCCTCTCAACACTCAATTAAATCTCAAATAAATTGTATCTAACAATGATAAATGAGTGTTGAATACTAAGGGTGGGCTATATCTATATCATTCACAATATTACCGGTGCAATTATCAATGACATATTAAAAACGTCATATTGTGGTATGGCTATAATATTCTCATAAACCTACAGTGCGCCTTATAATCCGATGTGCCTTATATATGACATAAATTACAAAATAAACGATTCATTAAAGGCTTAAATGTGCGCCTTATAATCCGGTGCGCCTTATAGTGTGGAAAATACTGTAGTTAAAAAGGCTGGACCCCAAATATGAAATCCCATCAAGGATTTTTTTTTTTTTCCAGACAACATTTCTGCACTGGTTTGTTGTTTTTTGTTGTTTTTTTTGCAATTAGCAGTATTTGATAGGTATAGATTGTTTCCGACATCTGGTGAAAATTTCATGTCAGTAGCATCTTTAGAAATATATTTGCTGAGAAAACTGGTGACGTGTTCAGTATCCACTGTAAGCACGAAGCAGTGTGCTTGGAGCCTGATAGTAATTACCATTACTCCATGTGTCAGATAAATGAGCGCCATCAAAGGAGACTCTATTGACATGCATGGCTACATGCGCTGTTGTCTTCTATATGAAAGCCTTCAGCTCAATAGAGCACTAATCAGTCTAATGGCAGCACAAGTGTGTTCAGGCACAATCCTTCAGGTTGAGGCTTGAAACAGCTCGGCTGTACCTGGTATTCTTAATCCATGGGAGAAAGATGAAAGTCATCCAGCTGTAGCTGCTGGATTCCTCATGAGAAGACACTAAAAGTTACTTCATGATAACATCTTTTACCTTTTTCTATTTGCGCGTGTGTATGTCAGTGTGCTTACTTCATAAGGTTGTAAGCAGGATTCTATTCAAAAGCTCCGAAATGGTTTTCCACAAAACCTGATGGGAGTGTGGGCACAGAAAAAAAAAAAAAAACCTTTACAGTTTTGTGCAGGTCCAGGTAAAGAGACGGATGGGACATAACCCGGTTAGGCTCAATAGACACAAAGGTTCCAGTTACATATTCTACTGGCTAAATAACAGAATGTATTCATCTCAGAACATCGCAAAAATTTCATGAACTCAGAGAAACTCAACACCTTGTTAGTATAGAAGTATCGCACTGCATGCTTCCAGGCCTCCTGTGTGTGTGTGTGTGTGTGTGTGTGTGTGTGTGTGTGTGTGTGTGTGTGTGTGTGTGTGTGTGTGTGTGTGTGTTACAGGACCTGTACACACAAAAAATTAAAAAATACTGTACAGTAATCCTCTAAAGATGGAATCTACAGATACTTAAAAAATCATTCGTATTCATTCATTGATAAAAGGAAGTGGGATTAAACTACACGAGATACTTTAATACCTGTTCTGGTTGAACCGTGAACAGATTCTACATTGTCCAGGGAAACAGAACATGGCCAAAACAAATGCTCATGAAATAAGTGTTGGAAGTGTTTCCTGTTTATGTTTTTGTGCCATCATGGCAATGAAACAGTTTATTACTGTCTGCATATCCAGTGAGCCCTCATGTAGTACTAGATAGAAGTTATAGTAGAAACTAGATACATAGAACTAGGAGTTCTAGTTTTGAGATTGAAGTCTGAAACGAAGCATCATGTAATATAACAGAACTGAATTGAAGGGGTTTCATCTTCAAGGAAATTTATAACAGCCCAGTGAATTGATTTAAAAAAAACTTTGGATCATGAAATAAACTGTAGTTACGACAAAAACAAAAAAAACAACACATTTTTTATTCAAATATCCACAAAATACCGTAACTTACAAACGTATACGGGCAATTTGAAGCTGAAAAACTAGTTGTTGCTCTCTGGTGGAAAAAACAATGTACTGGTGGGACTTTTTAAATATCCTAGGATGTACATTTGGTATCTATCTACAAATATTGTATCAATCAAGTGACAAGCCACACACAACATCATCGGCTACAGGAATCAGTCGCCAGTCTGACGCCACTGAGGGACGAGACTTGTTAAAATGCATTCAATCAAACGCCTTCCACTGAATGTTAACCCGCTCTGATGACGACTCTTTTTGAAGGGAGTTTTAAGACTTTTACATGCTTGAAACACAGACAAGGACACAAAGGAGACATTGAGCTGATGCTCTGTAACAGATCCATGATGTGGGTGTAAAACTCCACTGATATCTACGACTCAGCTGCTTTAGCGATGGTCGTTCTGGTGTTTTTAGTCCTTGTGCATGATCAAATAATTAGATTTAATGTGCACTACATGTAGACATCAAATCGTCACGGCCTCCTAGTGTAGCGGATGTGAAATTACACTTTATTTTAGTACGGCGATTAAAAAAAGGAAATGGTAGTTTGGCTCTGCAGGTTCCACAAGATGATCATCTCCAGGCCACATCCATACAGTAATTCATTCTAAAGGAAACCAGACCATGTATTGAGTGCATAAATGACATTTCTGTATTTTAATTTTTCTGCCTGGTCTTATAAAATATTCTAAAATACTATTGTGATGCTAGATTTTTGATTTTCTACTAATTCTGAGTCATAGTTATTAAAATTAAAGCCAAAAACCCTTGCAACATTTCAATTTCTGCGTAATAACTCTAAAATCTAATGTAATCTTTTCAACAAACTCAAATATTGATTTCCTGTGGATGTGAAGACAGGCGTGGTTCCAGGATCCATAAGTTTAACTAATGACTGAATCAGTTATGTAGAAGTGCCTTGTTTTGTGGTCAACGAACAATCGCGCCCACTCTGTCTTGTCTACTGTAATCTGAAAGCCATTCAAACTTTCAGCAGACTGAGGGGTCACTGGGGGCGAAAACAACGAAACAACACATAACCGAAGCTCAGAGCATCCTCTGAGGACAGAAGTAAGAAGAGATAATTTAAAAAAAACGGAAATATGACACATTATCCTTACAGTCAACATTCCAGCGAATGCTTCTGGTGGAGAGTTTGAGCGAATCGTTGATGCGTTCCAAAACCGTCTGCAGCTTCTGCTTCTGGGCGATCTCTGACTGGGTCACCTCGGCCACATTGAGCTTCTCACCCTCTAGTTTCTCTGAAGACAAAGACAGAGACACAGATTAATACTCCAAAAGATGTACAATGTTATAGTCAGAAATGAAACTGACCCCACTTGTTAGAGCAAGAGTACAACTTTAGTTTCCGGAGGCATTCACTTCACATGTTCGGATTTTTACCAAATAGTTTCTGCAAGACTTGGCCATCATACAGATCTTCAGCCAGGTCCTTCACAATGATCCTCTCTCCCACCAGAACATCATTTATCCAGTCGATCAGCACCTACACAGGCACGATAAAAATATGTCTTAAAACATTTTCTACATTATTTATCTCTACATGTCCTTCATGTGACGTTTTTAACAAAGCTTCTCTTCAATAATCTACATGTTAGACTTCAGTGATTGCTCCTGCAGCCGATGCAGATGCTCCCCAGCACTACCAGGTTAGCTAAATGGTGTCGCATATCTGATGTGTGATTCTTATTTATGGCTTCTGTTACCAGTTATGAACAGATACATACCAAAATTATAATTTGATCAAGGAGTGAATAATTTAAACTTTACCTTCATGAGCTCCTGCAGTTTGCGGTCATTCTTGGAGTTGGGGTCCACCATGGTGCGCACTTCATTCTCCTCTAACAGAGCAGAAAACATGTGAGGGAACATTTTATTCTATTGTGAAGTAAAACAAGAACAAAACCCAAACAAGGCGGTCAGAGACTGCAACATCCCGCGACACCCCTAAATTTAAAATTCTACCCTGACCTACACATTTTTGTCCCTCTGGCTTCCTGAAAATGTTGCTTTTTGTTTTGTGATTATTTCTCATCAGGTTTCAGTGAAGTGAAAATGAAAAAGTGAAAATTTGACCTTGACCTAGCTTTTCAAGGTCAAGGTTGTGATCTAATTTTTATCCCCTTGCCTCCCTGAATATAACACCTTTACATTCTTTTGTCTTTCTATCTTATCCGGTTCCTGAGATATGTGCAAGAAAAATGTACAAGAGTTGAAATTTAACCTTGACCTGGTTTTCTCAAGGTCAAGGTCATCAAGGTCATTCTTATCCCCTTTGCTGCCTGAGTAAAGTGCCTTTTGTTTCGTCTTTCTATCTGCAATCGGTGTGGACTAACGGACGAACACACCAACACTGACAATTACAAAACATCACCGCTTCGTGGGATGTAAAGAAGAAAAGCACAGATGAACCAGATTAAATAGTCCAACCAAGGGATTTAATTGGACAGGGTTTGGTTTTGTATTTTTTTAATCATCATGTTTGTTTGTCTGTTAATACAGAATATTTTTAACCAGTTTAACTGACTCAAATTCAAAGTTGTATTCCATTCTACACAAAACACAGCTTTTAATGAATGCAGCCACAATTAATCATTCACACACACACCCCCCCCCCCCCCCAAAAAAAAGCAAAAAATAAACACATCATACAAAACCTCCAGGATTCTAACTTTGACAGACTTACTCCAGTCCCAAAAGTTTTTCTGTGGGGGTGTCCATTTATGTAAAGGCTCCATGTCTCTGTGTGTTTGTGTGTGTGTGTGTGTCGGTGTGTGTTTGTGTGTGTGTGTGTCTAACAGAGATTGTGTGAGGACCAGCTATTTACCCAGCATGGTGTCTTCAGGGTCCAGCTCATAGTGGGACGGGCTGAGAGGAAGGTTGATGGCATTGATCCCTTCTTCCTGAAGCTCAGACACTGTAAGAACGAGAAACACGACGTCACAGGAAGTGAAGACAGACATGCTGTTTACATCTTTAACGGTCATGTGACTCATCATGTCTTAAGGTTAAAATGATTCTCTGTGTTACAGCACTTTTTCTATTCCCATGACAAGAAAAACAACTAAAAACCACTAAATACTAAAATAGTAATCTGAAAACATGTTTCAAACATACGTGTAAGTTCTTTATTCTATAGTACTATTATTTTATTTTTAAAAACGTTGGGTGATTTTTTTAAAACCAGCTGGGTATTTTAAGCTTTTTGGGGACAACTTTTGACGACTGAAGATTTACTGCAGCAGAACAATATAAAATAAAAGAAACTCATCAACTGTTAAAAAAAAAATTAGGGGCTCACAATTATCATCCATTGACGTCTCTGTTAATCATGGTTTATAAAAACCCATTAAAACACAGAGGCCTCCTGCATGAGAGGCTGATAGATTTTTAGAACAGCCCAAAAAACAAAAACAAATTATTCAGCAAAATTTGGCTTCATTTATTTGTCGGCTACTCACAAGCAGCTAAATGTATCTGTAACAACTCTTCCTTGGAGTTACATTAATGACGATCAATCGGAAAACTGACGGCCGAAAAGCAGGTGAGCCGAGGTGAAGCCAGAATAAATCCACTTGTTGTTTTCTTTGGGAGTTTAGACGGCTCCCTAAATGTTCCCTGATTTGACAAACAGCCATTAGCAGACCCTCCGGCGACAGCGGCGTGACGTCAGGCAAACACAGACTGGTTTGCTTCCTGCTTCTCAGCGGGCTTTAGAGAAACCCAGCATGCCTTTCTTCTCAGTGTGTCAGATACCTGAGGAGTCCAGATCACTGCTAATCTGGGTGTGTGTGTGTGTGTGTGTGTGTGTGTGTGTGTGTGTGTGTGTGTGTGTGTGTGTGTGTGTGTGTGTGCACTGAAAGCATGGAGTGAACATCCTGTGCATTTCTCTGCCTCCACTGGAACAACATCCCTCCAATCAACACTACATAAAGTGCTTGCATGTTGTTATAGTACATCTGCACACACACACACACACACACACACACACACACACACACACACACACACACACGGAGGTGTGACAATATTCTTATAGAGTGATGCACGCTTCACCCTTTTTGTTTCTGTAAATTACCAAACAAAGACGACATTGGTGTGAATTAGTGTGTGACCTGCGGCACCAAAAAACTCCTTTTGTACAAGTTAACTGATGCAAAGAGTGACGGCGCTGAATTCTATCCATGACTCTAACAATCTCAACTTATTAACATGATAGTTAAGGAACAAAATAAAGAACAACAGTGTTGTAACCACATAGTCTCCATCAGATGTCTGAAGGTGTGCTTTAAAGATCCTTTCACTGCTTTCTCTGAGAACCTCTTCAGCCACCTGTGCCACAGAAATCAGGTTGGGGAGGAAACAGCCGTCCAACGCCGGGGACACCCAACAAGACCAATAGCTTTTCTCTGATCCAGTCTAACAGTCACGGTTTTCTTTCTTTGCCCTTGTCAAAGACGCTCCGATCCTTCCACTTGCATACTTCCTGATTCCAACACATTAACTTTGAGGACAGAATGTTCACTTTGCTGCCTGATTTATCCAACCTGCTGACAGGTAGCACTGTCACAAGATAATCACCGTTTTTCACTGCGGCTTGTCAGTGGTGACGATGTCCGGTTGGTGGATTGAGCAGCCCCAACAGATATCTGCAAATTCTAAACGACGATTGGCATGTGGTTGAAAGAACCAGAGACGCGTAAGTCACATTTCTAGCATCGCTGCTCAGTTCTTGTTTGTCTTGACGGCACCAATCATGAAGAAGACACACTGGACTCGGCTCTAAGGCAAAGACGGTCGTAGGACATGAGAAACGTGTCCAGCTGTTCATAAGCTGCCCACTCGTGTCACACTGACATCAACAAAACACACACCCCACATAACAGAGTGACTCAAATCATATCAAGTTATACTGAGATATTTCAGGACAGCTGCTTGGATACTGTTTCATGGATGGATTTTTTTTTTTTTTGCAGTAAAATATATGAGCAAAGAGAGAGTTGAGAAAACTTTTTTAAATACTATCAGCGGCAGGCAACATAGCTGCTATTACAAATACCAATTAACACAGTCTGATGCAATTATCACATTTGCTATTTAAGGACGAACACGAGAGCAGAAGCCGTGTGTTGCTCGCTCGTGGAAACAATAAAGTGTGTAGATCAAAACGCAGTGAGAAGAAGAGCTTGAACACCGACGTGTCAAACTAGTCAGCTATGATTGCGTTTTGCGTTGTGTTTTTTTTTTTTGCATGAGCTCCAGCGGTAAAAACCATTTGCCCCCTCCCCTCCCCTCCACACCCCTCTCCTTTACCACCACCGACATGCTGTATATGTTCAGCACAGATTTGATTTGTTGTCAGTTCTAGCAGAGGCGTCTTGGGCGTCCTCACCTCCTCCTCCCTCCCCACCTGGGCCAGCGTCATAAAACCAGAATACGTTTCTCTCCATTCGGTTCAATGAGGACAACAATAAAAAAATAAAAAAATAAAATAAAAAAAAAACCAAGTGGACAGCGACGCGTCTCCTGATGATGCTACGCGTCGAAAATCATGCTGATGTTTTTTGTCCTACCTGGAGGGCAGAGCGCTCCACAGCCCATGTCTGTCTGTCTCCGTGCCCCAGTCTTGAGCATCCTCTCCTGGCTAGCAGGACCAGCTCTCTCCCCTGCAGCTCAGCCTCTCTAATAAAACTCCCCACCACAATATATTTATATATATTGTATTTTAGGGATAAAACCACGCTAAACTTGCTTTACGCGTTCCGTTACATACAGTTGGTGTCCGTCTATAAGCAGCCCACAGCCCTGGCTAATACTCTCAAACCTTCTGACCTTCTCGTTTCAGACCATCTCATCCACATCTTACGGCTCTCTTACTCCCCCCCCACCCCTTTCTCCTTCTCCTTCTCCTCTTCTTCATCCTGTCATTACTCTTGCTCAAAACCCCTCTTCCCCGGCACACGCAGTGACTCCCATAAACGTCACAAGGACTTAAATTTAATCAATGATCCACACAAGAACGACCTGCCCACATTTTCCATTAAATCATGGAACACACTGCACCCGGTGTGTGTGTCTGCAGTGAATGCGAGCCAGCATGAATATAATGTGATTGCATGCATGTCCTGTGGACAAAGGCAACATAAAATTGGGCTCAGCTGTGCAACACTATCCCGACTGACACAAAGTAATCATCCAATTGAGGGAGACCTTTTTCATTCAATAATAAAAGCTGGCCTTCAACGATCAATGTCGCGCTCTGTGAAGCCTGGTGTGTTTCTAGAGCAACCCTTCATCAATACACGTCGAGTACTTGACAAGAACTTTTAGGGTACTTTTGTAGACAGAACAGTGTTTACAAGTCTTTAGAAGGCTGCCGTCCCTTATCCAGAGAAGCAACAAGATACAAAGATTCCAGGTGCAGTATCTGCATTTCACTCCAGTATTAACTTCTTACTTTTAACATTTACTCCCAACATTTTAAAATAATATCCTTACTTTCTACTCCTTACATTTTTTTCTAAAAATGTAAGGAGTAGATTACTTTTATTTTTGCTTCATTGCATGTTTTACATCAAGCAGCTCACTGAATGTTTCAAAAGAAAGTTAAAAAATCATCTCTTCACTTTAAAATTTAACATTTGTACCCATTACAGCAGGTGTGGGAAAACTACAGCCCCAGGGCCACATACGGCACTTTGGGCTTTATAATCCAGCCCACCACACTTATTTAAACTATATAATTAATTTTATGAGATAAATGCAGTTGTAAAATAAGTTTTACAGTAAGCCTTGCATATATATGTTTTGTTACCTGTTAATGGCCAAAACCTTTTACATTAGTACATCATTTGCATTACAAATAAACACTCCATCCTTCTGCTCCTCAGCTGACCTGCCTGTTAAATTTAAGAACTTGGTGTGGCCCACCTGTCAAAAACTATACATATAGTAGTACCTTGAGATACTAGTTTAATTTGTTCTGAAACTGAACTCTTAACTCAAACAACTCCTCTCTCCAACAAATTTTCCCCATTTAAAATAAAATCATTTTAATCTGTTACAGCCTTGTAAAAAAAAGTCCCAAACCCCCCTAAATTATGAAGCATATTTTTTATCAACCAACATACAGGCAGACTCTTCCTAAAAGCCTTTAATCTCAAAAACCGACAGTGTGCCTTATAATCCAGTGCGCCTTACATATTTAAAGGTTTTAGAATATGACCTTCATTGAAGGTGCGCCTTATAGTCCAGTGCGACTTATAGTACGGAAAATAGTGAAATCATATACGCTGCATAAACAATGACAAAGTATGAAAAGAAAGCCACAAAATCAAGAGAACATACGAGATGCATCTTTACTCCACAGACAGCATGTGGGAAAGTACGAGATACAGTCTCAGCTGATGTATCCATAAGGGCCAGACCAACACTTTTACTTCTATAAGAAAATGGATGGATGGTTGGATGATTGGATGGATGGATGGATGGATGGATGGATGGATGGATGGTTGGTTGAATGATTGGATGGATGGATGGATGGATGGATGGTTGGATGGACAGATGGATAGAATCCAGTAACCGTACTTGAGTACAGAATGTGTTCCCTTTGACCACCCGTGCCTGACCTCTGACCCCGCTGTGGGACTCCACCTCAGTGGTGAGGGCCAGTCTGGGGTGAGCGTGGTTGGGGTTGGGGGGGGTGACGGGCCCGTGTTTACTCGCCTCATTCCTCACTCATTACAGTAGAAGCGGATTGAACTCCTTACATGGAAGCGAACGCAGCCCGCGGCCATGAAAACACACGCAGGCCGCCAGACGTGACGTTTCACACACGGTACGTGTGTGGAAAAGCTGCGGTCAGGTCTTCAAACATGACTTCAGAACAGCATTACTGTTGGGATCCATCACTGACCCGACTGTATCTGTCCGGTAATCCGTTTACGCATCGCTATAATCCAATCATCCGATCATTCAAACCTCCACCCGCTGCTGTTTACCTTCTTTAGCCTTTTTCCTTCTCGCCAAAGTTCCACCAAGTTTTCCCAGGAAAGAGTCATCTTTCTTCCTGGAGGACGGGGATTTGGGAGTTGGAGATTTGGGAGAGGACGGAGACTTCTGAGGTGAAGAGGCCATCGTTTAATCCGGGACAGACTACCAATCCGACCGAGTTGACGCGGAGATAAAATTCTGTTGGGAACTAAAATATATATATAAAAAAAAAAAATCACCGTCCCCTCCCTAAAGCGGAAGCGGAATTCCAGACATTTCCCCCCCCCCCACCGAATCTGGCTGGACTGAGTGGCCCCTCCTCCTAAGGAGGAGGGCCGGAGAGGCAGCGGGAAGCCGGAGCTCCACACGCCGGGTTCAAGCAGCTGACCGCGGGGCGGCAGAGAGGAGAGGGTCCGGTACCGACTGGGACCAAAGGCTCGGTTACTCCACCGGCTGTGTGCCTGGATTTGGATAGCAGAATCATGATATAACCATTAAATATTATCAATAAAAGAAGTTCATCCTGTTATGTCATCCATAAAACACATTATTAATATATAATATATGACCTTTACATTCAAATGTAGATAAATGCATTTAAAGAAGTGGAGATAAAAGTGGTCCGTATTTGAGAAAAAAGGGAAAAATAATTATCTAACGATTAATGTGCGCAGAATTCTATCACAAACCTTTACGTCCAGCGAATTCAGTGAGTTCACACATGACCAGAACAGTTTAAAAGAAAAACATCCAATCTGCTCCTGCTCTCAGGCTGACTGAGAACAAGTTAGTTATGTTTTCAGCCTAATGAATACAAACAAGTGCTTCTCAAAATAGTTTGCATTTCATCCAGGTTTGTTAAACTGCACTTTTATGTACAAAATTACAAATCCTCTTGCTGGATTATCTTAAACTGTACACTAAAATAACATGATAACATCACCACAAAACACACAATGTAGCCGCAAGAGGACAAAAGCCAGTGTCTTATTGTGCCGGTCCCAAGCCCGGATAAATACAGAGGGTTGCGTCAGGAAGGGCATCCGGTGTAAAACTTTTGCCAAATCAAACATGTGAATCAAACCTATGACTTCCATACCAGATCGGTCAAGGTTAACAACAACCGCCGTTGGTGCTGTTCACCTACAGGGTGCCGCTGGAAATTGGACTACTGTTGGTCGAAGAAGGAGAGGAGGAAAGTGTGTTCGTAGGAAGAGAGAGAAGAGGAACACCAAGAGTATAGGACTAAGAGTAGGGACGTTGAATGTTGGAACTATGACAGGAAAAGGTAGAGAGTTGGTTGACATGATGCAGAGGTGGAAGGTAGACATACTGTGTGTCCAGGAGACCAGGTGGAAAGGTAGCAAGGCTAGAAGTTTAGGAGCAGGGTTCAAGTTGTTCTATCATGGTGTAGATGGGAAGAGAAATGAAGAAGGAGTTATCTTGAAGGAGGAGTTTGTTAGGAATGTTCTGGAGGTAAAAAGAGTGTCGGATAGAGTGATGATTCCGAAGCTAGAAATAGAAGGTGTGATGGTCAATATTGTTAGTGGGTATGCTCCACAGGTAGGATGTGAGCTGGAGGAGAAGGAGAAATTCTGGTGGGACTTTGATGAAGTGATGCAGAGCATACCTAGAAGTGAGAAAGTTCTTACTGGTGCAGACTTCAATGGACATGTTGTTGCAGGTAACAGAGGTGATGAGGAGGTGATAGGCAGGTTTGGTATCCAGGAGAGGAACCCAGAAGGACAGATGGTAGTTGACTTTGCAAAAAGGATGGAAATGGCTGTAGTGAATACTTTCTTCCAGAGGAGGCAGGAACATAGCGTGACCTATAAGAGTGGAGGTAGGAGCACACAGGTAGACTACATCTTGTGTAGACGGTGTAATCTGAAGGAGATCAGTGACTGCAAAGTAGTGGTAGGCAAGAGTGTCGCCAAACACCATAGGATGGTGGTGTGTAGGATGACTCTAGTGGTGAGGAAGATGAAGAGGACAAAGACAGAGCAGAGGATGAAATGGTGGAAGCTAAAAAAGGAAGAGTGTTGCATGACTTTTAGGAAGGAGTTAAGACAGGCTCCGGGTGGTCAGGAGGTGCTTCCAGATGACTGGACAACTACAGCTAATGTGATCAGGGAGGCAGGTAGGAGGGTACTTGGTGTGTCATCTGGAAGGAAAGTAAATAAGGAGACTTGGTGGTGGAATGAGGAGGTACAGAAGTGTATACAGAGAAAGACTTTAGCTAAGAAGAAGTGGAACACTGAGAGAACTGAGGAGAGTAGACAGGAGTACAGGGAGATTCAGCGTAACAGGAAGGTAGAGGTAGCAAAGGCCAAACAAGAGGTTTATGATGACTTGTATGCTAGATTAGACAGTAAGGAGGGAGAGACTGATCTATACAGGTTGGCAAGACAGAGAGACAGAGATGGGAAGGACATGCAGCAGGTTAGAGTGATTAAGGATAGGGATGGAAGTCTATTGACAGGTGCCAGTAGTGTGATGGGAAGATGGAAAGAGTACTTTGAAGAGTTGATGAACGTGGAAAATGAGAGAGAACAAAGACTAGAAGAGGTGACTGTTGTGAACCAGGAAATAGCAACAATTAGTCAGGATGAAGTGAGGAGGGCATTGAAGAGGATAAAAAGTAGAAAGGCAGTCGGTCCTGATGATATACCTGTAGAGGTTTGGAAGTGTCTAGGAGAGGTGGCAGTAGAGTTTCTGACTGGGTTGTTCAACAGGATCTTAGATAGTGAGAAGATGCCTGAGGAATGGAGGGGAAGTGTGCTGGTGCCCATTTTTAAGAACAAGGGAGAAGTGCAGAGTTGTGGCAACTACAGAGGAATAAAGCTGATGAGCCATACAATGAAGTTATGGGAAAGAGTAGTGGAAGCTAGACTAAGGGCAGAAGTGAACATTTGTGAGCAGCAGTATGGTTTCATGCCAAAAAAAGAGTACTACAGATGCAGTATTTGCTTTGAGGATGTTGATAGAGAAGTACAGAGTAGGCCAGAGAGAGCTGCATTGTGTTTTTGTAGATCTGGAGAAAGCTTATGACAGGGTGCCCAGAGAGGAACTGTGGTATTGTATGAGGAAGTCTGGAGTGGCAGAGAAGTATGTTAGAGCGGTGCAGGACATGTATGAGGACTGTAAGACAGTGGTGAGGTGTGCTGTAGGTGTGACAGAGGAGTTCAAGGTGGAGGTGGGACTGCGTCAGGGATCAGCTCTGAGCCCCTTCTTGTTCGCTATGGTGATGGACAGGCTGACAGACGAGGTTAGACAGGAATCTCCATGGACTATGATGTTTGCAGATGACATTGTGATCTGCAGTGAGAGTAGGGAAGAGGTGGAGGAGAAGCTAGAGAGGTGGAGGTTTGTCCTGGAAAGGAGAGGGATGAAGGTTAGCCGCAGTAAGACAGAGTACATGTGTGTGAATGAGAGGGACCCAAGTGGAAGAGTGAGGTTACAGGGAGAAGAGGTCAAGAAGGTGGAGGATTTTAAGTACTTAGGGTCAACAGTCCAGAGCAATGGAGAGTGTGGAAAAGAGGTGAAGAAACGTGTGCAGGCAGGATGGAATGGGTGGAGAAAAGTGTCAGGTGTGATGTGTGATAGAAGAGTTTCAGCTAAAATGAAAGGTGTACAAAACTGTGGTGAGACCAGCGATGTTGTTTGGTCTAGAGACAGTGTCACTGAGGAAAAGACAGGAGGCAGAGCTGGAGGTAGCAGAGATGAAGATGCTGAGGTTCTCTCTGGGAGTGACCAGGAAGGATAGGATCAGGAATGAGTACATCAGAGTGACAGCACATGTTAGAAGTTTTGGAGATAAAGTAGTGATGTAGTGAAAGAGGACATGAAGGTAGTCGGTGTTAGAGAAGAGGATGCAGAAGACAGGGTTAGATGGAGGCAACTGATTCGCTGAAGGGAAAAGCCGAAAGGAAAAGAAGAAGATCACCATAAAACACACAGCAGCAGCACAGATAGAATTCAAGTCACAAACATTACAACTGCACAGAAAAAAATCTGATTGTTGCTCTGTTATAATATAAATTCTTTTAATTTGTCAGGTTATGAAACTCATAAAATTCCATCAATCAAGGATCAAATTATCCAAGCGAATAAAGAAAAATAACACCAAACATAAGTTTAGGACATTAGCTTTGTTCATAGTGTTTTTGTCAGAGTTATAATGGGCTTAACTACTACATTGTGGGAAATGTAGTTTCTAGTCAAAACACGCTTTTGACCTATTTATTTTTAGACACTGTGAACATTTATGCTCTCGTGGGCCACATTTGGCCTCCGGGCCTTGAGTTTGACACATATGATTTAGTGTGTTATTTGTAACATAATTATATGAATTCTATGTTAATAAATGTTCATTTGACCTCATTTTGAAGTGCTGCTTAACCACGTCAGCAAAAATGTCAGCTTGATATTTAATGTTCATCAAACCTGCTGCACTTAAACCATAAGCAAAGCCTTCAAAAAACACGTCATGGTGGCAGGGTTAGAAGGTTGTCAGGGTTTTTCTTGACTCAACAACAAAACACTGGAGAATGGATCCCATCACAATGTATTTTGGCTGAATGAAGGAAAACGGAAACCATAATACAGATTTAGCCTGCTGGTGTATAGCTGTCAGTATCTGTGCAGGTCCTCAATACTGTCCTGAGTTTGCACAGTAAAGGACACACACACACACATATATATATATATATATTTTTTTTTTTTTTTTTTTGAGAAATGGATTCTTTTCTCATGATATATGGGTAATACTTCTGCAGCATTCGGACAATGTGGCTCACACATTTCACACATTATTATTGAAGCCACTAATTGCTGTTGGCCTCAGATCGATCCCAGTTTGCCTTTAGTCCAGGTGCATCACTGGAACGACTTGATTCCATTGTGTTTGAATTGGTGCTGTCTCTATAGTGTTTATACTGTCTATAATGTGACAGTATAGCGGCCTGTCCTCACGCTTAACTTTCCAACCACACATCCAGGTTAATGAGATTAGCATGCAGACTAATGATCTAAAGAAGTTGAAAAAAAATCATTCTTGACTTAATAGACCACTGGAAAGTTAACATTAGGGGTGACAGATGCCGTAGGCTCTGGGTCTGGCCCCCCTACAGGCCACGCGTGAAACTAGGAAGATGTTTGAAAGGTAAAAAACGTCAATACCCATAGGTATTGATTTATTCATATGAGATCTGAATGCAGAAATTCTCTTGTGAAAACATGCTTTTCTTTGTTTTGTTTTTTTACTGAAGAGTTTTCTATTATAATAATAGACAAAGTTTTAAATGAGCTTTTATTGAATATCTTTTTTTCTATTTAAGAACATGAAGCATCTTAAAAACCAGAACACAAACAGGTTAATAACTTTTTTTTTTTTTCATGAAAACATAACTTATTCTGAATTTACTCTATTAACTCACAACATAGGCAAACAATTACATACAAAGCCCAGACAATTCTGGTTTTCCTATCCTGGGATAAAAAAAAAAAAAAATCATGTAAACACTTTACTCATCTTCTCACAAGGAATGAAAAACCACCAAAACAAAAACAATCACAGTTCATCTGACTGTAGTGGAAAATCCACTCTCAGTTAAAGCAGCAGAAAACAGTTTTCTTTGCATCAAACCTTTCAGGCATGTCAGACCTCTGACCCCAACGAGTGATGGCACGGCAAACGTTGTGACGTCACCATCGCAGATTGAGTCTTGACTTATATTACATGCAGAGGTACATCTTTAGAGCAGATGATGTGGCACTTGTTATTCTCTCTGTCCTGTCAGTGTTTTTGTGTTTTGTGTTACAAGTAGAAAAAAAAGTATTAAATTTACGCACAAGGGAGTTCAGTGAATTCAATAAAGAATGTTTTCGGATTTATGACGCAAAACAAATCACACTGTGCAAAATATTTAAAACTGCATGCTGAATGGTTCCATGTGCTCTCCAGTGTTACAACGATCAGAAGTCTATCCCAACAGGTCCACCTACAAGGCAAGCATCCACATCAAAGCGGATGCTGATCGGGCAGTTACATTATCTTGAGTGGTCGAAAATAACGAACATTCAGTTTGAGGTCGGTGTCATCCTGGACCATGACAGATGACACGTCTGACAGGGAGGTCAAATAACCTTAATGGCAGAGATGTTAATGGCTGTGAAGGAAATAATTAGCTCAGGCTCCATCTCCATTCCTCCTCACTCTCTGAGCTCAGCATACCAGCAGAGAGACGCGAGGCCTCTCCTAAGAGTGAAGACACGCAGTAACGCATCCCTCACATACAAATCTTAGTACATGTGCAGTTTTATTAGTCGACACCGGACACAAACTGTTCTGTAAAATCTCACCGTGGTTAAATAAAACCGTGTCAGGCAGAGCCTTTCAGTGCTTTTCTACCCTTTACTATCCATCCTACTCTACAAGTCCGAGGTGCTCAGTATTTTGTCGCGTCTCCAGCTGCTCCTGCTGTTCGCTGCTCCTGCATCTGGGCCCAGTGAAACGCGTAACCCCCTGAAAGCGCAAGACTCTCCAGATCTCTGTCCTCAGCTCGCTCTCTGAGCCTCTGCTCCTCCAGCACCGACACCAAGGTGTCCCGTTTCTCCACCGTCCTCATGAGGTGTGCCAGGATCTCCTGTTCCCTCTGCAGCTCAGAGGCACTCTTCTTTGTGTCTGGAGTGAGACGGAGGAGAGAAAAGTCTGAGAAGTTTATGTACTCTTATGCTGTATATGAAAGATTTTTTTTGTATTGTACCTTTACCTTCTATTGCCATTCTGCGCCGTAGCTCTTGCTGCAGTCGGCTCTGGGTGTCCTCCAGTTCAAGTTCCTGAGCGCTAAAAGGAAGGACAAAATTCAACAACAGTCATTGGTGGGAACTAGGAACAGCAACAATGTGTTTTCTGTCCAGAGGAAACATCAGTTTGAGTGGTGAACGCTGCTTGATGACATACAACGTCGATGCAAAGTTGCCTGTAAGTTGTTTTGTACGGCTGTGACGGATTCTCGGTTTGTGTTTTCTCCTGACATCTGATGAATCTACACACTTATTGCCGTTGTAGACACAAATATTCGTTCCTTCTATTGTAAGAGATCAGAGTAAAATTGTCTTGCACTGAACTGATGACACGATCGACTGTGTAGTCATGTTGTGTAAAAAGTCTTACCATTAAATGGAGTAAAGTAAATTTCCTTATCTCAAACATGACTCTTGTTTAAAGAGACATTGTTAACTCACACTTTGGAGATGGTACTCTCTCCAAGCACAAGAAAACCTTTAGCCTAAAGTGATGAGTCGACTACATGGAAGACAAATGTACCCATCAGGTGAGCCTCCCGTTATCACTTTATTTTATTTTATACTCTTTGTACTTTAGTATATGTCCTGTTAGTGTTACATATGTCTGTTAGTGTAGTGTATGTCTTGTGGTTTGTCCTGTCCTGTGTTGTCAGCGTTTCCTTTTTCTACTGGTGTTTATCTAGTATTTATTTATTATGTATGTCTGAGCAGTGGATATGTGCAATTTCTTCCGGGATTAATCAAGTATGTATCTACATATCTATCTATGTATCTATGATCAAACGCAGCACAGTAAGTGTCTTCAAAAACTGGTTATGTTAACAACAGCTTGTAACAGAAGCCTTACAAATATGGCAAAACAGATAAATCCTTGTTTAATGTCACACTTGAACATAATGGTGTGATTGAAAACAGACAATCAAAAAAAGAAAGCAACTGTAGGCATTTTGCTCTCAGAGGGAAACAACATGAGCCGTGTGGTGCAAAAAAGCCTGACGTTAGATGATCTCTTTTGTTTCATCGATAGCTCATCTCATGCAGTCACTTACAAGATCATGAGCTCAGACTCATAACGGGCCAATTTGTTCTTCTCTAGAACGAGTTTAAACCAGGACTGATAGAGCTGGGCCTCGTCGCCGTCATCTGTCAGAAACGATTCTGGTGGGAGGAGAAGTGAGAAAAGTAAAGAGAAGCAAATGGAAAGGTAGGAGAGACATGAGAATGAATGTGAGAAGAAATGAGGATTTGATGAAAAGCAGTTATAAGAAGACAAACATCAACACACACGGACCCATGTGCTTTACTTTAACACAACAAAACCTAGCTATTCACTGGAATACAAACACAGCACTGAAGATGAACAATGAAGTCTCGCTGTCCATTGAGAGTACAGCCATTAACGCTATGCAGAGGCTTTTAACCAAAGCAGGCATACGAGGCAATTCTTTTTCTGCATGTTCTGAGAAGCGTGCGAGCAGCAATACAAAAGAAAACAAAGAAGGTCTTTTAATAGAGGAATTCCTCTGAGCTGTCTTACACTGAAGCATGTGGTTGCAGTAATGACATCACACTAAAGGACCTAAGGTATGTATGCTGTACAATGTGTGTCTCATTGTTGTTCAATAGTGTACCCGTCTCGGTTTCTCCTCTAATGATCTTTTCTATGGCCACTCCTCTCTCTTCAACATCTTTCTGTTTCTCTGCAACCTCTTCCAGTTGTCTCTGGATGGCCTGGGTGATGAGAGAGAGAGAGGCATCACATAACACAAGATCAAATTAGATAATCCGTCCATTTTATTTATAAATGTATAGCATTCATAATAATTCTGCCTTTGTTTGCTGATCAAAGGTTCCGCTGCAAAATCTACATTTCCAGAAAGTCATTCTAGATAATCCACAGGAAAGAACGTCAATAGGTTTTTGTTGGCATGACTTCCAAAAAAAAAAAGTAGTTCCACATAGTCACGGTAACAAAGAGTTTAGCTTTGGAAAATGTTTTGGGATGTTATTGTGCAAAACTGAGTCCTTCAAACAGTATTCTATTCACTGGTAAGTGTGCTGGTGTCAAAAAGATGAACCATAAATATCTCAAATCCCAGACAACTAAAACTATTCATATTTTTATACTCTGCTATTCTGTTATATTCAATGAATATTTGGGAATTGTTGATATCCACCTCCTTTCTACAAGACACCACTCTCAGGTCTGTATGGGATTGTACTCTAGAGACAAATATCAGTTATCTTAACTACGCTTATTTTAGCATGACAGTCCTACCAAAAACAGCTAACCTGGCTCTCTCTCTCTATCCAACTTTGCAGAATACTTTTCTTTTACTTCCTGATTTCCTGTCCTTCTAAAAATACCTTACTTCATTGAATACATTTAAGTCCAGAGAAAAATATTTTTTTGTTTATTCGTGGTTTAAATCTGTACAAAACCACAGTAAAATTGACATTTTAACACTAAGGATTGAAAGCAGCTCAGTCTGAGATGGTTGAAAAACAGACGGTTCACTGAAAACCTGTTTCTTAGGCCCCGTTAACAACATTCTTAGGGTGTTTTATGAAATTGTATTGTCCCCTTTCAAATAAACTAAACTGAAACCTGACAATTCTTTTCTGTACATTTCGTAGGGCCATCATTTTTGAATGATACTCCTAATTACAGATTGGCAGAAATGACTGAAAATGCTGTAGTATTCACATTAGTTGGTGTACTGATGGAAAAATTACAGACTTTATCATTTTTTTCTTAATTAACCACTCACATATAACAAAAAGTTTATATAAGCCTACTTCTCTGTTCAACAAAAGACTACAAAAGATGCCAGCAACAGAGAGCCGAGCACACTGCGCTGGTTTGCTGGTGTCTCCCCTGCAGTAGGAATGTTAACTTGTGTCTGCCTGTGTCTTTGTGCATGTCTGACTGTTTCTTACAGGATGTTTGGAGAATAACTCATGTTATTACCATCTCAAAATAAACATCACAGATTACGATCATAACGGTGGTGCGGCGAATCTGCATTGGAAGAGCATAAATGAGTTTAAAGAGTATTCACTGGAAAGATTCTTCTGATTTTTGCTATTGCCTTATCCATTTAGGAGACGCAACCTCAGCAGACAGGAAGTGAACCATCTGAATGGCGGCTGCTCTCAAGACGTCTTTATCATAAAAAATCTTTGTTTCTGTTTGCTCTATCATGTCTGTGCAGATATGAGAGTGACATCCACCTTTTTTTTTGAGGGGGTTTAGAATTTTGTTTGTACATTGTTCATTTTACAACCTGATATCTCTTGAAAAGATTATTTTTTGCGGAGCTTGTGTTGCTTAAATAAAGTAATAGATCATCCTCAAATGAGCTCAGTTTAAACTGTTTCTTTCCTTTTTGATAGGATGATATCCATCTTTTTGTCTCACCACAGACACTTCAAAGAAGATGTATCTGCAGATTGTACTTTTTAGATGCAGTAAAGTGGATGAATTTATTCATGTTCTTTGAATGAGCATCACTAAGAATTAAACTGTTTAAAGACTAAACCTAAATTTATCAAAAACAAAGAATTATAACTTTCCTTTTAAACCCATTATTCAAACACTGGATTTCACAGCTAACAGCAGCACTTTGTTGTTAGTTAAATATTAAAAATGTTAAAATATGTCATTACCACCTGTTGCACTGCTGTCAGACGGATTGTGGGCATTTTATGTTTTCTTTGAGGCTAAACTGAGACATGCTTTCAAACAAGACCTTGGAAAACTGTGCAGCACAAAATGTTTGATTTAAAATAAATAGTGAAGACCACCTGAGAAAAGAGTACCTGAGCTCTGTGGAGCCTCCTCAGCAGCTCTCGTTTAGCTTGCTGAGCCACCATCTTCTCCTGTTTCCTCCTCTCTTTCTCCGGATGACGCTACGACAGGAAGTAGGACTCATTTCAAAAAACACAATAAACACATGCAAGAACCATAGAGCTATCATTTCCCTGCATTCTTCTGGTTTTTTTTTTTTTCTGTACTTCTGTATGAACCTTCTGATTGAATGTAAGGTCTTCATCGTCGTCACCAGAAGAGGACTCTTCCAGATTCTGTTGAGATGATGCTGAAATAAAAAAGCAAAAAACAAGTTACAAGTGCTTTTGAAAAAAGCTGGTATTTCCTCCTGTTTGGTAAAAACTGTTACAGTACGTACAAACTTATGCGTTCCAAACAGCTTACGCTTTAAAAAAGGGCTGATTGTGACAGGACTGCGAGTCGGTAAGAACATTAAACAAATACTATTATCCACACAGTACAAATTCAGATTTATCAAAAGAAAACTAAAATTATTTCAGATTTACCGATTCGTTAACTGAAACTAGCAGCACATTTAATTTCAAACGTACGAGCATTTTATAAATTGTCCTCTTAGGGGGTTAGCATTAAAATCGTACACTACGATAACTTGAAATTTAATGTTTGTCAAACCTGCCGTACATTAACCATGTATCTGTGAAGCTTTACCAGACGCCATGGTGTCAGGGTTAGAAGTTTGGTAAGGGTCCATGACAGAAAAAATGTCAGCTTGATATTTAATGTTCATCAAACCTGCAGTACGCTAACCATGTAAAAGCTAAGGCCTCACTAAACATGCTATGGTGGTAGGGTTAGAAGGTTTGCAGGTTTTGTTGGGTTGAAGAACAAAAAAAGGGCCTAATGTCCGTGTACAGAGCCTATTTCAATGCATTTTGGCCGAATGGCTAAAAAACAACAACAACAAAAAAAAAACAAAGAAGAAGGACTTGAGCACATTAAACCAGTGGTTTCCGAAGACGTTTTGATATATATCTTTATCATTGGCAATTATTGAATGGTTTTAACATTTTAAATGAGGCCCCAAAAATGGTGGCTCAAACTCATGAATTTAAAGAAAACTACCACACAAATCTGCAATTTCCTGGAATTTATCAGTTTAAAAAAAATAGTTGCAGACATAAACCTTTAGTTCTTTCTTTAAAGCCCAGAATGTTGCGGGTTTAGTTGATTCTCATGACTGTCATCAGTGGCATTTTCATTTTCAGAAGCAGCAGACAACAGTTTTCTAGAATGATAAACTGACTTTATTGGTCTTCATCTCACTTTAAAATGATAGAAATAAATGAATGTGGTTCCAGCCTGTTGCACTACCCTGAATGGCTGGAGTGTAAAGTGATGCAAGTCAAAGGAGTCGAAGGATGTGAAAAGCTTGAACATGGAGGGAGGAGAAGAAGTGGACATTATAGTGGTTTGCACAATAAGTGGGTCTTGATTTCTGGCAGCAGGCCGTTGATTCCAGCAGAAAAAGATGGTAAACCATCTGCCCACTGTTCATAGTGCCAGGCTTCAGAAAAACACATAGGGAGTGCTTGTTAGTGCATGTGAGCATGTGTTAGTCATAGACTGTACAGAATATAATAAGACACCCATTGTGACATTACCCACTGGTTCATTGGCACGTTTTGTGCAATATTTAAACATAATGAGACAATAAACTAACTACAAAACTGTCTACTACAGTAGCAAGCACTTCTGAAAAAAGCTGGTATTTCATCCAGGTTTGTTAAATACTCTTATGTACAAACTTACACGTTTCAGAGCGTTAACGCTTTTTAAAATTGAACCGATTACGACAGGACTGCACACCAGTCAGAACACTGAATGGTTATGCAGTCGTCAACCAGGCATAGGCAGTGCATTCGATTTTTATTCAACATATGGCAATGGCTGAAAAACTCATCACTTCTAAGAAGAGTGATTAACATCAACTGATAAGCAAAAATTAAGTCAGTGAAAAGTAATACTTGAGCTATCAAGAAAACCATTGGTCAATTTTTAGATTCGGTTAATATAGTAGATTTTTGGGGGACAGGTGATCACAAATGTTAAAATTAATCCTCAAATCCAACCACTGACTGAAGGACTTGAAAGGATCAAATAAGCAGATTGTTTTTGCGAGGACTATTATTTACAGCGTACGTTTCAAATGGTCGATCCATCAAATCCTCCTTACTTCCATCCGTCTATAATATTCGACCTGTAATGTTAGAATTCATACAAACCACACCAGATAGCTCATGGCAGAGTCAATAGTTTCAACAACAAAGATGGTGATGTATCTGATAGAGAAGACGTACTTGGAGGTGGTCTGTCTAAAACACTCCCAGTGGTATGGCTCATGTAATCTAATTCTTTTCTTTTTTTATATATCAGAAAGCTCTCCAAAAATGAGCATAAATAGAAATTAAATTAACAGATTATTGACAAGAGACTATTTAACATAGAGTGTAAATGGACTTAAGGATGATCACAAGCCCCAAAAGGTTGGGAAACATTGCACTAACCTTTGTTTCTGAGGTTGGTGAGCATCGTCCTGATTTCCTTTTGCAGCTCCTGGTCCTTCACTGCGATCTCTGGATCTTCCTTCTTTCTCAGCCTCAGGGATGAGAACAAGTTGACCTTCCTTCGGGGTAACGAGGCCATGTCATCAGAGAACACCCCTCCAGAGTCTCTTTGGCTCTTTAGGGAAACCTCTTGCAACAAAGAAGGCAGGTCTCGCCCGGCCCCCCACGGATCCGGCCCTCCAGCTGCCCATCGATCTTGATGTTTGCTGACCTTTCTCACATCTCTGGATTGCTCTTGACCCACTGTGGCGAAGTTGGAGTTAAAACTGAACTCTGACAAGGGCCTCAGTTTGTCGGGACCGTCACATTCTGTCCTCCTGGTGATAACAAATCATGGTGTAAAAAATGTGTGTGCACTTAATTTGAACAAATTTCAGAAAAGTTAAACAACAGTAGCAGTTTAAGAAAAGATTTTTAGAGAAAAATCTTTGCCTAAAGCAGCTTTAATGTGGTGTTTAAAATAAAGTAATTCATGCAAACATTGTGACTGGAGCGTTGGAGCGGCTGGACGGATTGGTCACACTAAATGTCCTCCTGAAAGCGTTGACTATAAGCTGGAAGGCTGAGGGGGCTGAGGCCGAGGGCTGGCTCTGGGATGGTTCCTCATCTTGGCGCGAGTCTGTCTGAGGCTTATCTGCTTCTGTCTCTGCTTGTACCTGATAAAACATCAGAGGACAGGAAATATGTAGTCAACATAATGTGGAATTAACGCCTCTTATCTTGCTCACATCACTCTCATTGGACTATTGCATTATACTGCAGAAGGCATGAGAATTGAGAGATAAAGAGCAGGAAAAAAAAAAAATGTTCATGCGCAGGCTTATTCTCCTCCAGAACAACTGGTATTAAGGTTCTAACAAACACCTGGTCTTCCTGTCGATGTGTGTTGTTGGTGTTACTTGGAGTTTCCTCTGTGACCAGCATGTCCCAGTTTAGAAGCTTCTCTTTATCAGGTAGGGATATCATCAAGCGTTTCTTCGGGTTAGAAGACTTGCACGTTGTTTTCAAGAACGTTTCACTCTTTTCACATTCCTCTGAGGGATTCTGGGTATCTGCTGATGTATTGGGATTGCATTCTGAGGTCTGTGACAACAAGAATCACGTCAGTGAACAAAGCTGGGTTATCGAAAATATCTTTGCTCTTTCAGCTAGAGAATGTAGCTCTTCCTGTAATTATAGAATTGTAAGTTAAAAAAAAAATAACAGTCTACGTGCACTGCAGTATACATACATGAACAAAGTTGTTGGTACCCGTCTTTCAATGAGAGAAAAACCCACAATGGTCACTGAAACAACTTGAAACTCTGTTGAAACAACTTGAAAATGTATTGAACATTAACCAGATTGCAGACCTGGACAAAACCAATAGTACCCTTAAGTTTATATTTTGTTGCACAATCTTTTGAGACATCGATTTCTGTAACTGTCCGTGAGGCTTCTGCACCTGTCAACAGGTATTTTGACCCCCTCCTCAAGAAGAAACTGCTCCAGTTGTCTCAGATTTGAAGACTGCACGTTTCAGCTTCTTCCACAGATGTTCAATAGGATTTAGATCAGGACTCAAAGAAGGCCACCTCAGAATAGTCTAATGTTTTTCTCTAAACCATTCTTGAATGTTTTTAGCTGTGTATTTAAGGTTATTATCAAGTTGGAAGACCCGTGACCTGTGACTGAGACCAGGCTTTCTGACACCAGGCAGCAGAATGCCTTGATGGTGTGTTTGAGAGAGGGATGCCAACCATTCTGTCCATGTGTGATCGTGGTGTGTGTTGCATAAATATACTGCAGATTAAACTTCATTTAACACACATTTGGTGTTTCTCCTGAGGAGTTCTCCTCCGAGTCTCCTTCTGGGACAGTCTCTGGTCTGTCTTTGTCCAGCGGTATGCTCTTCTGGAATTTTTTGACGAAGAGAAGAGGGAAAGCTGTTCCAAGGGCAGAAAATACATCGTTAGCTGCTTGTTTGACGGGAAAGGGCTCATGAAGAATCAGTTGTGTGTTTGTTCATCGATTATTCACAACCTTAAAGACAGATTAAAGACAGATCCCATAAAACATGGAACATGTAAGATATTTTTCACACATTGTTGAACGCTGAAAGCATTTTTAAACATGATTTCCCATGATTAAACATGATTTTTTTTTTTTTCCAATATTTCCCCCAGTGATTCAAGAACTACTGAGGTTGGTCATGTAGAGACAGGCATTCCACTGAGTTGTGTGTTTCTCTCAATACACACGTTTTGCTCATCTGTGAATTTATTTACAGCATGTATCGTATGGCTCTGATCCCGAAGCTCACCTCTAAGTAAATTAAAATATTTCATAGATCAAAGTGTCCAAAAACATTTTCTTATAGTTTGTATCTACTACTGGGGGCGGCAGTGTCTCAGCAGTCGAGCAGGTCGTCCCAATGATCACAGGGTCGGCGGTTCGAGTCCCGCTCCCGCCCAGCCACCCGGAGTGTGAGCCGACAGTGGGAGGTGTCAGCTCACCTCTGGAGCACTGCCGAGGAGCCCTTGAGCAAGGCGCCGACCCCTTTACAAAATGCTCATTGGGACACACCACGATGGAGCTGCCCGCCCCTCCACACAGGGCCTGTACACACTAAGTATGTGCATGCAGTGCGCTTCTAATTTCCCTTTGTGGATCTTAAAAGTATAAAAAAATAAATAAATAATTTTAAAAAAAATACTGCGTGTCAGCACAAATCAATTTTACTAGAGTGGTGGTCTTCTTATATAGAATAAAGCACTAGGCCTTCATCAGGCAGCATACCTGGTGTAGTAATGAAATGTTGAAGATAAATGTAGTTCTGTGAGTGTGACTGTGTGTCCGAACTCATTCTAGATGATGTAGTTATCTTCTCCCTATCTTACGCACCTGGCTCCAACAACAATGTTCTTCTTGGTTTTCCGACACAAATTTAAATTATTTCTACGAGCAAAGACAAGAGTTTAATCTGTGAATCACTGGAACTCGACAAAATCAAGTCCATCTCAAGCGTTGTGTGTTTCCAGAGAACAATACTGACCTCTAGGCTTCAATTGGTTGCATTACAGCCATGTGAGTATCTGTGCTCGCAATGGACACATGCTAATTACTGCCCCCCCCGCAGTTAATTGACTATTTTATGTTGACAAATACAACCATATATTTCATTTGTTTGGTAAACTGATTAAAGAATAAATGCAAATGTAAATCTGAAGCGTCCAAAGCCCCCCCCGCCAGAGGAGACTGCTTCTTCATTGGCGAGCTGGGGGGGGGGGTTTAGAACATATGAGTAGGTTACCCACTGCACACCTACTACCGCTGGAACTCTTTTACATTTTAGGGGAAAGTGCAATTTTAGAAAAACTTTCAGAGAATTTGTCATTTGCAAACAGAGGCCTCTATATATTTATGTATTGCATTTGTTACAGTGAATTAAATATGATTTTTGAAACGTTTGAGGACAGGACTGGTCTGTCTAAAATAAAGCAATTTGTAGAGACCGTGAAAGTCATCAGGGAGTGACTGAAGTCAATTTCAGTTTAACCATAATTAATTGGCAATTAATCCTGAAGGATGGTGCATCATGAAGGGAAGAGCTTCATTGACATTTGAAGATGTTATGTAGCCAACAACAGTGGAAAATAGTTTTTTAGACTTAACATCAATGTGAATAGCGGCAAATTTAAATTGCATCTTCGCCAAGAAGCACTTTAAGCTGCATTTACGTAATTACGAGTGAAACCAACAGCAAACTGACAAATCTGAGGCACTCACTCGCTCTGATCTTGCGTTTCCACCGATGGTTCTGTTTGGTGCTGCAGTGATCTGCAGAGATTAAAGACAAAGACCAAAACAACATGAGACAAGAAGGAAAAAAAAATATTTGGGAGAAGACCTGTTTCACGAGAGCAGCACAAAATGACCAGAGGTACAGGATATGAGGGCGACTCAAGTTTCTTAATTCAACAAAAATGTTTGTGAAACAACATCACACTCTGCAAAATAGTACATAAAATACAAGAAATAGACACAAAACATCAGTAGGACATGCAAATATTAGCTCACATGCTAAGACACTCAAAATGTTTGACAGGCATAATACCGTATTGGCCTGAATATCATTTTTTTTTGCATTGAAATAAGACTGAAAAAGTGGGGGTCGTCTTACATTCGGGGTCTAGACATTATACCCATTCACAATGCTAGATGGCGCCAGATATCTTTAAAGCGAACCCCTGTCACGAAGAAAAAAAATAAAAATAAGTAAGAAAGATAAGAAGAAAGACAAAGAAAAGAGAAGAAAATAAGAGAAGAGATGACAGAAAATGGAGAAACGTAGCGACAATGTTCAGATATTAAGATGTGACACAGTTTTTGCATGATTTGAATGAGGCAAAATAACATCCTTTCTCTCTCGAATATATTGTTATAATCATTTGTTTCAGATGAACTGTAATTATTTTCTGTATAAAAATTAAATTTGGCGTTCAAAAAGTCTTGTTTCAAACTTGACTCTTGAAAAAGAGGAGGTTGTATTATAATCAGGGTCGTCTTATATTCGGGCCAATACGGTACTTACTTTGTACTTAGTTTGAATTTGCTAATGAGGCTGTGGCTGATGGATGGATACCACAGTCATTAGAATAGCTGGCTAATTGTGGTGTGTATTTACTGAGAAACAAAACAATCCATCAAGGACATTTAAAGAAACATTTTTTTGTTTCGTCACAACACAGACCAGCACACCAGGATGTACATGTGCAGAAATCTATGTGGACGGAATAGGAAAGAAGCAACTGAGAAGACATAAAAATTCAGGCAAATATGAGAGAAATCTATATACTGTATTAGTAAAATATCTGCAAGGTTGAAGAATTGGAGTCTAGCTACTTTAAAATTCTCCCTCAGGGAATACCAAATGAAAACTGGACATTTGTTCGGAACAGCAGAGAATAACTTCCTGTAGGTCACTAATCTTAAAGCTGTGCTCCATTGGACCCGTGCTTACAGAACCGTGGGAGCCACACTGACCTTTGGTGCTGTCCAGACTTTGGCCATTGACCCCAATCATTTCTTGTGCCGTAGGACTGACTACACAGGAAGCACCGTGAGCCTCAGCAGTCATCTCAGTGTCCTCATGAACTCTTTTCTGACCTTTATCCAGCTGCTCTGACATCAAGCTGGACTCCCCGCCTGCAAACAGAAACAGTATGAGGGCATTAAGTTTTAACTGGAATGAACACAGAGCCAAACTGCAGTAAAGACATAACTAGCATGTAGATCATTTCATGCATAACGCCTCACTGAGAGTTTACAACAGTTTAGCACTTCTTACGTTGGTTAACTAAAAAAAAGAAATAAATAAATCAGTGTAACATGACAATGAATGCTGTCAGGTAGAAACAAATATATCAGGGAGCAAACATTCGCTTCTAATAAAACGTTCATACATCTGATGATAAGTTTCTCTGATTGCGCCTAACAAGTTTTAACTTCACAGAAGAATTTAGTTGCAACACAGGCATGGATAAAAAAAACATGAATGTTGGTAACAGTACTCACAGAGTAATGAAGTCAACATAGTACAGAGTGTTTCCAAAGGGGATTCCACTTGGTCACAGCAAACATATGAAAGCCTTGCAATACAACCTTTATTTGCAATGATAGCAGTTGGCTAATCATATTTTTTATTTCATGTGTGTTCATTTGCACCATTTAATACACTCACTTTGATTTGGCTAAATACGAGACAACTTCACCAAATGATAGACAAATATCACAGTGAGAGGAAAGGACAGAGAAAACCCACAGACAGAACCCACGAGGAGGCTGAGGAGGGATTTTCACTTCACTTCTGTTCAGGTTGATTTCCATGTTGTTCAATCATGGTTCAGTTTCAACGAGTGGGTTTTGTTTTGTTTTTTTTGGATTACATCGAAGATTTGCATGTAGCCTGATTCTTATCAAGTCTTTCCTTTTGTAGTATCAGCTTCTATAGAGGTGCTGTTTGATCCCACTCACCTCTCAGGCAAACCTAACTAGTTCAGCTGCTCATCCATTGTTACAGAGCACGTGTTATTTGATGAGTTAACAAAGCTGTGAACAGGATGTGTGTGGGTGACGTGATTCAACATAGGGGTGGTAAAAAGATTTGCCCTCACAGGCTGTTTGATGTTGTCATTTTTCTATGGAAGTGCTGTGGGATTAGTTTGGATCAATTGATTGGAATTATTCGACTGATTGTCAACAAAACACAAAGCAAAATTATTTATGTAATCAAACCGATTTATTTTCCAACATATTTACAGCTTATAAATATAATAAATTAAGCAGTTTTACAGTAATCAATATGGAAAACAAATAAAGCTTGAAGGCTGCTTTTTTTTTTGGCAGCGTGCAAAAAGCTGCTACAGGGCTGCTGATCTCCTGAGCAAAGTCTAGGGACATGAGAGAGAAGTGGAGAGGGGCTCTGAGGGGGGGAGGCCTCCTTCTGAAACAGAGGGAACCAGACAGAGCACAGACACATGGATATGTTTGTTTCTGACATATAAACCTGACAAGAAGGGAGGATGCTGCTGCTGACGATACACGACAGAGAAAAGGCATTCAGGTGGATGTTAGAGTGTTTAGGGAGCACAACATGACGGTTAGTCTGAATTACGGACTGTAGCAGCAAACTGAAAAACAGTAGAACCATTTGAAAGGTGCTAAGTGTGATCAATGTAGCATTTCCTCTGTGTTATTATGTTTTTGGCTCTGTGCTAAATGTCTGATCCAGAACGTTGTTTGCTGACACGGCTGTGAGGCCACTTGTCCTTTATAGCAAACTGAAACCTTTACTTAGTCATGAGTAACCTAAAAGTACAACCTTAAAAAAATAAATAATTAAAAGTATGTCCAACCACATCTGTCCACATCTGCTATCAGAAGCCAAAGACGAATACAATTTATCGGAACTTCAGTAGTGCATGAGAAATAATAATCTGGCAATGATACCTGACGAAATACACAATTATATTTTAATGCACTACATTGTGACATAGGCCTCTGATGTTTGTGTTTACACGTTTGTGTGCTCACTTTTTTTTTGTGTGTGTCTGTGATTTTTGTTATTTTGGAAGAGGATGTGTCAAACGGAAGAAGATGATTTACAACACTGCCACCTAGCAGTGGGGGGGTTTAAACGCAGCACACATTGAATCACTGCCAAAAGTCTTTATTCAACTATTAATTAAAAATCAACAGCATTTTTACGTTATGATGTCACAACACACAATGTAAAAATCAAGTATGTCGATAATTTATTTTAGAATTTGTGCAAATATTGCGCCATAGCCGTCTTGTCATGGACTTACAAACAAAAGAATGAAAAACACGAGCAGCATGTGTTTAATATGAAGGGACTGGTTGTAGTCTTGTATTTAATTTGAAATTCTACACAATGTATCTTGATGCTACACGTAACACCTTTACCAACTCCAACAATGGAACTCATGCAGGCTTGTTGTTGTTGATTGGTTAATATGGGTTAGATTCAAGGGGCGGGGCTACAGAGGCAGCCAATGCGAAAGCAAAACTGCAAGACCTATTGACCGAAGTCGGCCTTTTGTCACCTTCCCTGGTGGCAGGAATCAGCCAATCAGAGGATGCAGCATTGGAAACTTGAAACAGACTGAACAAAATGAAGTGAACAAATGGGAAAAAAATGGGTTTGGGAAAATAAAATGAATGAGATGTGGAGGGGGAAAAAAAATGGAAAGAAAAAGTGCTCAGAATTAGAAGTCAACATACTGATGGCAAGAAAGTTCAAATAGTTCAAATAAGACCTTCCTAAAAACAAGTCGGTGCTCCAACAAAACTATAGATCTCTAAGTCTGCACAATGAAAGAAAATGATTACAACTCAATTCACTGTGTGGATCATTTAGAAGATAGAGGACATAACAAAAACAGTTATCAAAAATTACAACAAAAAAAATTTGCAAAAACGTATATGGGAAATAAATTTAAATACTGTATTGTCAATGAACCATGGACAAATACGAATTTGCCGATCCTACTTTCTTAAATATGTGCTTCACTGAGAAATAAAACAATAAAAAAACAGTCTGAAATGGTTATAAATAAGGCCCATTGTTTTTGGTTTGTTCTAATTTTTAATAATACAATAGTTTGTAAATATTAAGTACCGTAAATAATTAAATTCAGTCTCAACGGAAATTAAAATCCATTTTGCAGTCCAATGCAATCAAGTGAGAAAAACTTGTTATCTTGTCAATTTGACTTGGTAATTACATTTAGTTTGGTAATACAATTTTTCCACTTATTAGTAAACCTTCAAATGAAATAAAGACAGCTTCTGTTTTAGCATGATGACGTCGGTAAAGACCAGAAATAATGAGCCCCACATGTAGAAAGTGAAATCACTGAATGATCTTAACCAAAATAAATATCTAAGTGAAATACAGTACATAACATAAAATATGTGAAATAATGCTAAAAAAATTAATACTGTTTTGGCATTTCCGTTGCATATCTCTGTGGCGCAGATTGTACTATAAAGAATCAGTGCAATATCAAAAACCATGAGAATTACAGTGACGTCATTCATTTTGCTCATTGACAAGAAACAACAGTTCGCAGGTAACTCTCAGGGTTAGAGTCGATGTGCGTGTTCCAGGCTGCTCTCCTCTAAACGTCCTCTAGTCGTCACCACAACTGTCAGACACTTGATAACGTGTCTGCAGGGTGGAGTAACTTTCTCATGATGTGACGATGTGATTAGCGGTTCTGATACAGATATGGCCGTTGCCTACAGTTTCAGCAGCCTGGAACAAGCCAGGGTGAGTCACAGATACATATAACAGGGTTCAGAACCCTGACAGTCACCACCAGTACCAGACGTCTGAACCAGTTATTATAAACAGCATTCGTTCATGCATCGCCCTTTCACTCATTTCAGCAGGTACTGCATAATACTTCAATACACAGTAAATACACTTCAAAGAACAGTTTGACCCAAAATTAATATTCAGTCATTTTCTACAAAATCCTATGATGATGGAAAAAAAAAAAAAATGGGTGAAATGTCAGATTGGGTGAGGAGATTAGCTTCAAGACTACTATGAAGATTGCAGCTTAAAACGATTTTTTTTAAAAAATTGTCTTTACTGACACCATATGAACTGTATGGAGTCATTGCTCTGATTTTTAAAAACTTTTTTTTTTTTTTAATGTTTTAATAAAAACACTTCCTCATGTTCTTTGGTTGAAGATGCTGCAACTTCTTTTTCTGTGAAGCTCCAGAAATGTTTTATGGACTACGAAAATTCATGTGATTGTCCATCAGCGTGATGGTGAGTAGATTATGACTGAAGTTTAGTTTCTGATAACCTGTTGTTTTAAGGTGGCCCTTTATTTTTCTGTGTTCATATATATATATATATATATATATATATATATATATATATATTAAAAAAAAACAAGTATCAAAACTAATCAAGCTAATCAAAGAATGCATATTTACAACAATGGTTTATCTTTCACTGGATGTATTGAAATACTAAATAAAATTTGGCTTCAAACCCTGATTCAAATATTTGGTGCAGTAAAGGAGCAAAAATCCAAACCATCAGGTCGACTGGGCCAGCCAAACCATTTCCTACAGCTGCTGCTGGCCCAGTGGGGGCTCCTGGTAGATCTGTCCCAGCACCTCATACATCACGCAGAGCAGAGGTAAGCTCAGACTCAGCAGCTCATACAGGAACACATAGTCGTGTGAGTGGTTCGTGACGTGGGACCCCACAGCTGTGAAAGACTCACACACACCGTCAAACAGTCGTCCAGGCAACACACACACAGCCCTGCCGGCATGCCTCGGCCAGCTCAGGCCTCGTCTAATCAAGGAAACCAGAGTACCTGGGTGTTGAGTCGGGGCGCTGCCCATTGCTGAGTAGCTTCCACTGTCCGCCGACAAGGGTGGGACACAGTCCTCCTGCACGCGAGAAAAATAATGAAATACAACGAGCGATGGAGTTACATACAACCAGTGTGACAAACTAACAAACAAGTTATTTAAGTTGAATATGTTCATTACAAACCAAAGGAAAAGTTACATTTTCTAAACTAAAATAAATAAGTTAATGAACTCCTTCAATGTCAAATGACATCTCTGTTGTACAAAAGGAAATGTGTACATTAAGATCAGCAGAGAAATCAGCAGACAAAAACCATAGGTACCAAAAGCCACCACTTGAGTAATTGATTTTGTTTAGAAAGTATCACGAGGAAATGAAATGTGGATGGATGGATAGGAGAGAATTCATTCCTCCATTTGTTTTCACTCTCCACTTTTCTAGGAAGAATTTGTTTTGTGGGAATAGCCTATGAAAAATGTTTTATTGCTGGATTTCTTAGATAAATGTTCAGATTTGGGTATAAATCCATTCAGTAAAATGTTCTTTCTTTCAAGGACAACGGACCGTAAAGCCCAGAGTGTCACTAAAGGTTCAGTATATGAGAGAGTACGTTATTGCTGTGGTGGTTTAGCACCTGGCTCTGCTGGGAGCGATATCCTGTCACTGTACATCAGATGGTCCATTAATATAATCCGATGTGTTAGTCCATGACGGACATATGGCTCCAATCACAAACCCTCTGGGACGTCACACTATATGGTCATTAGAGAAGCTCCAACATGCGGTCAGCTATGCCAAATATGTCATGGACTTTTGCATTGTGCAGGGAGTAATTTATGTGGATCCTGTTTCTGGGATGCACCGATTTTATTTATTTTATTTTTTTTGGTTTTCATTGAAATTCCACTTTCTTTATCTACTTGTGTGTTGTAGCTGCGGTTTTCCTCACCATTCTCCTTTTGAACCTCCCCGTGTGAGAGCTGGACTGGCGCTGGGCAGAATGCATCTTACAGTAGAACTTGGCTGTAAAAGAAGCGAAACAAATCCAGGATAAAGAACAGAGTAAGTCAGGTTTCAGGGCATGTTATGAACACACTTGGGGTGACTGTGACGTACCCTCCTGTGAGTCGAAGGTGTGCCCCCCCAGACGGAGGGTGCAGTTACAGACGTCACAACGGAAACACTCGCGGTGGAAGAAGTAGCCCTCGGTGCTCAGTCTCTCCATCACGTACACCCTTTTACCACAGAAGTGGCAGATGTCACTGCCCCCCGGACCGGGAGGGAAGTTCTTACGCGTCACACACTGAAAGAAAACGGAGCAGGACAAATTTACACAGATATCACCAGCTGCATTTGAGCTACTGGTGTCAGATATCCCTGCAAAAAAATACACTATAAGGATTTTATCATGACTACCAGTTTGACCCGAGTCCCTGAAAAGTGAATAAAAGTGACGTCACCAGGAGAGTCCAAAAAAAAAAAAACATGACCAAGATCTATGAAAAGCACTAGCTTTTTGATCTATGGTCTGACTCACACTGGCCTTCTCCCTCGTCTTTCTATCTTATCGTGTTCCTGAGTGTACAAAAGTAGAAATTTTGCCTTGAACTAGTTTTCTCAAGGTCAAGGTCATCGTCTCATTTTCATCCCCTTTGCTGCCCTAGTAATATGCTTTTTGTTTCATTTTTCTACGGTTGCGAAGATATTTGGTGGACTAACTAATGGGCAGACGGACGAAACACATGAACACGGACAATTACATCACCGCCTTGAAGCAGGATGTAATGATAACAACAAATATCCATAAATATGTCAGTTTAGAATAGTTATGATTACAGGTTATGTCCACACATTCCCACACTTGTAATTCATTATAATTAAAGTCCGTTAAATCCACACGTTAAAGTAAGACACTCAGGCTTTGACTATGTCAGTAGGTGTGGCGATGCTTCAGGATGTGACTAAAGTTCTGCACCTAAAAGCCTGCAAGCTGATCTACTCCCACTCAGGAGAAAACTACTTCCAGGTCATCTCATGTCAACAGTGTCCAACAACTCTTGTCGTATCACAAGTCAAATAAGGTTAATGAAGGAAGTTAGACTTCCATCCGCAACGTTCCTATCAGAAATGTGTGTGAGCGTCAAGCTGCTCTTCATCTAGTAGAACTTTAGCTCCACCGTAGCAAACAAGCTCCGCCACACCATCAGGTAGATAAAGACCTTCAACCCAAAACACATTCACCCCTCAGCTTTGAGAGGCTTCCATGGTTGGGGAATCAATGCTGAGAGCAGTTTTCTCATATGGTTTGTCCTCATAGTTCAATCCAACTGTTCACAGTCATCACACGCAGTTATGACGCCTCTTTGGTGCTGCCAATGTCGCATTATAAGACGTGCAAGAGAAAGAGCATCCAGTCAGCGTTAGAGCAGTCTCTGTAGCATCCACATGCATCTTACCTTCATGGCATTGGGTCTGTGGTCTGTCTCATACATGATGGCCAGTAACTGAGCTTTAGCATCTATGGCTGATGACACTTTACCAACTGTTCGCTAATGTTACAACCAAAGGAGAGCAGGAGCAGATAGAGTAGAAAATCAGGAAAAGAGGAAGAGTTTAAGGACATGTATTCACGCTGAGTTCTCAACTTGTACCTCTTTACTGTAACTGGAAACTCCAGTTGGACAACTCTCAGAGCCATCACATGACTTCACAGTGATTCTTCTGGGGGTCTCAAGAGAGCAGCTCCCATTGCACTAAATGACACCAAAAACGACCATGACTTGTAAAATGAGGCACGTTTGAATGAAAAACATTTTTCCTATGATGCCATTCCTTTATAATGTTCTTATCTAAAACAAAAGACACAAATTGTAGACAATAAATGCTACAACATCATATTGATTTGTAAAGGTCAAACGGAGTCGTACAGTCTGCCAATCAGAACAGAATTGGATCGTGATTTTACCTTCAAATGAAGTAAAAAAAAAATATTTAAAATGAATTCAAACATGACTTCTTCAAGTTTTAGGTTGAAGATTAGTTTCTTAAAACTTGTTCTGGGTTTTTGTTTCTTAAAAAGTTGGTTTTAATGAAGCCAATACTCCCAAGCTGTCTGGCTCTTGGAGGGTGTTCTTTAGGTAGGAATGAGGAAACTGTTCCCTTTACAATCTAATTTATCATCATCAAAAGTCTCCAGTGCCGCTTGTGACCCCTCACCTCTTTTTCTTGCATCTTTTCAGAGTTTTTCTTGTGCGGTAAAGATGCTGGATGAGAAAATGAACTGTTGTATCCATTTGTACAACTGGTTTCAGCGAGGGCTGAGGGGCTTTCGACATAACAAGTTGAAGAGAGGTCCGAAGCCGTTTTCTTGTTACATGTGGAGGAATCAGCCTGACGAGATGAGCTCTGATGTGTTTGTTCAGAGTCGGCGTGAGAGGAGGGAGAGGAAGAGTCCTTGTCCTTGTGACCAGAAGAGAAACCAGCCTGGGCGGTGGGGTCAGGGACAGGGTGGACCGTAGGGTAGATGGGGGAGCTCTTAGATACAGAGACAGGAGGAGGAGGAGGAGGAGGAGGAGGGGATGAAGAAGAGGAGGTTGGCAGCTTGAGCTACAGAAGGAAAGGGAAACAGAAATGAAAGGCTGAATGGAAGGACGAAAGTAAAAGTCCAGTGTTAGTGAAAGTCAATAGAAACGGAAGGAGGGAGAAATGAGGAAAGTAACCCAAAAGAGACCTTCTCTTCGGATGCGTGGGAGGCCTCTTTATTAGGTTACAGTACTGTATAGGTGACTTTAGTCTGTACCTCCTAAGCAAGCATTATATAGACATCATTTTACACTTCAAGAGAGGGTGACAACTGAACTGGGGACATTAAAACACTTTAAATCTGCTGCTAAAACTACAAACTTCATAGCTGCAAAAACTTTGTTTTAGTTTGCCATAAGAGTTTAAAATTACCACGAGCAGGAAATGAGTATTTAACCAGGTTAAAAATGAAACACTGTTGAATTGCTTGGATCAATATCAGTTTTATTCCATGTATTTGGATGATCTAGTTGGTTTATTCTATTTCCATGCTGTTAAAGGAGGGATCGACTGCCGGGTAAACTATACTGACGTTAACAAGACAGAGAGTGGAGTTTATTTCTACTAATGTAAATGACATGTAAAAACCATTCTATGAAACGGTTTGGTTAACAGGCAGCAGAGCATGAATATGTAAGGCGTACTGTAAAAATGATTTTAAAACAACATTTATTTCATAAAATTAATGATGTAGATTAAACAAGTTTATCAGGCCAGATTTCAAAGCCCAACGGGCCATACGTGGCCCACGGGCCCTAGTTTGCCTATTCTTGATCTAGTGTCGATATGAAATAAATCAGCAGCTCTGACTTCATCCGATTCTAACCTCTGTCACATTAAACTGTTTTGAAATATTAAAGTAATGTATGCTGACCTGTAACAAATAATGAAACCTTTTCAGAGTTTCTAAGTTTATTTTAACCGTTTTCTCCTAACTTTAATGGTTATTTAATCAGTGACGTGCAATAGGTTGTCAGGAAGACGCCGTCATCACATAAACTGGACATTCACACAGGATTAAGACGATACACAGTGATGAGTTTCGAACACACTTCATCGAACAAAATCTCCAAATGATAACAAGCTGACGATGAACGCAACTTCCACTTCCTGTGAAATGTAACTGCCGATTAACTTTTAAATTTGATAGTGCTAAATTCATAAAACTAATTTCAAAAATATTATTTTGGGAATCGTAATTTTTAAGGTTCACAAATTCATTAAAGCGACAAAAACAATATTCAAATTGCTCAAATTCCAAAAAAAAAGAGAAGCCTGCACAACGTTAAGCTCCAGACTTAAACAGTCCTAAAGAATAAGTATTAAAGGACTAATAATTCAGAGATTTGTGAAAATGTACCAGTTCACAAGTGTTTCAGAAAAAGGCGTGTTGAACCTGGAGCCCTCAGTACATTCCGTTATTACGAACATGCAGACATCTAACATGATTGGTGCCACACACAACCTGAGACTGAGGAGGAGAAAGAGGAGCAGGAGGTTTGTTGGACCCAGGAAACATGGAGGAGAGGAGGACGGCTCTGTCCTTAATGCTCTTGTGAGAAAACTCCCTAGCAGACATTCTCTGCACGGACAGAGAGCATTGGTCAACAAACGAGTCGTGCGAAAGTTGTGATGAAAAACAGACGTGACATTCACCTGCTGCGTGGACGCCCCCGACCTGCTAGAGGAGCAATCAACCTCAGCAGCAGAGAACAGAGAGGTGGATTCTGGGTAGTAATGGTCAGTAACTGGAGGGCTCGGCGAACGACTTGTCGAGAGCGAGGGTGAAGGGGAGCGACTGTAACGGCTCGGAGGGAGAGAGGATTTGTGGGAATCGGGGACGCTGGTTTCCTGGGTCAGAGCACTGGGATTCTCCAGCAAGCGCAGATAGATGGAAGGCTGGGAACAGGAAGTACAGGCAGCGAGGAGGACGCATTCATAGAAGAGGTCACATGTTTATTCACACAGATGAACGGACAAACATAGAGGAAGATCAAAAAATCAAGAGCTGAGAAACGTTCAGACGGAGGAAAACCATACCTGCCACTTTGGGCGAGGGGGAGGAAGGGGAGGAGAAGGGGGGACATCCTTGGGTTTGGCAAAACGGGGGTTTTCTTTCTCCTTCTCCTCCTCTTCCTCCTCCTCTGAGAAAGGAAGTGGTGTGGTGGAGGAAGATGGAGGAGAAGAGGAGAAGGGGTCTGAAGGTTCCTGATCAGGCTGATGAAAGGAGGAGAGGAAAGGAAACGGGACGGGACAGAAAGATGGAAAATGAGTGTGTGTGTGTGTGTGTGTGTGTGTGTGTTTTATTTCACATGCAGTCTGGAAACAAACTAGAGTCTAAATTAAGAACACAGAAAACAATCCGGGAAGGATTTTTTCTGACTCAAACCTCTTTAATTCCAAAACCCTTAATTTTAACATTTCTCAAACAAAAATCAGCTGCCTTCAACATATTCATCAGTTCCCTGTTCTTATAAAACATTACTATAGAATTATATTCGGTAAAACCTCATGAGCACAACTTATAGACTCTGAAAGTGGCCATTTTAAATAACTAGGTAATCAATTAGTTAGTGGTTCCATGAGAGTAACCCTACTGTAACTTTAGGCTCACAGAATACTGTGAAAACTCACTATCTTTATTCTGCGACTTGTACTATACGATGAGAAAGAACGCAGTACATTTCAGCAAATACATACAGTGTGGAAGTACCTGCACACGTGTACTATTCATTTTTTTCATTCCAGGTACTTCACACATCTGCAAAAGTTTTCTTTAACGCCAAGCAGCAAACAAGCTCCATGTACTCAGCTGGTGTGATGTTGAAACAAAATCTAGAGCAACTAACTTCATAATCCAGTTTTTAATACAGTTAAAGTGTATTAAGGCCTGGAATTCACATAGTTGGATGTCACACAAAAACCCACTGAAAGGTCACAAACACACGATCAGATGAAATACTAGACGACGAGAACAGGCAGTGACGCTTTATGATGGAGTTGCCAACTAACATTTCTGTAATTCATCATCATCATTGGTTGTATTAGTGTCGTCTCTACTTACACACACACACACCGGTTCCACTGTGAGCAGTGGAACCGGTGATAAAAATCACGCAACTACCTCGCTGAAATAAAAATAGGTGTCATAGGACTGATGATCACAAACAAAACCTCAAATAGTTGCTGATGAGCCGATTCCTTCATACGATGTGTCTCTTTTACTTAAAATATAAAGCGGAGAACTCCCCATTTTATTTTTTTTTTTTACATATGTTTCTATAAAATTCTATAAATGGTTTTCAACAAATTCCTACAATTTAAATGTTAATTTCCATTTTTATTGCTTCCACCATAAAGCCAGCAGGTAATCAGGCTAAACAGAAGAAACTTACATGATTCCACATGATAATAAATTACAGACGTGTGTCTGTCCTCAACCCCTCTCTCACCTTGCTGTGCGACCCCCCCGTTGAAGAGTTCTCCTCAAACTTAGCCAGCAGCTGAGTCGCCATGGAGCGCACCTTGCTCTCCTGCAGCTCTCCGTCATCACCAGCAGGAGGCGCACTGTGACAAGACAACTGATGCCGTGTCAGGGACGCAGAGGGAGAGCAGCAAAATCAAGAGTTCAATTCACATTTCAAATTGGGTCCTTTTGGGCATTTCACACTTTACGTATCCTGGTGAAACTGACCTCTGTGAGGTAGTGGTTGCCCTTTCGCCGTCGCTTGTTGACTGAATCCTCTTCCGTTTTTTTGTCATCCTGCAACAGCAGATGCTGCAATTAAAAACTATTCAGTTGAATTATATGTACAGGTATATATGATTTCCTGTTTACATGAGAAAAGACTGTGATGTAATGTGTAATCAGTGTCTGTGCTGGAAGATTTATGATGAGGTAATATCAGTTACAAACTTCAATCTACATCTGATGCACAGTTTACCCTGGGGATCCTCTTTCTGGGCTGTGGAACAGTCACAGGTTTGAGGCTGGTTTTAACTGAATAATCCTCACTGTTCTCATCTGCTTCTCTTGAGCCTGTAAAATAAAACAGTCCTGTTAAATGTACATTGAACCGGTTTATTCATTCACAGTAAAGGCATTTGAATGGGATCCGGACTGACTGAAATGACGGTTACCCGAGGTAGGGTGGCAGAAAAGACGCAGAAAAGACAGGATCATTGATCCCGACCTGCACACGCCATTAGATATTAGGTTTTAATGGCAAAATATTCTGTTTCTCTGCTGTTTGCTAAAACCGAATCACATCTCGCCATCTGTGAGGAAGATGAAGCTTGGATGTCGGTGGCTGTTCCAAAAGGAAAGTGATCAGAGGAGCCTGCACACAAAGGCCATCAGTCGCCTGACGTGAAACCATTAGAAAGTCTGGTGGGATTCGTAGAAGGTGGTGGCAACAGGTAAACTAGGAATATTCCAGAAATTGAGGCCTTTTTCCCAACAAGAATGGGCCCAGATTCCTCAGGAAAGCTGCCAGAGGAGGTTGCATTTTTTTGGCAAAAAACTTGATATTCAGTGGGGGTTAAATACATTTGCTTCCGACAGCATCTGTATGGTATACGTCTATTTTCCTTTCCTTCTCTTGCTTCTAAACTGTTCAGTAAATTCCTTACATCTAGGACACTAGATATTTAAAAAAAAAAAAAAACAGATTCCCTCTATTTTGGAACGTTTTCCAGAAATTACTTTTGTGATGTTGAACTAAACACACAGACAAGGTCTCATTAATTTATTTTCTACCCTTAGTGAGCATTTTGTGTTGATTCTGCTCAGGAACCTTCAGAGCATAAGATTCGTATCTGTAGTCGTATTAATGGAACCTATTTTTGCAGGATTTTCTCATTTCTACTAACAAAAGCTTTATCTAAATCTAAAAATACATGATTTGTTCCCACGTAAAAGCTGGTGCAAAGGCAGATCACATGTCCAATTTTATCTCGGGCATGCTAGAATCATAACTTCCAAGTTATGCAACCGGTACCAAGTGAGGGAGAGTTCACTCCTGGATGTTAAATATGAAATGACCCTGTGAAATCAGCCAAACGCCATTCATGCAACTTTATATTTCAAATCACATTCCCTGGGGTTGTGACGGTACATTCGAAATTGAGTTAGTAATTGGTCGACATGACTGCTGACTAAACAGAATCAAGCCATTCTGAAGCTGCGACCTTAATTCCCTCCAAAAGGATTGGGAAAACTGGACTTCCATCTTTTTTTCCCCCCCAGATGTTCCAGAGGCTTGTTTTGCCCCCGTGGTAACAGTGGTGGTGATGACAGCACTTTAACTTCATCTTTAAAGAAGTAGAAGTGATATGTGGCTGGAGCTGAGGGCCTCTACGGTTACACAGACATAGCACGCATACCAGTCGTGTCTCTGGCAGGGACCGACCTGACCACGGTTGTGTAACACGCAACTGTAGCTGACAACCGCAGAAAATAGTCCCTGAAATCAGTGGTTTCCAGCAGGGCCTACAGAATGTACCATACACTACTCCAGCTTTTGAAAAACCTAAAAAAAAAATTTAAACACTAACAATCTAACAATCTGGACATCTTGATAGAAACTCCCCTCGGCATGCTTCACAGCAGCTGATGAAAAAAAAGTTGATAAAACATCCCCCCCCCACCACCACCACCACAAACAGGAAGTAGCCTAACCGTTGTTGCGCTCTGGGGAGTTCCTGAAGGCCTCATAGAATTTGGAGAGGTAAAGAACCATCAGGAGCTTGTCCGGTTCAGCTTCTGCTGCCATCTCCTTCCCCCGGATCACCGGCTGGATGCGAAACTCTCGCTCCGCCACGTCGAACGCCATCTGGTTGTTCCCTGCAACGTCGTCCTCGTTGAGCGAGTCGAAGTCGCTGGGGGAGGACAGAGAGACGGAGGCAGCACATGAGTTTACAGCTTTGTTTTTTAGAAGAAGGGAAAGACAAGATATTGATTTATTGGTAAAAGAAAAACAGGAGTACCAAATAAAATAAGTTCCTAATCTGTCTCCTTTACTCTGTAATGACAAATCTAATTCATAATCAGATGGGATAGTAAGGATTCCTGTTCTCAGGTCTCTTTACTAGTCAATATAGATGAATCATATTTTCAGTGAGATTTCCTGAATAAGAAAAGCTTTAACTTCATAATTCTTCCATAGTTGACACAGGACTTCAATAAAAGTACCAAGTACTTCCCGTGACAGTTTTGGGCAGCTGGCTGAAAAACTGTCATGACCAGAATAACCAGACGCGTGAATGCGTCCGTTCTCACATGAGATCTGCCCTCTGGCGGTGTATGAGGGCGCAGAGCGCCAGGCCGTTCTTCCAGGAAGACGTGAGGTTGGTGACGTTGACGCCCCTGTAGCCCCGAGTCTGTTTCTGACACCAGGTCAGCAGCCGGCCGGGATGCACCTCAGACTCTGCAGGGGAGACGGAAAGCATCAGCAGCGTCGACATGTTTCAGCCACTTCTAACTTTTAACGCTGCTGGAATTTCTCTCACAGGGTCACCTGCCGTGCAACAAAATACCGAAGCAAATTCCTTGGCGTGAGAATATCGTTACGGCTATAAACCTGATTCTTGAGACTTGACAGACTTGAATCTCCTCCCAGGCCTACATAAGGTCTAACTTTGGCAGAAAACACAACCCAGACAACATTCAGTCGACTGCACAAACCGGTCTATTTAGAGGATGTGCAGCTTTCATTTTAATGTGATTTCAAATATGAAAGTGTTCATGGTTCAAGTGTTCAAAGTCTACATGGCAGGAGTTCTATATTTCACATTTGTATGGCATTTTAAGAGAAGTGCATTATTTTACCTTCTTTTCATTGTAGGGATCTGGTATTAACTCAGACCATTCAGCTTTATTTAAATGTTTATCATAAAATTTGTTTGTGCCAAATATCTGTATGTAGGATGTTTAAGATTGGACTGTGTAGTAGACTCACACATGAGCATAGCACTCTGTATCTGGAAAAATAAAGGTAAGAAACCAGAAAAAATTGAACAAAAATCAGCGGTTTGATTAGATCGGCCGCAATGTACTCTGTAGCTCCTGCCATTTGTGCATTTTAATTATATTTGTTCGATTTAAGCATGTGTATAAATTTAAACAGATGCTTAAAATTCCCAAATATCTCGACGGTTCATGATGGTTAAAATTAAGATTATTGAAAACATTCTGTGATTGGAAACAAATGTGAAGAATAAAATAAATATAAAATAAATATAAATATAAAATAAAATAAAACTCATAACAATGGATTTGAAGAAAATAATGTAAAAAAAAAAAAAAAAAAAAAAAAAAAAAAAAAAAACCTATAAAATCCTAAAATAGAAAAAGGCCCTGCGCTTCAGTCCTTAGATGGTGTTTGTAGAAAGTTTTTTTCCCAGCTGAGTCCGGTCAGAATATGTGAGTCACCTGACTCCAGTCCATATTTGTACTGATTCTCTCATCAATGGGTCAAATGACCATGTATGCGAAGTCAGTCATTGTAACCAGCGTACAGAGAGCTACTGCAAACTGCGCTTCCCCTCAATTCCATACAATTCCATACTTAATGGTCTTTTAGCTGACTGCGATGAGCTGCACTCGTTCACACTGTTCTCCCTGACCTCACTGCTAGCAGGAGGAAATAGCTGCTTACGATCTGATACACACACAGGACACCACCTGCCACACAATAAACAAGAACAGAGAGATTTCTAGTTGGAACCCTGTCGTTAGCAGCTGAAGATAAATATTGGGATATATTACAAGAGAGTAAGTTTCACAGTCATTCATCAAAATCTAGATTCAGGGTTTAGAATTTGTTCTGATGGCTCAAAATATTCAACAATGAGCTTCAACTGGTGACTAAAGATTGACCTCTCCTCTATCAGTTTATACATTCTGTTCGTCAGTCCAACACCGCTGTACAACAGGTCAGCACTAGCCTGAGAGGCATCGTATTTGACCCCGGTGTGGTTGTAACGCTATCCTGCTGTATTGTGTTGGAAGAGGTGTGTCAGCCTGTGACTGAGATAAGGCTAAAGTTTCCACCAGTCGGGGCTGGGGAGGCATCTTTATCTCTATAAAGGTTCGTTCTGATACAATGCCGAGACCGTTTTAAAAGCTGAGCCTCTACTTTAACTCCAACATGTATGAGAGCTGCCAGGCAGTGATAATGGGGCTGTGGATTCATCTAATCTCAGCAGTGACTCATTGAATGATCCGGTTACTGTTACTTCATGACAGGGAGCTGACAGGGAGCTTTGGAGCAGAATACAGTCCCATCGGAGTATTAGAGAGTAATTATCGCTGTCATTCTGTTTAAGGTCTGAACGTATTTATGATGATCGGATAAACACCATAGTTAGAAACCAAAAGACACAATAATACTATCTGTATTATCACTTCATACATGATGTGACGCCGCTCAAAACTGGACTTAATCCCTTCGTAGACGTCACACTATATTGGGGTTTTTTGATTAAATTGTGGAGGAGAGCAGTGGAGGTTTAAAATGTTCCTAGAAGCACACAAAAACAAGGCCTACCCAGGAACTTACATCACCAGCGACTGACGTCACTATTAACTGTAATTCTTTTTTATTGCATATCTGGGATTTTTTTTTTTTTTTTTTTTTTTCTTTCCCCAAATTAAATGTTTCAAGTTCCCACACCAGTCACCTGTCATGTACACAGGTAGTTTCAAACACACTCAAGAGGTGCAGAAACTTTTAATATATTCTGTCATCTAAGTGAAGCATTGAGTGATTGACCACGACATCCCAAAGTCTTCCCAAAGTCCCAAAGTGAATCACTGCGTTTCTCACCTCTTCTGCACAGGTCCACTGATCTACGTGTCGATCCGCCTCTTTCCAGGTGACATGAATTCTTTTGGCCATCGATGAAGAGGTGACGCACCTGACACAAGATGCATCAACATCAAATTTACAAATTTAAAAAGCATTAATCCCCAGGGTTCCGCTTGGATAATTAAACAATCCGGACCAGATGAAAACTATGGTGATCGGGAGTGCAGAGGAGTTGGTGAAATACGAGCAATCAAGAAGGACAAGAATTGTTACTACACCAAAGATCAGTACAACAGAGTCACTTCAATATTTGGGAGCTTTACAATTTTTGACACGTCGAGTATTTTATGGGAACAGTCAAAAAAAATCAACATCATCGATGTCAGAAACATGGATTAATGAACAAAAAAAACCAAACAAACAAAAAAGAACATGTATTTGTGATAACATTAACTTTGAGACTTTAAAGAGTTGATATCTTTTGACAATATAATACCATGTAAAACTGTTAAAGTGTCTGTAACAAACTGGTTAATTCTTGTATAAACACTGTCTGCTGAAAGAGGTGAATATGATCATTAAATTCTTGTGGAGAACACCGGCAAGGCCAACGTCTAGTTTTGACTATCCATGATGTTAACAAACCTCGTGTTCCTAGGAAGAATGTAAACATGGTTATGCTCTAGGGTAAAAGGCTAATATCTGGAAGTGGATAAGGGTATGAACATCTGTCAAAATTTAATGTATGAGCTGGTTGAAAACTTTTAATGTCTGAGTTTGTTGATTCTGGGGGACGGGAATTTCACAATCCAATTGGCTTCTATCCGTCTGCCCTTTTTTTTTTTTCAGGATGTTGTTGTTGATGTTGTAAACGTGACGAAGGTGTGATGTGAGTTATATTAAAATGTCCGAAAAAAATAAAATAAATACTTTTTCTTTTAAAAAGTCCAGCTTGATCACTCGGATGAGCCAATGGGTCAACAGTGATAAAAAGAGGTATAAATAGATTTTATTGTATGAATCAAGGGTTGGGCTGACCTGGTGCGGGCGCACGCAGCTGGAGTTGAGGTTTGGGTAACGTGTGGCCGGGTCGATGGAATACTGGTCAAAGTTTTTACTGATGTTCTCCGGAGTGGTCTGAGGAAGCAGCCTGTAGATGCTCTCCCTGAGGAACAACAGGGAAGATACGTAACGTGACGTCACTAACATGGATTTATCCTTCCACGCTGAGGTGTTTCAACTCATGTTTTCTGCTCCTTCGATTTGTTTCTGGCTTTTTGTATCGGTGTAACGTGAAATATCCACATAGAAACGATCGGTCTCCTTGGAAGCCGTTTCTATTGTGCTCTTAAGCCTTCTATCGAGAGCAAAATGTATGCTACAGCTTAGTTTATTAGAAGCTTCAGTGTTTAGGAGGTCAGGACTTCGCTCCAATATGTTCTATCAATTTGCCAATCAATATATCGATCAGTTGTGTTTTTTATTTAACGTTGAAGGGAAGTGGAGCACAAACCCACACACCTCTCAGCCAGTAACTCCAGGGGACTCTTGCCCTGCGACCAGCCACGCACCATCCATGCAGTATCGAAGGCCGCCAGAAAACCCCGAGCACAGCCCGTCCCCATTGGCCAGAAGGGCTTGCAAACACAAAACGTGACATTCAGGTGAATGTGCACAAGCTGACCCCAGCGGTGTCAAAGCACCTGCTGTTAACGTTTGCATCTCACCTCTAGGAGACTATCGCCCACCAGCGCCACCACCAGCTGGTGTCCGTGCTTCTCTCTGATCAAGGTGGCGTTCTCCGAGGCGTGCATGCTGGTGAAGTCAAACATGGCCACATCCGGTTGTCCGTAGTGGTTGATGGCGTAGTCCAGGGATGGCAGCTGGTAGTTTGTGCCGAAGTCAGCTGCCTCGCGGGCGTAGGAGCGCAATTCCTCCTGGTTGACGTTGTCTGTGCTCAGCAGTCGCTCCGTTTCTATGTAGTCCTGCATTGAGGAGGTGGAAAATGATCATAAATGTGTGATTGGTGTTCAGCCAATCAGCATCCATTAGGTTGAGACAGCCATCAGTCGAAACCTGTTGCCGAGTGAATGTGAAGTATTTCACGGGTTAAGGTACGAAACTCAATGAGGAGATTACCAGAGAAAGAGTGATTTTGTCGCTGCAAATCCATGTGTTTGTCCCACAGCTTTCACCAACAGGTTGTTCTTAATGATGCTTTTGACGGTTCTATATGTTACCTACTGCAGTCCACAGTGCTGTGCTGCTACTCTACAGTTCGGTCCAGTTCTTCATGCTTAATAAACAATGGAGAGTAAAGACAGTTCCTCCAGCTGCAGACATGTCTTTGAACAACTTCCTCTTTCTGTCAGTGCTACAGAGGATTTGGTGACTTAATTTATATTGTTGTTAGAGCAAGAGGACTAAAGCACAGGAAAACTGAGCTGTGGGTTATCATAACACAGAACAAGGTACTGGTTCATAAGGCCCCAATCACACAAATATATAGTATATTGTTTTTATCCATTATCCTTGATTTTGATGAAATAGATAAATAATTAATTCAGATGTAGCATGTGGAGCTGAGTGAAGCAGCAAGAATGGGACTGATACAGAAAACACATTGGAAAACAAATTTTAAAAAATGCAGCTGGTTTCACTTCAAAAACAACAAAATGGTAAAAGGTCAAGGTCAAATTTCAACTTTTGTACATTTTTTGCACATTTTTCAGGAACTCGATAAGATAGAAAGACGAAACAAAAAGCGCTATATTCAGGGAAATGAAAATTAGATCACAACCTTGACCTTGAAAAACTAGGTCAAGGTCAAATTTTCACTTTCTTTATATATATATATAACATATATGTATGTATATATATATTGGCTATTCTACCAAATTTGTGCAAAGTTCAGAGTTGGAGACACATTTTTAAAGGTTGTTTTTCTCCAAAAGCCTTGTCCATACATAAATTGTGCCATGTTTCTACGGTACAAATCTAGAAACAGGCCAGTAAAATTTCAGATATTATTGCCTTGCCTGTTCTTGAAATGTTTTCCCGCACCTGAAATGTGTCACTACCGTTACACAGCAACACACTGTAATAAAAACTAGATTAATGTGTTAAATTAGTGTGTCCATAGAACCTCTAAAGAACATTTTTAGATGAAATCACTCGAAATCAATTTTTAAACAAATTTCAAAGTTTATTTTCCAAGACTCATCCAACTTAAAATTCCTTTTTTTTTTTTTTTTTTGTAAAATGAATGACAGTGATCTTAAAGATCTCCGAGTTAATTGGTTATTACATTGAATCCACATTTAACTAACAGTTGTCATATAATTTAATGACTTTGTAAAATTTTATTTTACGTAAGTGACAGCACTGTTACTGTAGTGACTGTACAGCTTGGTCATGACCACATGATTATGTTTGTAAAGTTGTACTGTATCCCCTCAACCATATTGTTCAACATTAACTCTAAACCTGCCTTACGATTTGAATTTTACAAACACAAATGTTTATAATCAATAAAATGAGGTCTTATAATTTTACAATACTTCAATATAGCAGCACATCTACTGCAACAAGACATTAGAACATCTAACGTGTTTTGTACTTGAAAGTGCATTAAAGAACAAAAATATAGAACATTAATAATCAAGTTATCCATATGGTGAAAACCTATAACAGCTCCTTCCCTTATAAAGGGAATGGCGCCTTGCTCAAGGGTGCCTTGGCAGTGATCGGGAGATAAACTGACACCTCCAACTGTAAGTTCACACAACAGGGTCTTGAACCACCGACCCTCCGGTCCCCAGTCCAAGACTTAGTGGACTGAGTTACAACCGTCCCTAATCAGCATTATATTCATGTTTTATATATCATATATTATTTAGCACTCTGAGATTCTTAAGAATGAAATATGATTTACAAATCATTATTATAATTATCATTATTATTATTATTATTAGACTGAGATGGTTTTTTTTATTGGTATTTTTGAACTGCCAGGCAGGAGGCCTAGAGGAAGACCAAAGAGGAGGTTTATGGATGTAGTGAAAGAGGACATGAAGGTAGTTGGTGTGAGAGAAGAGGATACAGAAGACAGGGTTAGATGGAGGCAACTGATTCGCTGTGTTGACCCCTGAAGGGAAAAGCCCAAAGGAGAAGAAGAAGATTATTATAATAATAATAATTTATTATTATTTTGTATCAATTCAAATTCATTAAAAAAAAACTTAATTAGTCCCCAAGGGGCAATTGAAGACACATAAAGCAGAATTGGTGCACAAGAAATGAAAATGTGGAGTGCAAAAAAGCAAAAAAAAAAAACACTTAATAAACAGAAAGTAAACACTAATACTAAAACATACAATGAACAGATACAGTATGTACAATGTAAAAAGGTTTGTGCAATGGTGTAAAAACTTCATAAGACCCTTCATATGGTGACAGCATTATGTGTGTACGAAAGGTGTAAAAGTGCAAACATACAGTGTAAACATAGTGTAAACATAAACAATAAACAACATTAACTAATAATAATTAATATTAAATAATTATTAAATAATAACATAAATACACAGTTTATGGTTTGTTTTTTCTTTTTTTGAGTTATTTAACACTGTTTATGTTAAATAACTCAAAAGCAGCTTTGCACGCGTCGATCTTCCTCTGTACTGCATCTATTTTTGCATCATACAGTGAATCCTCTCCTGGCGGAATAAAAACCTTCATTAGACGTTTTACTGCTTTGACCTGCTGACCCTTGGTGTGACGTCACTAATTATGAACGACATCCAGTTACTCGTTTGATGTAGCAGCTGAATGTAACTGTTGGATGGACAGTGTGGGAGTTTGAGGACACTCACGTTTATGATGACCCCTTTCTCCAGGAGACTCTGCTTCTTTGCAGTCATGACAAAATAGTGAGTGTTGTCTCTGTAGTAAACTATGTTCTCCAGGTCAATACCTGAAAACACAAATTTATTTCAAAGGGACTTCAAGAGAAGGAGCCAATGGTATGAGAGAGGTAAACAGACATATCAGTATGGTTTATTGATGAAAATGAAGGTACTCCACACTGACCCGTCTCCTCCTTGAGTTCCAGAAAGAACTTCTGATTAAATATGAAGGCCACGCCGCTGATCTCCTCCACCTTAGCCTCTGCTGTGGTGTTCCTGTTCACAAAGTTAGCTGTGATAGCAATAGCCAACTTCCCTCTAAACTCTTTGCGAACGAACCCTATGGAGAGCAAAAAAAGAAGGAATAGAAAGATAAAGTAGGAAACCGAGAACAGCGGTTCAAAAGTCATGGATGCACCAGAGCTTCTGGTACGCACACACACACACACACACACACAGTTTGAACTACATAAACAGGAAATGCTCTACCCAGTGACTGGAAGCAGCTCTGTGACATCCCAGCTGCAATTTCCCAATAAAAACAATTAGAACTTTATTCTATTATGCCAACTGTGTGGGTCACCTGACAGACAGCTCATCTTAAATCACACATACCAAACCAAGTTCTTTTCGATTCTCACCTTCTAAAGTGTTTTTGCGTCCATCGGCTCCGATCACCACATTGAAGTCGAAGTCTGAGATGGGATGATTGGACGGCTGGACCTCGGCTCGCCACCCGGGACCTGGGGGACAGCGTAAGGAGCTGGGGGCAACATGTAACAACCCTCTGGTGCTAGCGTGGGGTAATGCATGCTGGGGACCGAATGTGACAACATGAGGTTCATGCTGCTGATTATTAACGGCCTCAGAGGTCCAGTCTTCCGCGTCAGCGGATGGTTGTCTCATGTTTCCTCGAGTTTTAAATTCAGAAAGTCTCCCGGTGCCATATTTAGGACACCTAGCATATTTTGGAAAAAGCCAACTCACCGTAGACTAAAATGTGACTAACAGCAGACTATCAATAGACTTTCCTCATTGCGCGCTATAATTGTTGCTGCGCCGTCTTTCTAATCATTTTAACACGTGTATTCTGTGACGGACAGCTTTCCATGTAAAGTTGAGACATGCAAGACAGTCTTGTGTGTCACTTTCATGAGTGACAGTGACACACAGACGACAGCACACACACACACACACACACACACACACACACACACACACACACACACACACACACACACACACACACACAAACTGACTGTCATCGGTCTGCTCCGGAGGTGGCTCCACGAGCTTGATGAACTCCACGTTGACGTGGATTTCCACTCCCAGAATCAGACTCACTTTAAGCAGCATCAACTGGAGCTGGCGGATACCTTGGACACACACACACACACACACACACACACACACACACACACACACACACACACACACACACACACACGAAGAGATAGTAACACATCACATCCTTGCTAAAGGTGTGATGTGTTACTGCCACAGAGAAACAGTTATACAAAAACTGGACAGACAGAAGCTTGGGTACTATTATTATTATTGTGTTAATAATGTTTAATATTTTTAATATTCTTATTACTATTCCCTTTCTACAACGTATATTTTCCCTGTTTCTGTCTGTTCTTATATTTAGTGTGTCTGAATAACTTTTTAAATTTCCCAGTTTGGGATAAATAAAGTATATCTATTTATCTATCTAATTCTAGAAAAACATTCTGTAACATTTAGTTTTTTAAGGTCCAGAAATAAGAAATGAAGTGACATAAAAGATTCCGCAAAAGGATGTGTTGTCCATATGATAATAACATGATCAAGTAGTGGATTATACTATTGATGTTAATATTCTCATACAATATTCCAGCTGTCCAGTAACTGCCTTAATGACCCCGTTGATGGAAATACTCTCAAAAGGGTCCCGACCTGAAAGTTAAGGAAGCTGTTTGAATCTACTTTACATCTATTTTGTCTCTTCCCTCCCAGAGTGCCTCGGTGAGCTTCAGCGTTCCTTCTTTCCTCCCTCTTCATGACAGACGTCTTAATGAAGCACCTAGATGGGAGCAGGTTTACACTCACTGATGTGGTCAAGGGCACCGGCGCAGAACTTGCCGTAGAACTTCTTGGCCCCGAGGCCCCTGAGGTCATGGATGGTGAAGGGCCACAGATGGAGCACATTGTTCCTGGAGAAGGTGTCTCTCTTCTCGATCACCACGACCTTACAGCCCAACAGGGCCAGCTCGATGGCTGTCCGGAGTCCACAGGGGCCGCCGCCGATGATCAGACACTGACGGGAAACAGAAGGAGGCAGAACTGAGATCGCACGCAGCGAGTCGTACAAGTCTAACAGAACATCAGCTGCATGCTGTTGGTTTGTTCTCACACCTCTTACCACGTGTTTCATTCTCACAGAGATGTTGTGTGGGTGTAGGAGTGAGTGTTGCGTGTATTGCTTTGTTGTTGTTTTTTGCTCAGCGTACTATTTTAGAGTAAAAGGAAAGACTAACGGCCAAAACCTTTAGCTCGGCCGTCTGGGAAAGGTTTACTTTAATCACTTATGGGAGTATGATTTGTGATATGTTCCCTGTAATGGAATAGAATTTGGATACTCGATACAGAGCTTCAAAAAATAGAGTGCAGACCCAGCTGCTGGCCATCATTACTTTTTTCTCCCCCAAAAAATGTCTGGGATAATAATTTAGCTGTTATTTTTGGCCAATCCTCAGCCCCACCCAACCCCTTTCTAATCTCCCCTCTGTGAGGCTCCGGCCTCTTTCCTGTACGAACGTCTTATCTGTTCCTTCAGAAGTGAAGTCATTCTCACACAATGCTAAACATGCTACTACATGTTCACTTAGGTATTTATGGTAAGCTAATAAAATATTAATTATCATCCGTCACATTAAAATCTACCTTCTACTAGGCCTCAGTGTCAGCCGTATACCAGCAAACGTGTTGGTCCAGTTCCATGGTCAAGCCTTTGAATAGCTTCCATTTCATCAACCATGAAATTAAACTGAATTTGATCAAAGCGGTTGCTCTAAATCAGATGAATTCAAGCTCAAAGCTCGACTCTCCTGAAGACAGAAGGCAGGGTGAAGGCAGAGGCTTTTCAGAGTTATTAGATCTTTACTGGTATGGATCACACTGACAACTGGAACCTTGTTTGAACAACTGAAGAACCAGAGGAGCTGAAGGCTCACTGTAACTGTCAATGGATTCAACACGTGATTTTCAACTACAGTAAAATTTGAAATGGGCAAATGACCAGGAGAATAAACACAGGTGGATGCGGTCATACGTTGGCGTTGCTTAACTCTCCTCTGTGAACTAAAGAAATGGAGCAATAACAGACAGTCAGAGGTGGATGAAACAATGACATCTTTCAAATAAACATTTTGCTGTTATTAACCAAACGCAGAAGGTCATAACCGATAGATGGCGAGCTTGTTAGGTGTTCCTCTACAATAATGCTGTTTAAATAAATGATTTATCCTGAGAACCAAAGGACGGGAACATATTTTAAAGCACTGAGAAATTTTTATTTGTGCAAACCTAACCCTAACCACGAGCTCTCAAACCACACCACACCTCTAATTCACAGTAACCATTCATACTGAGCATAGTTTAAATGATTGTTACTGACTCAGACAATACAGTACTTTCCCACTAAAGGAGTCTAGCACTTGACTACAATAATAATGAACCAAACTAGCTGAACAACCTCTATAAATAGCCGGCGCAGGTCATTTCCAGTTGGTCTCTTACCCTGGTGCCCTGGCAGGCTTTATTCTGCTTGTACACCTTGTGCTGTGCTCTTTTGTCCAGTTTGGTCCACAGGGCTTTGACCTTCCAGGTACTGACCGCCGCCTTCAGTGAAGTGTAGAAGTTGCTGTAGTCCAGAGGATCCAGCTCCAGCTGCCTGCAGAGGATGCTGAACGCCTGCAGAGTCCCTTTGCAGGTGGAGGCCTGGACAAAGTTGTCGAAGAGCCCGCTGGCCTGTGCCACACGCTCATCATTCGTCTCACCCATCTCCTCTGGCAGCAAATGCCGTTCACTCTCTCGTCTTTATCTCCCTCTTCCTTTTCCTGTTTACTCGATCCAAACTGTACCCGACCTCTACTTAGCGGTGTGTGCCGCCATGGTTGGCTCACTCTGAAAGAAGGAAAAGGAAAGAAACTTTACTTGACAAAAGGCAGAAATATGATTCTGAACCAGGTGATCAATTCTGTGCTGAGAGATAAAAAACAACAAGTGATTTCTGTGAACAAATCCTTGATGTACGGCAGATGTGCTTATATGTGCAATATATTCTCAAGTAAATCCACGATAAACACTGCAGGTCTGAAGCTTATAAGATTACTTAAGGTTGCTGAAGCTGTTTTGTTCACTTGTAAAGTAAAAAAAAACCTTAAACCCTTCCATTTGATCTGACTGCATTACAGTTTAGAGTGATGTTTGTCCTTTTAATCTTAAAAAACACATGAAATATTTTTGAAGTACATCAAAAATGCTATTATATCACAGGGGTCAACTTCTGCAGAGTTCACCAAGTGTGATACAGGATAAACACCAGACTAGAAGCCTTGAAAAGAAACACCTACACAAATGTGTCTGGAAATCCATTGATTTTTTTTGAATAATTTAAGATGAAGTTCAAGTTCAGTTTTTTGCCTCATCACGTTTTATCTCCCGTTTGTGATTCGTAAAGAAGTCAGCCTTGTGGATTGTTCTTCTATCAGGTTTGGTATGTTTAAAAGAAGAAGGGTTCGACTCAATATCATGAAAAATCACAACGATGAAAATACGAAAAATATTTCGGTAAAACAATCAATAAATCAAACAGCAGTGAAATGTACGGAAGAAAAGACTGCAAGGACAAACAGACGGTGACTCAAACCAGTTGTTAACGGGCGTTTTAAACGATATAGAGATGGAGGCGGCAGTAGCTCAGTCCACTGAGCCTTGAGCTGGAAACCAGAAGTCTCCAGTTCAAGAGGTGGGAGGTGTCAGTTCACCCCCTGAGCACTGCCGAGGTAGGTGCCTTTGAGCAAGGCACCTCTCCACGAATTGCTCAATTGGGATGCACCAAGAAGGAGCTACCCGTGACTCTGCCTCCTACTGCATATACTTTGCATGCCTACATGCCCCTGGTGTGTGTGTGTGTGTGTGTGTGTGTGTGTGTGTGTGTGTGTGTGTGTGTGTGTGTGTGTGTATTTGTTTCAGGGGCCTGTACACACACACATATATACATGCTTAAAAAAATATACTAACCATGTGTAAAATAACAATTTCCCCAAGGGGAAAGATAAAATCTTGTTCTTCATCTAGAGGAGACTTGTCAGGTTTGATCTACATGGTAAATAGTTTGTTATCCCCCACCCACAATTTAATTCTAATCAAGGTTATTATGACAAGAAGAAAAGTTTTTTTCTCTGGTCTGTTTTTGACATAGTGGAGCCAACACACCTCAGCTCGTCCGACAGCAGTCACATTAAGCCTGAAACAGCGCATTGCCTCATCACTTAAGGTTGTGATAAAACCTTATCAAATCAACGTTAAACCGGAGGTTGCATTACAGGTCAGTAGTAATCATTTCATTAAACTCTTCAAAAAAAAAGCAGTTTTACACACTACACTATGCGGTGGAAAACTCTGATTTCATATCAAGGAAAGGTCACATTCCATATGTGAGGAATGTCTGCATGTGGCACTGAAAATAAACTGCAGAGGTCAATGTGCTGCCTCATATAGCCAGAGTGTCATGGCCTGCATTCTTTATGAGGTGCACAGGGACTCACACTGTTTGGAACATGCACCCCTGTATAACACCACAACTCAGGCCAACAACAACAACAGGTCCGCACAGATTAAACAGTCGTTGATTAAACTGCTCACATTTTTTCCCCTACAACAAAGACATTTTCCAGCTCCGCTGAACACCTGATAGGATTAGGAGCGTGCTCGGAGAGGTTCAGCTGAGCAGTCTTGAGAGAAGCTCAAGGAATACTGATGAAGACACAAAACACCGAATGCCTGAAACAACTTGGTCAGGCAAATGACGCAGAAGGAAAAAAAAAAAAAAAAAAATCCTGAAAGATTTTCCCTCTAGCAAACAACACATGAGGACGTTTACCCGCCATCAAGAATGCATCACTTCCCTGTTCCACCTCCCAGACTTGGGAGGTAAAGACAGTTCCATGGTTTGAACCCTTGGGCCTCACCCTCAGAAGCATCAATGTAAAGCATTATTTCCTTCTAGATGATGGTAGAAAGACAGGACTGTCGAGGATTCTAATTTTAGACGAGGGGTGTTAATTGCTAAGAAATATACACCGGGTCTATCAAGACAACGGGAACAGCTTCTCAGACACGAATGGATTGACTGACTGGATAACTGGTGGACTTAAAGGCTTGCTGACCCCGGTGATGTTGACGAATGTGTGAAAACAAAATGAGAGAACACAACCTCTTCCCTGGGGCTTGTTTTTGGTGCACCAAGTCTTTTTTTTTTTTTTTTTTTTTTTAATCGTACGCCGAGTTTTAAATGCTTTTATCAATCACATCTTTGGCTCTTTAACAGACTGCTGCTTTAAACCTGTAAAAGCCACTGCCAGTAATTTGTTCCACACAATTGGTAACACACAGACTCACTGCTATAAATAGCCATTAACTAGACGTATTAAGTAGGTTCTCAGGTGGTTACAGGTCAGAACGTCAATATGATGTCAAAAGAAATAGTGCTGGAGAGATATAGTTACTATTTTACACCATTTGGTCTTAAACTATTGACTGATTTATATTTTACAATTAACAATTCAACTTCCCTTAGGGCTACACATATTACACATATTACAGGTCAAAACACTTTTCCTTTAAACTGGTGTTTATCCATCAAAATTGCTTGAAGACAATTCACTTTTTCTTTTTCTTTTTTTGAAATTCTTCAATACACATGAGCACATGTTTGATCAGTGAATGCAACATCCTCCAGACGAACTATTTAACTGTTTATCAACCAGTAGATTCCTTTTATATCCTCAGTCTACCCAACAACGTGCTCAGGTTATCTGAAGCCAATGCCACGCATATCGCGGATGACATCTGTGAAAGTAAGTATCAGATACCAATCGCTGGAACCCTAAGGGCATCATTCTCACTATTACAGCACTGCAATCAGCTGTCCTGGAGGAGCTGGGAGAAGGTTAGTGTTTCAAACGTACACACACACACACACACACACACACACACACATAAACAGCAAATTTAACACATACATTATGGTTCCAAAAAGTGTAGTTTACTAAAAAGACGGCACCGAGCTGGTTCAAGACCCATGTGGACCAAAAAGTTCAGTGTGACCTGGTAGTAGAGTGGTGCCAGTTTAACGTCTGAGCACTGCCGAGGTGCCCATGAGCAAGACACCGTCCCCTTAAAAGTGAAAAGACTAAAAGTGAACATATAATTTCTCCAAAGTGATCATTAAAGGTTGTTTCTTCTTCTTCTTCTTCTAAAATACCTTTCAAAAACATCTCATCTTATCTCTTTAAACAATTTAGAAGACAACAATCAATAACTTTTACATTAGAATGCAGCAATGCAAAATAAATATTTTATAGACACTCTTTTGGAAATACTAAACATCCAATATTTTTACCAATAAAATCCCTAAATACAGTATAGTGATAATCACCCGGCTGTTCCTTTCAGTTTCAGTGACATATAACACACACACACACACACACACACACACACTGGCTCCAGTCCCTAAGAAACACACACTTTCCCTTTAAGTCCTTGAGTGGCCCAGAGGGGGTTTCAGATCTCTACTTTCAATTAGTATTACTGCTTTTACACACACACACACACACACACACACACACACACACACACACACACACACACACACACACACACACACACACACACACACACACACACACACAAACTATGGTACAGAATGAGCAAAAATAAACAGGAAATTCAGGTGATTTGATTGGAAATAACATCCTGGTATCAGCTGATAACCAGCTTGTGTCTGGCTCTAATGAGACTATGGGATATATTAATATTTCCTTTAACCCCAGGAGAAAAATGCAGTTACTTGTGTAGTAATACACACAAATAAACATTATGAGAAAGATCATGGCCTATGGAAGCTGTGCTGCCTGTACCCATTTCTGGTTACTGGAGGTCTTGGGACAGGAAGTGGTTTTAACTCACGGTCTCTTTCCACAGCTGTGTAGTTCTATACGTATATGAGCCATGTTTCCATTCAATTTAGATTCTCGTGAGTTGTTGTGCTCCAACATGAACACATTTTGTGGTGGATGGACTCATTGACTCACTGAGAGGTGGGGGTCACCGTCTTTGTAACCATGGTGGTCATGTGATCGATAGGTCTCCACCAATAAATGAAATAACCAACATTCAGAGATGGAGGCTTGGGGGTGGGTTGCCTCATTGCAAGGCCTGTACATATTTTTTTAAATATATTTTATCATTAAAAACATGTTGTTGTTTTTTATCTTACAGCTTACTAACTTTAGGCTGCTTTCTGTACAGTATACATAAATGCGAAATTCTGAAACTTGAGCATTAACACAGAGCGTTCATGTTGTTTTTCGATTAGATGCCACTGAATGGAGACCTAGTTCGTAACATCAGCTATTTCTAAAGATTAAAGTGGTGTACATGACGTAAAATTGAACCTGGCTACAGGATGCTAACAGTAATTCACAATATATTTGTACATCATATAAAAAATGTAGGAACCATACAACATACTGGTAAAAAAAAATGCAAATGGATCTGTATTTTTTATTATTTTTGCAGTACTTCCAAGATATAGAAGTGAAGGCTGCACTGCCATCAGTCACAAGCAGAGCAGAAGGTCGAGTCTGTAAAAGAACCCCAAGATGATCGTCTACTCCTAATTCAATGTGGACCTAAACAGAATGCAGCTGTTATTGGGAAGTGTTTAACTTAGTTTATTGTATTTCCTGCAAAAATGCAACTTGACTGAATGCTAACCATACACCAACAGCTATAGCATGTTAATTCTAACGCATGGCAGGTCATTTCTTCTCACTTCCAAACTTGAGGCCAGATGGTGGACGTGATGATAATCATAATATCATGACATTAAACACTGATAATGTAAAAATGACACATAACTAGGATGCAAACAATCTTGATGTTTTCTACACAGGGCTGGACCACCGCCTTCTCATCCTGGACTTTGAACCCCTCCCAATGCACCTCAGCATGTGAGGGCCTGGGGAGGCGAGTCTGACACAGGGGTCTGCAGTACAGGCACCCCAAAAAGAACCATCTTCGCTTCATTTGGGGTGCAGGAGGCACTGACTCTTGTTTTGGGATGACACACCAGTCATGTCAGGAAGATGAGGGTAACATTACCAGCAAGACATCAAGTTACCAGTCATCCCAGGTTCAAAGAAGTGGAGCGTACAGGTGAACAACAGCGGCACAAACGGGTCAGTGGGACAAACTCATCACATTAAAGACACACAATGTCATCCTACTAAACATGAAGCCAGCATGAGCCGCTGTGATGAGCCAAACACTTTGTGTTTTGACCTCAGGCCATCATCTATGGACAACAGTTTCATCAACGCAATCGGAAAACTATGAATAAGTAGTTTGTTTCAGTACACAGAGGTTCCGAAGACTCTCAGTTGTGTGATCCTATCCCCTGATAATACATGAGCTTACCACACTTTATTATAAGGAGTGTTGGTCATGGAGAACTACATTCATAAAACTGGACTTCAAATGCTCTGAATAGTTTAATTTTTGAATGTGGGACAAACTAAACTGCGTGTGAAAGGAAAAATCACTAACATTTTGCATTTGAGCCTCTGTCAGTAGATTTTTACAAACAGATCAGAAAGAGCAAATCAACATTTTCCTGCTAAGACAGACAGGTCGCCTTGAGAGAAAAAGAAACAGAAACGCAGATGAGGAAAAGGAAGGAAAGCATATCGAACAGAGCAGCATGTTTGCCATTATTAAACACAAAGGAATTTAAATGTGTGGGTCAAGTACACTGGGTTAAGACTCTGCTACCAGACATGGTTCTCTTGATTGTGTGATGCTGATCATTTTAGCAACACTGGATTCTTTAGACAAGAGGAAGCTACTGCAAGTGAACCTGCTGCTTCTTCCTCTAAAACAGACTGCAGGAATCAGCTGTAGAGCTTCATAGATTACATAATGAACGATGTTTGGCTGCGAGTCATCCTCGGATATATAAGACCAGTAGGAAGGTCCAGCTGCAGCCCCGCATGCAACTGTCACACATATGACATAAAAAGGACAAACAGGGTATGTGTGGTTGCCTGAATGTTAGTTAACGTATTCCTGAAAGCTAAAAAGCCGTAATTTTTCATTTCTTACCCTACAACTTTAACTTTTCTTTATTTGCATTTCAAATGTTTTAGCTGAAAACGCTCAGGATCCAACACAATTTAGCCAGTTTCTTGTGAAAATAACTAAGTTAGGAACAATTCAGTATTTGTTGTTAGAGTAGCCAAACTGAATCCTCCCCCACAATGTGACACAATTTACTGAACTAGAATTAGACTCCAGTAAGACCCCATAATCCTATAGAGGTGTGATTATTGCGTATTCCGTTTTTCGACCAATGGAAAGGGACAACCCGGTGTGCCAAAGGATATTATTACTCAACAGTTTCCACTTTTGTTTGCATTATTTTTCTTTGTCAAAAGCAACAAAAGCAATAATTCATATAGTGAAATATTGGCAGCAGATGTAGGTAATAAACCTGAAAGTTTGAGAAATGCGACGTTTCACTTATACAAAAACCATAATAATAACTATAAGCAATAATGATATTAACCATAGCAACTCATATTTCATCACAAAAGCATCAATGAACCTCTATATATAATGCAAAAAAGCATAAGCATTGATTAAATTAAAATAGAATCATAATAATGAGCATCCATTATAATTTATCTATTAAATCTCTTATGCAAATAGTAATTCATCAAGTCGATGCCGTATTCAGTCCTTCAACCTTAGAAACTACAGCTCCCATGATGCTCGGCGGCAAACCAGGAAGTACATCACACAATTCAAACCCAGCAAACATTTGTAAAACTAAAGAAACTAAAGAATGGCAGATATGAACAAAACAGCAAAGACACAAATAGAGACACTTTATCAGTCACTAAACTGTCAGAAATGCACCAAAGTCATCACATTATCTCCAACTTACACAAAAACATGAAAGAGATGAGAGTACAGTAACAGACAGGTGACAACATCCAGCATATAACATAAAGCAGACAAAGAAATGAATTGAAGGACTCACAGACTGGCTGCATACCGGGTTAAAACTCAGTTTAGCGAATCCACTTAATTCTAACAGGTCAAAGTGGTCACATGACTCAGAGCACACCTCTCTCTTAAAGAGACAGTACTTACCAGACTGTTGAATTATCTTTAGCAATGTCATATAGCAGCATGTAAAGAATTAATAAAACCACCCAAACAAAAAATGATCACAGAAAACACAAAAGTACGCCTGACCACCGCACCACAACACTATAGTAAAGCTACATAGACAAGCCTCATATAAAGAACAGTGGAGCAGTTTTTCAGGCACAGACACAAAATTTAATCTCTTTGTGGAAGGCAGAAAAATGCGCTTCAGAGACACAGCAGGCCAAACAGTCCACCATCGTCCAAGACCTCCAGTGAACATCAGTGGTGCTACATTTGCACACCGTTGGCATTCGAGGACCTTTTGGGTATCTTTTTTCACAGAATGACCACTTTGAATTAATAATTTGATTGGTTAATGAATGAAAGGCAAATCAGTACATGAGAAAACAAAGAGAAGAAATGGAAAAAAAAAAAAAGGAAAGCAACTACACTCAGACATACATGGAGGAGTCGTCTCAGCTTCCGTCGTTCCTAAGAACAAATGCTTTCTTAATGATATGACCCTCTGAAATGAAGCCAACAGGAACCAACTGAGCTGCGTTGACATCAGGATGGTTTGTTTATCCTCAGTCGGTCCAGTTTCCATTTTTGAATAACAAATACAAACCAAACGCAACTTCTTTGCCTCGTCTAAGGCAACGTGAAGAGATGCAAGAGCGGGTCTTCCTCTCAGATACAGAACTTCCTTTCTGGTGGTTTAGTGTGTCTGGGGCTTTAAAAATTATCCAAAAGGAAATTTTGATGAGAAAAAGACACAGCCTGGTCCACAGCTGAAAGAAACGCACTCCTTAACCCACAGATAAGAGAGGAGGGAGCAAACTGCCCTCCAGCTGAATAACTTATTTCCTGAGAGACCACAGCCCAACGGAATGAATCATTAACTTAAAAGTACAGGGAAAAAAAGTGGTTTAATTTGAAAGATTTGACACAGAAATGAAACTAGAATTGAAATGTGAAAATAACTCCTCAACTATGAGATTTTTATGGCTCCTGCAACAATTGTGCAAAACTGGCAAGAAATTTCCATTCTCATTAGTAGAAACCTGCTTCACACTAGATTCCTGCTTACACGTGTCATTTTCTACTTTTCCACTTTCTGCTCCATTACTGGTTTCCAGGTCAAACAATTTTTTAAAATATTCTTTAAACAAAACTACAATCATACTGTTGCCAACTCAATTGACCACTTTGTGACTCAGTATTGCAGTTGCACTTTTAACTTCATCAACATAGTTGATAAGTAAAAATTAAATGTGAAATGATCCTAGTAAACTGCAGCGATCCGTCCGCAATATTTGTATGAGAAACGTTCAATGTGAATAAAACATCACAGAAGTCCAGACTTTTTAACACAGACATGAAACACAAAAATAAAATGTATTGCATGTAAATTTTTCTTCTTGACACTAAATTCAAAATTTATGCAATTTTTCATCTAAACTGTTCAAAAAAAAAAAAAAAAAACATGACTATGATGCTATGATGACCATATTTCATAAATAACCTACAAAACGACCAGCGACAGGAGAGGTCAGTGAATGGCTCACCGTCTCCCCTGTGGCTTACATTTAACCCCCAGTTCAAGACTCCCATAGTTTCCAGCTACGCTAAACTAGCATGTTTGAAGTCCTATCAGTCCTGCTGCCTTCAGGGACAGCAGACTTTTATGACCGTGGTCACTGACTCACATTCAAAATGACGCACATGCCACCTCAAATGACAGTTGTACCACATGATTCCACTTGGTAATGGGTTTACATTAAGTAATGGTAAAAAGAATTATAATCCCCATGACAGCAAGTCAAAAAAAAATCTCCCCTGTGACAATGTACTGTATATATTTAGTGTATTTTAAATACACACATCTACCTCAGAAAAGGCAAAACACTGACTTATATACCACATATTATATACAATTATATTTGCATACATATGAAATACTAAATATTTTACTAATATTTTCATGTTATAAAATGCAACAATTTTAGTTTTTTTTTAATCAACGAATCAAACTCCTGTTCTGGGTTGCTGTTTTTCTTTTTGTTGGTTTGTTTTTTAGTCTAAACTGTTTTGAATTCAGTGCAAATGTAGAAATTCTCGGCAGACTACCTTGTGAAAAATAACCCAAAAAAAAAAAAAACCAATCAGGCGAACAAAAATATGGTTCTGCAAAAGTGTTCACTGGAGTCAAAACAGTGGTGACCGTGAAGGCAGCATGAAACAAAGCCAGAGGGGAACAGCTGAGTTTTATCACATAACTTCCCATGAGGTAAAGTACTGTTGTATCCCATTTCTATTTTCACACAGCCCCTTGAACTCCAGTTAGCAGCATGGTGATGACTGACTGCATCAAAGAGACTGGGAAAGAAAGCGTAGCAAATAAATCAGCTGATACTTCGACATACTTCATGAAGCGTTCATGTAGAACAGGTTCAGGCAGCTGTGATGGATTTCAGCACCACCTGAAAAAGCTACATGTATTACGTGTACCATAAAATAGCATTTAAATGTTTGATACAGATATTTGTTGGGGATATTTTATGATAAGAAACACAAATTGATAATAATCTTTATTTACTGAATGCTTCGCACAACATACACAGCAGAGGGATAACTGCAAGGATGGTTAATATCCACAGTTTTATTTGTGTAATTGTGTTCTGACTAAGATCAATAAGCCATTAAGTCCAAATGAGAAGTGATTAAATCACTTTTGTTTTGATGGAATACATCCTGCAGGCTCCTTAGAATGAAATGCCACTCACTGGGGTGTGTTTGTGACACTTGACTTATGTTTCCAACCGTTCAGACAGAGTGTTCACGTGTTATCTGACTGGGGTGTAATTGTTTTTAACACCAGGCTCTCCAGATGTAGTGGTTATGTTTTGCAGAGCACATTTAACAGCATTACAATTTGCTATTGTGCAAGATTAATTAAGAGAAGGAATACAGAAGGGAAGAGATGTTTGCAACTCTTTTCTGCCTCTTCAGATGTAAATATCGTGGAGTAAGAGAAACCTGCAAGCCCAATTCAAATGTATGGAAATCACTCCAGATTGACACAGGAGGTGGAGTCTCAACACTAAAAAGGCACCACATGTAAACTCACTACTACAAACAGTACTCATGTCACCATTATTAATGAACTAGAACACGACTTCAAGTCAAAGGACCTGCAGTATTGGGTTTAAGCAGCAAAGTCATTGCAATAAACCAGCACCAGCCTTCCCTTTATAGCTTTAACACACAATCAAGGTCTAGACTTAGTCAACTCCAGATGGGAAAATAAGCATAGGTTCCAAATATTTTTAACCTAACAAAAACTACCCTAATAATAATCTGATCAACCAATGACATCTCATCCCATCTTTGTAGACTACTTGTGACGTTCAGTATGTGAATGTCTCCTTTATTTACCATGGCCAAGGGCAGTTGGGAAAATTTTTCCATGGGCAGACCTGTTCTTGTGTGAATAAGAAACACAAACAAATTCGTGACAGTAACCGCGATGAGAAAAAAACACAAAATACTCAAGTTCCACCGCCGCAGGTGCATTTCATCCACAAAGACAGAAGGAAGTCACTTGAGTCGTCTCATGCAACTATGTTGACTGAGAAAATAACAAAATGCAAAAAGTTAAGTCTCTAGTATGAGTTAGAGACATAATGAAATATAGTTTTTAAGTCATCTGAGACAAATCCCATTGAAAGAATGAGCTTAACCTCAAAACTCATAACTTTGGAAACCTAGATGGAAACACACGTGAAAGATAAGAGTTCCTCAACAGCAACAGGGACACATTTTGTACCGAGTATCGTGTTTGTAGGAGGTTTGGTGAAAAAATATTTCCCAGATTTTTAGTTATGGTCCAGAAACAGCTGACTGACAGAATAATAAGAACTCTCAACCTTACAAATTTTACACAATTAATAAACACTTTTAATAAATATGGACTAAAGATGGAAGCGTCTTTTTTTTACCTTCATCAAACATGTGTATGCTAATGTCAAATTTCTGTTGATGTGTGAAACGGACCATCTCGATGATCTCTTTCCAAGCATTTCATACCAACACCTGCAAAGGTGCAGCGGAAATAATAACCTCATATGTAAAAACAAAAGTGTCTTTGACTTCCACAGACACTGAAACGACACAGCGTCATCGTGACCTTCTATAAATGCTCCATCAAACATTAATTTCTCACTGTAAGTGTAGTGTATTCTACGTACCATTGAGGTCAGAGCTGGAGTTTCCTACTGTAGATAGACGTAAAGAGAGAACGCTCAACAGTTCCAGGGTCAAAGGTTGCTTTATTGGATTTACCCTGACACACATGGTCTGTTTCTTTAATACGATTCTTCTAATAAGGCATTGTGCCGGTTCTTTGCACGTTGTTTAAAATTGTGTTTACCAATTATCCTGCCCAGACGGTAAAACCGGTTGATTACTGGTTAGTTTGGTTTGCCCTCAAACAAAATCAAAATAACAAAAATTTGAGGTACTGCTACATAGCAAGTATCAGATGTCAAAAAGAAATTTCATGTGCATGATTCTTCTTTTTCACAATTCAAAGTCTTCCTGTCCTGTTATTTGTCCTTTTTGGTCTTATTTGTTATTTGGAGGAGGGTTACCGTTACTGTATAATATATATTTTATTGGTTTACTTACGTTCTTTCAATATCTTTTTATTATTGTTTAGTGTCTTCAAATCTCAGGAAATGAGATTTAGTTGATCAACTTGCCCATCCCCTTAAACTAGTTCAATGAGTCCAGTGAAGAACTTTAATTTTAAGGACTAAATATAACCTCACGTGTAAGTCCATACCTCAAGAAAGAAATTAGAACAGCTTCCGGAGTGTCATATACAACATATGTTTGCCTGTAATGAGGACTTCATGGAAGAGCACTGAATCTAAAAACCTCATGCTCACACTGTAAATGTCACACGCTGCACAGGTTTATCACCTACAACCTTTTGACAGTTTACTCGATATTGTGCCACAGTTAAGGTGTGTTTAATGCGGCCTTGAACTTTTGCAGCCAGCCACACTTTTGCCTGTGCCCATCACCTTCAGATATGACAACTCTGCACCCTAATTTCCAATATTTGTTGGTGATGTTAAGCAGAAAAATATTAACTGGAAATATGTTTCCTTTGTCCAGCAGCATTCAGACAGGGGCACTTAAGCCTGGCCCTAACTGGTTACACTTTAGTTTAGACTTGGATTAAATAGAACACTTGTAGCCTACATTCTTAAACTTCATGCTAAAAGACATAATTCTGAACATAAATTAAAATCTACACAACAAATGAATGGTCTGATAAGGTAAGTGGGACATACTCAAATTAGAAAAGAACAGGAAATACCTGTATCAGATTTATAGCAGTGCTGTTAGAGTAGCTCCCAACCTGGAAATAATGGCTGTCAAGTAGGAAAAATTCATGAATTATCTTTCTTTCCACGACACAGGTGAGGTGTTGATGATAGTAACAATGTCATTAAACAGAAACTGTAACTAAATCAGTTTGTAATATCGTCAATGAACAAAGATCAGAAAGTAGTATTAACAATTAAAACCAGTGTCAGAACTAGCACGTTAACTCCAATTTGTGCTGACGCTGACAATAACCACCATCACAGGTGAATGTGACAAACTCACTAAATAACCTAAATTCAAATATTTACCTTTTCATGTTTAATTCAGTAAAACTCTACTTAAATAAACCTACTTATCCATGAATTCAAAATGTTACAGATCTTGCACACAGGACTATAAGGTATCCACTCTTTTGATCACAAGACTGCAAGTCCTGTGATTTCATTGCTCTCTACCAACATTTGACTAACATCCAGCTCTTTTGCTAATAAAGTATCTAGTAGTTTTCTAACTGTGATTGATGTATGGGGCTTGCTGTAAAACTGAAACAGAACTAAAGGTGGAAAAAATGCTCCAAGATTGAAGACTGTGAGAACTTATGGGTGACAGTTTTCCTTACATTTTATCATATCTTATTTAAGGATTTTTTTTTAAGTTAAAGAGCAAAATTTCTAAACTAACTGAAGATGAGACTTAACTTAAAGCCTCCTTTGGGATACCAAGTAAATCCTGCAACTGAAATTCTATTGCCAACCCAACCTTAGACATTTCTGGAGATCAACTTGACCTGTCTCATCTGACAGCAGCCCATCTGGTGACACTCAGCTCTCCAGTGTATTTTTGTCTTGCGGTTCTCCTCCCCTGGACTGATATGAGCAGTGACACCCCCTTATAAGTCAACCACTCAGTCATTCCAGGAAATGCCAAGTTCAACTTGCTGTATGTATTTTTTTTATTTGATGATTATTTTTTTGTAACCCACAAAGCAACATGGAACATATGGGCAGCAACCAGCAACACTAAAAGGTGTGCGACGAACACCTCAATGGTTAAAGATTGAAAAATTAAAACCTCACATTAAAGTCTCATAATATTTCCAAACTTCCCAAGCTCAAAGGAGTTTCTCACTAGGTCCCCCTTCAACTAGTATTAATGTTTTCCATGACATGCACATATAGAGCTGGAGTCCTCAAGAGAAAATGCTGTGAATCGGTTTCATTCCGGGTATATTTATATTTTCTATGAAAAGCATGTTTATAGATGATGTAAACTCATCGTGCTTATGCTTGGTCCAACTAACACATGCAAAACAAAAGATGAACAAGCCATGGATGACAGGGACAGAGCCGACTGAGAGGTGGGAGCCCCTCCTGATGAGGCCTAAGTAACGCTATGTTTAGTAAAAACTGAAAAAGTCAATTTACTGCTTATTACTAAACAAACCATCAGGTAAAGTGAGGAGGAGAGGGGTACTGCAGTGATACAGCATACTTAATGGAATTGTTTAAAACGTTTTATGCAATAAACATGTCAGAAGTAGGGACATAAATTTTTATTTGCTCACAAGAAACCCCCAAAGGGCAGCTTTAGTCAGCAACATCCTGTAGAAGAATTTAAATGGCTTTGCCCCAGGAATGAAAATGTGTGTCGACACTCAAGGTTTGGCTTTGGACATGCTGAATCATGATATACCATGTGTGAGACCCTGATCTGATCTTCACATGGTGATGTTCTCTCTGCTTTGAATGTTTTGTCTGGAGAAATCATGATTAAAGCAAGAGAAAATCTGATATGGTTTAGTCCTGTGACTCAGTACGAGGAAAGTCTCAACAGTAAACACGGTTTAATCTGCAGTGGTGGTGCAGAAAACACTTTCCTCTGCGAGTACCTTCATTGAAAAGCCATATCTAGCGAGGATTTATCCGATCCTGAACCTCTGACCCGTTAAACTTTTATGCTGAATAAGCTGCTTCTCATCAACACATACGGTAATTATAAGGTTCTTGGAACCCATAACACAATACACCACTTTTAAAAACTATTCACATCTCTGGACAGCACAGAATTCCACAATAATCATTGGAAATCTAGTGTTAAAGCTGTGTCAAACATCCGTAGAAGTTAGCCCTAGAATCTCAATATTCATTCTGTGACAGCCTAAACGTCCATCAGGATTCATGTCTGAACTCCAAGACGTTCACCACCCAAAAACCCCAAAACACAATAAAAGTCAGCTCCAGTAGATCAGAACCATCTAGATGAGACACACAGGTTCTAGGACTCTGTTCTCTGGGGCCATGAAACCAAACCGGACCTTCTCAAGTCTGTGGATCAGCAGTTTGTCTGGAGGATGAAAAATGGAGCTGATGCTCTGAAGAACGCTCACCAGCATTCTGGTGTCTCCGTGATGCTCTGGAGCTGCTTTGCTTCTTCAGATAATAATAGAATGGGCTAAGATTCCACAGGAATATGGCCAGAAGTTTGTATCTAAATATGCACCACAGATGCAGCAAAATGATCTCTACCAAGGCACCAACGATGCTTATCATGAATAACTGAATCTTTTTCATGCTGCTACAGTCAATCAAGTTGTATTGTGATATATTTGGGGTGAAAAGTTTTTTTACATTGAGTTATATAAACGGCTCTTCTGTCATTTAGGTTGTTGCACAGTTAAATTATACATTTGGACTGTAAATCAAATACCTACATGGGTGTAATAAATCTGCTTCCAGCTCGCAGTGGGTTACAGTTCATATAACACCTAAACTTATTTTAGAGACCACTTCACCCTAGTTTGGCGTTGTCTACCTCACCTGTTGCACCTGGAGTCAAATTACTGAAAAATACTTAATCAACTGCGTTACCTTAAAACACGAGGATAAAAGTGTTTCCCAGCCAGTGTGAGCTCAGTGTCACATATAAACTATCTCCAAGTTTCATTCCCGATGCCCGGCGGAGTCGTGCGCCCTCGCTCCGGGAGCAAAGCGCGTCTGTCAGCTACTCACTTATACCGGAGAGTCCATGGGGACCCAAACCCAGTCCCGTCGGTGTCTTCCGGCTTATATCCGCAATATGTCCCCACAGAACTTCACAGATAAATGTGGATGCCGCGGCAGGCTCCGTGGACCTTGTTCCTCACATGATATCAGCCGTGTGCTTCTACTCCTGCCTTGTAGGTGGAATCAATTCACCAAACTGAACACACAGGGAACTTCCTGTTACGCGCTTTTCATAATAAATTCTCATCAGCCACGAGTTCGACGTTGAGGCGCCAAAAAAACCGTCTTATTTATCAATATTTTTATAAAAAATACTTTTATAAAAATACTTATTTTATAAAATACTGTAATGACTAACCCTAACCCTACCCACAAAATTAAATTTGACTGAGGATAAGTCAGTTTACTTTTTTTTTCTCCAATCAAAACTTACATTCAAACCAAAATTTATACATGTGCAATACTGAATACAAAGATGCGCTTTTTTTTTTTTTTTTCCAATCTCTAGAATTTATTTTGATCCCAGGAAATCGATTTTTTTTTTTTTTAAAGCTAGTCTGAAGGGTCGTCCTCTTGGCGATCCAAGACTTTGGGGGCCCAATCTAATAAATCAATCACCCATCTTACTAAATGTTGAAGTGAAATTCGAAGTTTTGACAGTGTTAATAGTCATGATAATAACAAGCAACAAACATAAAGTAAATGTTAAGTTTCTTACCTCAAGAATACGCCCGACCCAGAGTTCTCTTTTACTTGTTTATTTTGAAATAAGTAGATCCATTTCTTGTCTGCCGCTGCCCAACTGCCTTCAGCTGTGGGTAGCTGTGATGTTTCTCTGTCAGGTGGATTTTTTCTATCAGCATTCATTTGACAGACCACCGTAACAGCGGAACCAGCAGCACCTAATCTACCAAAGAATAATGAATAAAATGATAAAGTTACAGACTTATGGATGAGATGAATTTGGAGTTATGAATAAGATATGAAATATTATCTTGAAACATCATTAATGAAGCCGCAAGAAGGTACAAGCCAGTGTCTTATTGTGCCGGTCCCAAGCCTGGAGAAATACAGAAGGTTGTGTCAGGAAGGGCATCCGATGTAAAACTCTTGCCAAATTAAACATGCGAATCAAATCTATGGCTTCTGTACCGGATCGGTCGAGGCCCGGGTTAACAACAACCACCATCGGTGCTGTTCACCTACAGGGTGCCGGTAGAAATTGGACTACTGTTGGTCGAAGGAGGAGAGGAGGAAAGTGTGTTCATAGGAAGAGAGAGAAGAATGCCAAGAGTATAGGACTGAGAGTAGGGACGTTGAATGTTGGAACTATGACAGGAAAAGATCGAGACTTGGTTGACATGATGCAGAGGAGGAAGGTAGACATACTGTGTGTTCAGGAGACCAGGTGGAAAGGTAGCAAGGCTAGAAGTTTACGAGCAGGGTTCAAGTTGGTCTATCGTGGTGTAGATAGGAAGAGAAATGGAGTAGGGGTTTGTTAGGAATGTCCTGGAGGTAAAAAGAATGTCAGATAGAGTGATGAAGCCAGAAATCGAAGGTGTGATGTTCAATGTTGTTAGTGGGTATGCTCCACAGGTAGGATGTGAGCTGGAGGAGAAGGAGAAAATCTGGTTGGACTTTGATGAAGTGATGCAGAGCATACCTAGAAGTGAGAGAGTTGTAATTGGTGCAGACTTCAATGGACATGTTGGTGCAGGAAACAGAGGTGATGAGGAGGTGATGGGCAGGTTTGGTATCCAGGAGAGGAACGCAGAAGGACAGATGTTGGTTGACTTTGCAAAAATGATGGAAATGGCTATAGTGAATACTTTCTTCCAGAAGAGGCAGGAACATAGGGTGACCTATAAGAGTGGTGGTAGGAGCACACAGGTAGACTACATCTTGTGTAGACGGTGTAACCTGAAGGAGATCAGTGACTGCAAAGTAGTGGTAGGCAAGGGTGTAGCCAAACAGCATAGGATGGTGGTGTGTAGGATGACTCTGGTGGTGAGGAAGATGAAGAGAAAAAAGACAGAGCAAAAGAAGAAATAGTGGAAGCTGAAAGAGGAAGAGTGTTGCATGACTTTTAAGAGGGAGTTAAGACAGGCTCTGGGTGGTCGGGAGGTGCTTCCAGATGAATGGATAACTACAGCTAATGTGATCAGGGAGACAGGTAGTAGAGTACTTGGTGTGTCATCTGGAAGGATAGTGGATAAGGAGACTTTGTGGTGGAATGAGGAGGTACAGGAGTGTATACAGAGAAAGACTAGCCAAGAAGAAGTGGAACACTGAGAAAACTGAGGAGAGTAGACAGGAGTACAGGGAGATGCAGCGTAAGGTGAAGGCAGAGGTAGCAAAGGCCAAACAAGGGGTTTATGATGACTTGTATGCTAGATTGGACAGTAAGGAGGGAGAGACTGATCTATACAGGCTGGCAAGACAGAGAGACAGAGATGGGAAGGACATGCAGCAGGTTAGAGTGATTAAGGATAGGGATGGAAGTCTATTGACAGGTGCCAGTAGTGTGATGGGAAGATGGAAAGAGTACTTTGAAGAGTTGATGAACGTGGAAAATGAGAGAGAAAACAGACAAGAAGAGGTGGCCGTTGTGGACCAGGAAATAGCAACGATTAGTCATGGTGAAGTGAGGAGGGCATTGCAGAGGATAAAAAGTGGAAAGGCACTCGGTCCTGATGATAGACCTGTAGAGGTATGGAAGTGTCTAGGAGAGGTGGCAGTAGAGTTTCTGACTGGGTTGTTCAACAGGATCTTAGATAGTGAGAAGATGCCAGAGGAATGGAGAAGTGTGCTGGTGCCCATTTTTAAGAACAAGGGAGAAGTGCAGAGTTGTGGCAACTAGGAATAAACAACAACAGCAACAGCCTGCAGCTCAACACATCGAAAACTAAAGAGCTGGCCATTGACTTCAGGAGGGGCAGACCCTAACCTAGACCAGTTCTGATAGGAATGGAGAAGGTGGAGATTGTGCAGACCCATAAATATCTTGGGCTGTGGCTGGACAACAAGCTGGACTGGACCAGCAACACAAGGCAGCTGCACAAGAAAGCACAGAGCAGGATGTACTTTCTGAGGAGGCTGAGGGCATTCAACATCTGCAGGAAGCTCCTGTGGATGTTCTATCAGTCTGTGGTCGCCAGCGTCCTGTCGTTCGCTGTGGTCTGTTGGGGAGGGAGCGTGACCAAGGCGGATCTCTCCAGGATGGAGAAGCTGATCAGGCGGGCCAGCTCGGTGGTCGGGATGAAGCTGGACCCTCTGGCAATGGTGGCAGAGAAGAGAACCTTGGACAAACCGCTGGATATCATGGACAATGACAGCCACCCTCTGCACACCGTTACCAACAACCAGAGAAGCCTGACCAGCCAGAGGCTGTGCCTTCCAACATGCAGGACAAACAGACTTAAGAACTCCTTCATCCCCCGAGCTATTAAACTGTTCAACTCCTCTCTGGGGGAGGTGAAAAAGAAGAAAGTCCACACGAGAGCTGAGGGATGACACAGACAATACAGCAAAAACAATACAAACATTATAGACATTTCACTATACCCATACTTAACCAGGCCTGTTTATTTTTTATTTGTATGCCTATTTATGATTTTCTATTTATATATTCTTGATGGGTTATTTATTACTCTTTCTATTTGGTGTTGTACTACTTTCTATGTGCTGGTGCTTTCTGTGTGCTTTTTCTGTGTTTTGCGTACTTAGATATTAAGATATTAATTTCCCTGACGGAACCTCCTTAAGGGATAAATAAAGTTATACTCTACTCTATTAGGTCAGCCATCAGTCACATACAGACACAAGTGATAGTTACAGTTCAAAATTAAGGACAGAAGTTTGTAGTCACATGTTGAATTTATTGTTGTAAAAGAGAGAAAAAAAAGAGTTCACAGGAGCATTTATAACTACAGTTAAACTGGGAAATTGATGCAGTGATTTACCTTTATTGGGAAGGAAAGTACCAGAGTTCAGACTACATAGAAGAAACTGGAATCTTGAAGCACAGTTAGACATGTGGGTCTGTGTAATGGGTTGTGGGGTAGAAGCAGGATCAGAACCCTTCAGTGATTGATACATAAGGGACGGAGTAGCATTTCAGATATCATATGGCCAGTGGTGTCTGTTGCTGACACATGACGCGAAGAGGGGAGATATTTGTCATGTTAAAGACTTGCTGTACAGGAAGTATCTCAAAAGGCTGCCTCCCAGAAAACCTACATCTACAACTCACAAGTTAAAGACAGAAGACTTTGGAAAATCTCTAATGTCAAGACGACATTCATTTTGGAGGGGAGAGTGTGGGACACATGTTACGAAACACTGAGCATCCCCTATCACCCTGTATTGTTTTTGTAATTTTTATTATTTGACATCACACGTCAAACAGCAGAGGGAGGCAGAGTGACGGGTCGTGCATGAGGGATCGCGCCCCAAACGAGCAGCTCGTAGGGGGACGGTGCCTTGCTCAAGGGCGCCTCGGCAGTGGCTGGGAGATGAGCTGACACCTCCCACCATCAGCTCACACTCCGGAGGATGTCCTGGCAGGAGCGGGACTTGTACCACCGATGGCTGGGCGACGTCTGCTCTACCGCTGAGCCTCTGCCACCCCCAAATCTTTTTAAGAGATGTACATATTTAAACTCTGCTGAAGTCGACACAATGAAAGTCATCAGTCAGAACCTTAAATAAAATAGCGATCAATCGAGGTTACTCCATTATTTTAGAATGAATGCAGGCTTGCTTTGAACAAGTATTTATTGGTGATCTTTGTATTTTATTAGAATAAGATTCTTAGATCTTGACATTCAGATGTTTCATTTCCCCTTATCACCTTGATAACTAAAACGTATATATATTCATATATATGTGGGACACGTTAAGAAACACTGAGCACCCCCAATCACCCTGTTGTTTTTGTAATTTTTGAGTTTATCATTTTGTGGGTTCATATTCTGTTCATATACAATGTCAAATTTATATTTTAGTAAAGAATGAATGGGCACTCTGGGCAGCCAGGTGGCCTTAGGGGTCCTAAAGAAGGTGTGTTTCAGGTAGGCAAAAGTACATAAAAGGATGTGGATGTGCGTATGCAAGTGTTGCCTTCTGACTGAAATACAAGTGGTGCATGTACAGAATATAGGGAATGTATTGAGTATTTTGCAGGGTGATTAGTGAATATTATATCGAGTATATGGGCAGCCTGCAGCACACAGAGAAGAGGCTGATGTGCGTGTTTGTGTGTTTCAGAATTCTGACCTAGAAGAACCTAAACACTCATGCACGCCTGGAAGTCTGTTTATTACATCCAAGTGTGCAACATATATAAAACAATTCTGAAAATGTGGACATTAAACACGCCCCCTCTGGTCAAACTCGACCAGGAGTACTCAGTTTCCCATTTAACATCTCAACATTGGTGTGAGACAATACCAACAAAAATACAAATAAAACAACAACCTGAACATTTTATAAAACAACAACCTGAACATGTGGAAAAAGAAAAACAACTCTGGTCAGACGGTACGAGTACGTTGCCAACATTCTAATTTATTCCCATGATTCCTCTTCGGCTGCAGTCTGAGCCGTCTGCTCGCTCTTCACACAGTCATCCTGGAACGATCCTCCATGGCGACCCTAAAGATGAAGAAAACACAAAGTGATCAAAGACAACTTCACCAACGTCTCAAAGAAAAAAAAGTGAATTTTTGAAAACACCTAAATTACATTTCTGGAGTCTGAGGAGGCAAAGGTTTTCCCTGGGTTGAAGCCCATGGTACCAGCACCGCAGAACGCAGACTCCTCCAACCATGAGGGCACTTCCTGCTGGGCCTGCCAATAACAAAATAGAAAGATTTCTGTGAAAAGTCACACTTTTATTTGATTAAAGTTATCTTCACTGAACAAAACACTGCTTTTCTTTCAAAAACAAGGAACTTTTGGCCGTTAGTATCGGCACTAAGAGAAATCTCACCTTGGACAGGATTGTGACCAGGGAGCGAGCCAACTGGCCATCAGCATCTGGGTCGAAGAAAGAAACTGCTCTCCCAATGTTACCACAGCGGCCAGTTCTCCCGATACGGTGGACGTACTCATCAACATTGTTCGGGAGGTCAAAGTTCACCACATGTTGCACATCTGGAATATCCAGACCGCGAGCAGCGACAGAAGTTGCCACCAGGACCGGACATTTGCCAGAGCGGAAGTCAGCGAGAGCCAGCTCTCTCTCTCGCTGCTCCCGGTCGCTGTCAGAGAAAACATTCATAATTACAGAAAAACTATCCTTATTTATCCCACAATGGTTAATTCACTCACACTTTTATGGTCCACACTGAAGTTTTACTAAGAATCAAGTTCAGAATGAACTTGTGATGTTATGGTATCTGGGTTTTGAGAAACTATTTAATTGGGCCTTTTTAGTCTTAATGAGGAGAATTCAGAGACAATATTGAGATTTAATTTAATCCTAATCCTCGTGAATTCATCCTGAAGCTTCCTAGAAAAGGCCTCTGACACACTTTGCAGGACAGACATAGAACACATCACTGACCCATGAATACTGGTGGTTGGAAGCTTCTCTTGGCACAAGTAGGTAGCAACAAAATCAGCCTGTCTCTTGGTCTCCACAAACACCATTGTGCGCTCCGTTCCTGCAAGCAACACCAACAAGACGTGTCCGACACGGCTCACGACATGTGAAGCCACTAAACTAAATACTGAAGTTTGCTTCTGCACCAGTTTCGGCTCACCAGTAGTTTTGAGGAGGTCGAGGAGCTGCTGCCTCTTTGAGAACTTGGGGACTTGGACGAACGTCTGCTCCACGTCACTGCAAGCTCCACCCACCACGCCAACAGCCAGGAACAGATAGTCGCTCTTGAGGAAGTCTGCTGCCAGCCTGCATTCACACATGAAGCTCACTGGTTGATGGTTCCACCGACATGAACAGCTGTCAGGTGAGGAGCAGACCTCTGGATGTCCTCAGGGAACGTGGCGCTGAACATCAGCGTCTGACGAGACTCCTTCGGTGGCATTCCAGGGGAGCCCACCAGGCGGCGCATTTCTGGTTCGAAACCCATATCCAGCATCCGGTCAGCCTCGTCCAGCACAAAATACCGCAGCTTACTCAAGCCCACCTAGAGCAGATAAGTTAGTCACAGGTTTAGGCTCCAGACTAGCATGGATCCAGTGGATTAAACACTACCTTTCCTCTCTGAATCACATCCAGCAGTCTTCCTGGTGTTCCACACAGAACACTGCATCCTTTTGAGATCTCTCTCATTTGGTACATAACGCTGACGCCTCCATAAACCACCGCCGGACGCACACATGTCCTACAATAGTCATAGGAACACAAATATTACAAGTCAGGAGAACGTACAACTTTGTTTCTTTGTCAAAATTGTCGCGCTAACATACCCAAAGGCGAACTTCCTGGCCTCCAGGTAGATCTGGTTGATGAGCTCTCTGGTGGGGGCAACAATCAACGCTTCAGGTTCCTGCAGCTCGCTGAAGGAGCTGGACGCCACACCGTCCATCATCAGCTTCTGCAGAATTGGGAGCAGGAAGGCGGCCTGGAGGTGGAAGATCCATTCAAACTCCGTCCAGAATCAACAACGTCGGTTGTTAAGTTCTGTCAGGTCTCACCGTTTTTCCGGATCCCGTCTGGGCACAGGCCATCAGGTCTCTGCCAGAGGAGATTATCGGGATGCCGTGCTTCTGGACGGGCGTTGGTTTCACATAACCAGACTTGATGACGCTTTTTCTCAGGGACTCGCACAACCCTGCATCGTCAAAAGTCTGAGAAAAGCAGACAATCACCAACCCGATGTTATTAGTTGTTAAATTTGATTATTACATTGACATTTTGAAAGAAAATTTGACTTTCAAATCAAAGCTCCCAATTCAAACGAGGGTTTTTCTTGCAGTGACGTTAATGAAATCATTTGAGGAAAGTTCACCAATTTTTGGTTGACAGCTTGAGAAAACTTAACACTAAAATGATAAATTGTTGCAATTTTTATCCATGCATTCACCAAAAAGTTTATTTATATAAAACACTAACAGTATATGTCAAAAGCTCCATACAAATTTCATTCACCCATCTATAACAGTTTAAAGGCAGAGTTCTGACGACATGATCACAAATGTTTAATTCAGATGTACACAAACTAGAATCACATAACTACCAGAAATACTTGGCTTTCTTTCTCATCAAAAACAACCGTTTTGTGTCCACCTAGGTTTGATTAATGACTTTCACACCAGGCCAACCAAAGCGCACTTCATATTCTTGCAAAAACTGTAAAACTGTATGCTATGACCAAAAAACAAAAAAAAACCAAAAACACGAACTATGAAAAAATAGGCAATCAACAGGCCCTATTCTTTTTAAGGTAGCCTCTATTAAAGTTCTTTTAATTGTTCATCTTATGAACCAGCGGTTCCAAATAAAAACTTAACCACCGTATGTCTCTACACCAACTATCAATGCAGGAATCAGTCCCTTTCATAGCTTCTTACCAAAATCGCCTGAGGCGGATTGATTCCACTGACATCAACCATGATGTCATCATACTTGTCAAAGTTGATTCCACTCTTATACTGGGCAAAAACTGAATCTTCATCCTCAGGGAGTGTCGGAGGAATGTAAGTAACCTTTGGTCCTGCAGAGATGAACAGAATTCAAGCAAAAATGAAACGAGTTTGATCTGAACGCTTTACATTCAACAGATCATCCACTTACGTTCATCCTTCTTTGCATCCCTATTTTCTTTATCTTCACCTGCATCAAACATTTTCCAACCAAATCAATGACGTTTAAAATCATAGCTGAAAGGTTAAAATTTCTTAATCATATAATATACAGACGCTGAGTGAAGATCTCTTCATCTTTTCCTCGGTAACCTGTAACAGAGGAGAAACTCCATTGAAGCTACATTAACATGAAATAATGACTTTCTATGACGTGAAGTAGTCACTCCATTACCTCCTCCGAAGCCTCCTCTCACAACCTCGCCGCCACCTTCAGCAAATTAAAACCCACACAGATAAGTTCTTCAAAGCATACATCAGTTTTTTCCCTTGAATGTTTTTCACTGTCACCGTTCTGTCTGTTTTCACGCTCCAGTGTTTGATCAATTAGTAAAAATCCATTTCAAATGAACACATTTAAACCTCTAGGACTTCACTAGAAATACCTTGCCTGGAACTACCTCGTCCCCTGCTGGTTCTTCCTCCTGAAAACCCTGTTCAGAATGTACAGAACTGTTAGTGATGACCCATACAATAGATTCAAAAGAAGAAAAAATGATTCTGGTAACACATCCTAAAATGTATAAAACTGTCAATCTTACAAATGAAATGTTTTAATAGTTGGTGTTTAAAGAAGAAATACCTACCGTGTTGAAAATTTTCTTTGTTCCTGTCTGTGAAATCAAGACGTTCTCATGAAGTAAACCAATATTTCCATGACAAGAACCCAGAATGATCTATCAAAGTGTTACCGTTGACTTCACAGTGATCCATTCTGGCAAATCCTCTGCCACGCCCTGATAAACATTAAAAATGTCATTAACTGCTGTCAGAGTTGAATCTTAAACAGCTCTGAACTAATCTACTGATATAGACTTGCATTGGCTTTATAATGGCTGAAAAGCTTTATGCATTACCAAAAACACAAATCATTGACAGTTAAAGAGGGAAAATTACATGGTGTGTTAAAAGGTGAGTTGCAATCTGCGATTAGCTCACCTCTGCCTCCTCTTCCTCTGAATCCACCTCTGCTTCCTTGTCCATTCTCATAGCCGTCCACATCTATAAAGGAACACCAAAAATAAGGACTATGGAATTCAGTCAGTGCTTCCCATTTCCTGCCAACTTTACCCACAAAACAAAGGTCGCAACCCAAAGGTAAACTACAATATTGATAGAATTCAATTTCTTCTAATCTGTTATTCTGATGCCCTAATTTCACACTACAACAGCGTGAAAACCCAGAGTTTTCACACTGTTAGCACAGTGGGGAAGGGGGAGGGGAAATGGAGGGGGTGTCGAGTCATTCAAACAACACATTGGCAAGCATCTGTCTTTTACACTAGTATGTTAACAAGCTCTATTTCTCTAATATAACTATTTTTTGACAAATTTGTCATGATTTAAATCATTTTCTTCATCTTCTGTAGTAACATGTCCATCTTCTGCCTACTGAACAAGCACCATCTCAAGTTTTTTTTTCTACATCACATTTTTCTTAACATTGCATTCCTTTTCATGTCCTACTTTCCATATTTAACAGGAAATAACTTACCATTGTAACCTGCACATGATACGTGGTGGATCCATAGTAAAATCTTTGGTGCAAAAGAGTTACAGTTCAATAATAATAATCTGGGCTTGCGCTAACCATTCGCGACTTCGCATTAGGCGAAGTAAATTCCATATGGCTACAAGGTTTTTAGCTTTTGTAGCCACAGTGGCGTTCTTATTTTTAGTAAAAAAAGTCTAAAACTTACAATTTTTTTGGACTCGCGAAAATCCCCGAGCGATAACATGAGAAAACAATAGCATGCTGCTATTTACTAATGCTGACGGAAATGCCGAAGTGACTCGAACGCTCCCGAACATTAAACATGCACTCGGGTCATGACCGCCTCTAGCCCAATAAAAAAAAACTAGGGTTGTCACTTTAACACGTTAATTAGATTACGCCGCAAATTAATGCGCTATAAAAATTTACGCAATTAATCGCGAGTGGCAAGTCAATGCGCAAGCATTTTAAATTTGGCCCATTGAGTGACCCGTAGGCTGCAGCGGCACGTCACTTCCTACCTGCGCCACTAGTCAAAAGCAGAGTGACTGACAACAGAGATGGACGCGACACAGGACATTGCATTTTTGAGAGATGCACCTGGCCTAATTGGTTTGCTGATTTGCTTGGCCTTTTTTCTTTTGAATTTCATTTATAAAGTACACTTAACCAATAAAAATGTGGATTTCAAATCATCTCTTCTTGGTGTATTCTATTGATTAGACATGCACTTCAATTTTGTAATGTCCTAGAATTCAAATTCTTTATTTGGGGGCTTTTAGCAGGTATGAGATTAAAATGCGATTAATTAGATGAATTAATCCTGTAATTAGATTAATTTTTTAAATTGCCTGACAGCACTAAAAAAAAACAAGATTCTTTTTTTACAAGCTAAACCCGCGATTTGGTGTACGACAAGGCGAGGACGATCGATTGAAAGAAAATGAGAATAGAGCGTTTTATAGTAAATTTTGCGTTAAAATTCTAATTGAACAACAAATGGTGAATGCTGAGAGGGGGTAGGAGTGGTGACAGATTGATCAGAAGGTAAATGAAAGATATTATCAATACGTTTTTGTAGTCTTAAGACTGTTGATCCCTATGACCGGCAGGAATAACCAGCGATGCATGTAAATGTGTATTCACCTCGCTTGCTATTTTTCATGCCTTTTTAAATTGAACTGAAAAATCATATAAAAAAACCCAAAAAACTAAACTATGGCATACCAATGGTGTTGTCTCAGTCAAAGTTAAAATGTCTTCTAGTCCAAGTAAAACTTACAAGTAAACATTGAGTAATATTTTGTATGACTATCTTCACATAGTGAATGCAAGTTTTCAATTGTTGAATCTCACATTTATACCTGCATCACGTAGGATAGAAATAAAGATAGTTAAGCTTGAACTGTTGACTTTAGTGTATTTTTGTAGGTTAACTGAACAGAAGATTTTACCCTCAGAATGCAGGAAAACAACCCCATTTTCTTAAGGATTCCCTGTGCCCCCCCCCCCCCCCCCCAACAACGAGTGTGGTTTTACACCCCCCAACAATTGAAAACTTGCATCCACTATGTGAAGATAGTCATTCAAAATATTACTCAAAGTTTACTTGTAAGTTTTACTAAGACTACAGGACATTTTAAATTTGACTTAGACACCTTGATTTTAATAAATTTAATTATTGGTATTATTCAATGTTTACTTGCAAGTTTTACTTGCTATTATAGCAAGCTGCTGTCTTGGACACAGAATGTGGCTTTTTGTGGGTTACTCAATTCTTTTCCACTGAGCCACAGTGGCTTAGTCATACTAGCTCCTGGTGCAAGCCCAGATAATAATCTGAAATAAACGGGCACCTGTGGAGCGCGTGTTAAATCCTCCTCCGTCTCTCCCACCAAAACCTGATTGATCACAATAAATAAAAAGAAGACAGGGAAACTGATGCGATAGATGTTTTAAATGTGATAGAGTACAATCTAGTGCCACATTTACAATGAATCCTCATCCAGTACCTGTACCTGAGCTGAGGCTGGTTGGAGCTGAAGTAGTGAATGTAGTTTCCTGTAAAACACAAACACAAGAGCATCAAAACAGAATTTATTCCACACGTGACTCATCTGATTTATAGTTAAATATTGTACCTCTTCGTTCCAGTCATCCATTTTTGTCGACCTGAAAAAATTCAAAAGCAATCGTTCATTATTAAAGAAAAACACATGCAGCGATAGCATTGCATGCTAACACCAGGTGCGCCTAATTGGTGTCAATTAGCTGCGGTGGAGCACGTGTCTGGGTCGAAAACGTCACGACGCTCAAATCCGAGTTTACGGCAAATAGTTTTAGGACCTCAGCTAAACGTCAGAATTATGAAATAAGGATGTATATCAGTTTGCATTAACGTGTTTGTTCCTAATTTACCCGAATAAACCTTTGCGGATGCTAGCTGTAGCTGCGTCACAGCACAGCTTTCAGAGGCGCGGCGGCCCGTTTGCACCACTTCGGTTTGTCCGCTCAGACTCTCCCGTGGGAAAAAACCCCAAAACGGAACAGCCCAACATTCACTTTTTTCACAAAACAACCAACCACAATTAAATTTATGTTAAATTAGGATTCAGTGAGACGATATAAACTATATTTTTAAGTCCAAATACGACAATGATGCTAGCAAATCCTAGCAATTTAGGATTAATGACACACTAAAACATCTCTTATATTACCTTATACATATCCGCTAAGTACATTTCAAATTCCTTAAAAAAAACAGTATTTTATCGAACCAACAACTTACTCCCTAAAGCGATTCGAACTTTCCTCCTTTCCTCACCGCATCCAAGAGAAGTAATGATTGACGCTCACCTCAGGAGAGACGCAGAGTCGCGATCTGAGGTTGCCAGATCCGCCGATTTTCCGCTTCACCCGGCAGATTTTGAAAAGAATATATAATTTAATAGAGATAATAAACCTTTAGGATTCGATCTGGGAATGTCTGTCTTTGAATATGTTGAATTTTGCGTTAACTTCTTTCAGAGGTTAATAATTGGTTGTTGAATGTTTGTTATGTCACATTGCTGAGAGGGTGGAGTTGGTCAAGGTAGGATACGTAAACCAGACGAGCCACCCCACCCCGTTGTTCTGGCATCCATAACGGATTTTAAATTTGAAATTTTTAATAACAATTTAAAAACTAATGAACCACTTTAATTACATGAATGTGTAACCCAGTGTTACTTTTACTGTCAGTGTTATTTGTTTTAATTATTTCTGTTCAAACATTTTTTTTTTTTTTGGTTGAGTTCTGGTGTTTCCTATGCACCTTGAACGCACCTCTGTGCCGCTCACGGCATCTCCCTGCACAGTGCTCTGTAACTTTCTTTTTCTTTCTTTCTTTCACTGGTTCCTAGGAGGGTGGTAGGACAAAAAAAGAATTCCAAGTCCAAGATTTTTTTTTTTTAATTTACTGAGAAAAAGGAGAGGAGCAAAGGGTGTTCGTGGGTATGGATGTAGTGAAAGTGGATATGAAGGTAGTTGATGGGAGAGAGGAGGATGCAGAAGACTGAGTTAGATGGAGGCAATTGATTCACTGTGGCGACCCTTCAAGGGAAAAACCGAAAGGAAAAGAAGAAAGAAGACCTTGAAACATCACTGATCTAAATCCAGACCTTTACTGAGGTCTAATTCTTGAATAACTCTCTAAATAACAATGACACCAAAGAGATTATTGGGGTAGGTCAAATTACGTCATATTATTAGGGTCACACGCTGGACTCTGGACTTTTGCATTGTGATGCCATGGTATATTGAGAGAACTGAGATGTTTAAGTGAAGGTTTGCCCTCTCTGCGTGGTTTAATTTTGTATTAAATAAAACTTTCCAATAAGCTTCACAGATAATGGCCCCAGATACGAATCTTTGGAAATAAGGAAACAGAACAAGCCATTGCCCTCAAGAGACATTTCTTTTAGACTCATTCAAGGCGAGTGAGTGATGCCACAGAGCCTCATCACTACAGCTAAAATGTAGTTGATAGCTGTGTGCTGTTGTGCTTTCTGAACTACAAAGAAAATTCATTTATATAAATATTTTATAAGTTAAATTGAGGAAATCTGTAATTTGTAATGTAAGTGAAAGAACCCTTATGAAAAATACAATAATGCAGAACTCCAAGCACATTGTTAGCATCACTTACTGCAGTACACTTCATATTTTTTTCTAAAAAGTGTAGTTTTAGTCACAGAATATACCGGTATACTGTAGCTTGCCTGACTTTAGAAGTCCGCATGTTTTCACACAGCAGATGCCTTCATTGGGTCCCCTGCCTTTGCTTGAGTCATTCAGATGTCCCGCTGTGCCCTCAACTGGTGGAGTTCTGTCAGTGACGTGCGGTGAGGTTCATGGCTGGTGAGGCACTGATCTCATCATAATTAGATTTACAAACATATGAACCTACAGTTTAGCTCATTCACCATTTAATTATCAACAGTGAGTGGGTTATTTTTAAAGTCTCATAGCAGAATTATTTATACGCACAACCTGTAACACACAAATAAGCACATTTGATTAAAAAATACGTTATGTTGTTACCTAAATGTTTGTTTATATGTTACGTTTACTTATAAATGAAGTCCATGCGCTGCTCCTTCTGAACAAAAGCAGCGAAAAGAATATATATAGTAAGGCAAGGCGAGCGGCTGTAGAGCGGCCGAGGAGGAGGAATCCTCGGCCGAATCCCTGGGATCACCAGCGCCCTCCACCAATGAGGCACGACAGCATCGTGCCTCACCTAGTGCCTTTTCCAAGTGGTTTCAGGACCGCTCAACTCAAGAAAAACGTTCCACACATGCAGCTGTTGACAAAAAAAACACTACATTACATACATTATCTAAATTATGGGAATTTACTTCAGACAGCAACCGTTTCAAAATTGTATTAGCGACATATAGAGACATAGCACTACGGTCTCACTGTATAGCATGCCAGAAAAACAGCTTGTTGAGTCATTGTGCATTTTGTTGGGGGCGGGGGCATTTTTCTGGTGCTGTTCAGTGGGGCCGTGCCAAGCGTGGGGGCGGTGGTCCCCCCAAAATTTGGGGACCACCACCTTAAAGGATACACAAACGTAACACTCTTTACCAACTTTCCTCAACCAGCCTGCTGCTTGTGTGAACTGAACCCAAAGCTTTGAATAAAATTACAAAATCAAATCTTGATTTTCTGAGTCTTTCTTTATTCTTGCTTCGTTAGTAGTGATTGCCTCCTTATTTAGTATAAAGAATTTTTCCACAATAGATACGCCAAACTGTGTGCTTATTCTGATATCCTCATATGATCTCTTCCTTATATGTTCCAAAGATGGAGCATAAAAAAAACAGTATAAAAAGGGAAACTGGAACACCCAGAATAAACCAGGGTAAACGTTTTGAATTATGCTACATAAATTTATTAATTTTCTTTTTCATCCATCTTCTTGAAGTCGCATGTCTGAGTCCAAATCACGCGTTCTGCTCAAGGTTCTCTCATTACAGGTGACAGATGCTGAAAGCCAAATTCATCCGAGGTGGCATATATGGGACATGCAATAATAAACAATATCCATCCATCCAACCATCCATCCATCCATCCATCCATTCATCCATCCATCCATTCATCCATCCATCCATCCGTCCGTCCATTAATCCATCATCCAAATTTTTGTACATTACAATTACTATTTTTCGTTATTGTGACATGGATCACATAGATTTTCATTCTTTATTTAAGGCTAACAGCCCAATGTGACATATATGTTACAGCGATATTTCTGTAACTTGTTTGACATAATTTTCTTCATCAAGTATGGTCAGACCAGTTGAAGAGTAATATAGAACATTATAGAAGCAAAGCATTGAGCCTGTTAAATGTGTTTGAAATTACCTGTAGTATCAAAAAAAAAAAAAATAGCCTCTTTAAATTAGCTGCTTCCTTGAAATTTGCAAACTGGTCACACCACCATTTTGGAGATGTCACTTCCTGTCACAGTCACATGACTGTTACATGGTCATCATGCCAGGATGTTTAGTATATATCACTTAGGGGCTTAACGAGTTAAGAGCAGACATAAAGCTTCGATTTATGTTGAAGCTTTATGTCTGGTGTTTATGTTGGGATGGACATTAGAACTAGTAATGTGATATGTGAAATGTCATTAAATATTAGAGAGCAGTGTTTTTTTTTTATTTTTCTCATGAATATAAGGTTAGGGTTGAAAAGGTTAACCAGAGCACCTGGAGAAAACCTTGTCTTTAACACACACAGATGTGAGTGTCTGTGTGTGTGAGTGGTTGTTTTTCACGTGGCTCCACGATGAACTGGCCATGCGTCTAGAGTACACACTGCCTGCTGGGATAGGTGACCCCCACGTTCCTGAAAGTGCAAGAATCTGTCGTAGACGAGACGATTACTATTCTCCCATGTACAAGAAGATAGATGGGTATCTTCTTGTTAGGGTGAGACTGGGACTGCTTTTTTTCGTCTTCCTTTTCAAAGGTCAACCACAGCACCTGGAGAAAACGTTATGTTTACATATCGTTATGAGTGTGTGCGCAGGTGGTTTGTTTTTCATGTAGCTTTGCGATGCCCTGGCAATGTGTCCGGAGCAATGCTTACGCAAGTAGGTATGGCTGTGTTTGTCTTTCATTTTCATGTACTGCTGTCTGATTTCTTTCCTTTGGCGATGTCTGATTTCTTTGACTTTGGATCTACCGGTTTCTTTTTGGTCAGTATTCGGTCATGTATAGGGCATTTAATCCCTTTCACAAAAAGGCCAGCAGCTGTCTCCTGTGGAGGGTTGTTAATTCCAGGCTCAAAGCTGCATGACGGTTTGGGTTTTATTTCCTTGTTCTGTTGCTGGTCGTCCAGAGCACAAACACTAACTGCCTGGAGGCGTTCAGTAATGTTTCCGTTATTCACTGTTTGGTCAAGGGAATGTTGAACAGTAGGTTTGTCAGAGGAAGCCACATGTGACAAGCTGGAAGACTCTATCGATCCATCAGTCTTATTAACAGCGACATTTGTAACCTGTGGATCAATGTCCTCCAGGGCTTCTTTCATCCAGTCAGGTAATTCTTGACTTTTCTCAGATACATCTGGTTTCTTGTCACAACCACCCTCAGTTGTCATTTACGTTTCCACAAATGTATGATTTCTTAAACCGCTGTCTTAAATAGGTCCCTTTGTTATCTTAATCTCTGAAGATCAAAGCTGGCTTTGATGTTTGCAAGCGCTGAGATGACAGACCACTGAGCCCGCTCTGCGTATAGTCTGTTAAGACGTTCCATGTCCCTATTCCTGACCACCCTAACAAACATTAGCGTAAGACAGCACGCTGGACAGGAAGGACTGAGCTCGGAGCAGATGTTGAAGGAGGCCAGCCTCCTCAGGAAGTACATCCTGCTCTGTCCCTTCTTGTACACACAGTTCATGTTGGTAGACCAGTCTGTTATCCAGCTGCAGTCCCAAGTATTTGTATATCTGTACCACCTCCACCTGTTTGCCAACAATGACCACCAGCTGCGCCATAACAGGTGTCAGCCGGAAATCCAGGATCATCTCCTTTGTCTTGGAGATGGTCAGCTGTAGCTTGTTTGGCTGACACCACTCCACAAAGTCTGTTATCACTGTCCTGTACTCCCCCTCCCACCCTATCTGTAGATACACATTGCGATATAATACGACATATGCCAACACTGGGTCAGTGTTCTATTTTTAGGTTGGAGAGGTTTTATCTAATCAGAATTCAGCAAGCTTGTGTTGCCAGGTTCAACCTGGCAAATTGAATGAAACCTGTCCAGGGCCTTCAGAATCTACTTTGCAGGCCTCCGTGCACTTTGAGCGAACGAGCACATATAGTTAATAGACAGATGCAATTGCAAATAAAATCATGAGTTGGTCTTCTAAGAAATACTAGATGGCCTCATGTTCGCATGACATGTATGTGCCCTGTGGATACTCACTTCTGAGAATGCGGCACTATGTAGATCACAAGAGTCGGGCTATGGTTAGAATGTCCAGCTTTAGCAGAGAAATTAATACTCGTTTATGAATCTGAAAAACGCACTTGCCTTTTGCCGCCACAATGGCTGAAGGAGGAGAAAACAAATATTTGGTTGCCAATATACTCACAACGCCATTTTCAAGACGCACATAAGAGAAGCTAGCTCTTGTGAGACAAAAGAGACAGGACAGACGCGCTTTCAGCATTGGCCTCCATGTCAGTAGAAAAAGATTTGTTGCTGGAATTAAAACGCAAAGATAAACTGTACAACCAAGTCACTGAAGTGTTCTTGAGGAAAGAAAAGAGAACGGATTTTACGTTCAAATAAGCCGTTTGAACAGCTGTTTTTGGTCAGTACAAGTATATTATTTATTTATTTATTTAATTTAGGAGGCACAATGACACAGTGGGTAGCGCTGTTGCTGCACAACAAGGCGGTTCTGGGTTCGAGTCCCGCTCTGTGCAGAGTTTACATGCTCTCCCCGTGTCTGCCTGGGTTCTCTCTGGGTTTTCCAGCTTCCTCCCACCTCCAAAAACATGCACTTCAGGTTAATTGGCCGGTCCCAAATTACCCTTAGGATTGAGTGTGTTTGCGTGGTTGTCTGTCTTTGTGTGTGGCTCCGCGGTGCACTGGCGTCGTGGCCGGAGTGTCCCCCGCCTCCCACCCTATGCCAGCTGGGATAGGCTCCAGCTCCCCGTGACCCACTGCGGCGTATACAGTGGAAAAAAATGGATGGATGGATGGATGGATTTATTTAATTTTTCAATTTTAATTTTTCAGGCCTTACTGGCCCTGACTGCCCACCACTGGCACACAAGCACTGCCATCACTTAAATATACATGCTTTATATACTTCCTTTATTTTGCTGACAGTTTTATTCACAGGCTTTTTGCAAAATGTCACACAATTCAAAGTCACACCATTTGATATTTATGTATCCAGTAGACATACTACTGGAGTGAACCAATTGGATGAAAGGCTTCAAAGCTTCATGTAGCTTCGCTGGAGGGAACCAATTGGATGAAAGGCTTCAAAACTTCATAAAGCTTCATCTGGATGTTAATCCACCTTTGAGTTGGCCAGAGAATAAAAATCTGGCCAGAAAGCTGAAGAATGTGATGAAATGACAACACCAACATTACAGGTATGCTACTGTTAGCTAGGTGTTATTGCTTCTTTCTGTTATTACTTCATTTTGACATTATTCAAGCGTTTGCCAAACAGCTGATTCTCCTCCAGCTCACATCCTACCTGTGGAGCATACCCACAAACAACATTGAACATCACACCTTCTATTTCTAGCTTCAGACTCATCACTCTATCTGACACTCTTTTTACCTCCAGGACATTCCTAACAAACTCCTCCTTCAAGATAACTCCTACTCCATTTCTCTTCCTATCTACACCACGATAGACCAACTTGAACCCTGCTCCTAAACTTCTAGCCTTGCTACCTTTCCACCTGGTCTCCTGGACACACAGTATGTCTACCTTCCTCCTCTGCATCATGTCAACCAACTCTCTACCTTTTCCTGTCATAGTTCCAACATCCCTACTCTCAGTCCTATACTCTCGGCGTTCCTCTTCTCTCTTTTCCTGCAAACACAGTTTCCTCCTCTCCTTCTTCGAACAGCAGTTCGAATTAGTTGATGACTAGTTTTCTAAAGGTCAAGGTCATCATCTCATTTTCGTCCCCTTTGCCACCAGAGTAATGCGCTTTTCGTTTCATCTTTCTATCCGCAACGGTTGCGAAGATATTTGTTGGACTAACAGACGGACGTACGTACTGACGAATGGATTAACGGACGAACACACAAACGATGACAATTACAATACATCACCGCTTTGAAGTGGCATGTAACAACAACACCACTAACTGTGGTTGTAGGTATTAACACGGGATCGAACCTTTTAATGGTTATCAAGGGTTACAGTATGTGCTATGTGACGGCTAGCTGGGCTGTGGCTCCTGCTTACAGACACTAGACACAATAAAACACAGATATTATACAATGAACATCTTGACTTCATAACTTTGCATGCATAATAGAGAACATTTTATTATTGAAGGCCAAAAACAGCCACCTTACATGTGAAACGACGACTGTATTTCTCTGCATCTGTTGCAGAAAGCAATTGATCTTGTGGCCAAAGCCACAGAGGAAGATAAGGCAAAAAATTATGAAGAGGCCCTGCGCCTGTACCAGCATGCCCTGGAATACTTTCTTCATGCTATCAAATGTGAGTATCACAGAAGTTGATCCAGTTTCATAAATTATTATTGATGCAAAACTTTGGCCATTTCCTCTCACATTCCTGCTTTATTTCTTTTTCCAGATGACACTCACAGCGACAAGGCAAAGGAGAGCATGCGAGCAAAGTGTAAGCAGTATCTGGATAGAGCAGAGAAGCTGAAGGATTATTTGAAAAATAAAGACAAACAAGAGAAAAAACCTGTCAAGGAGGCACAGAATAATGACAAGTATGCTATTTAGCTCTTCCTCTTCAAAAAACTTGTTCAAGCCTGTGTACATCACTGCATGGGTGTTGGCTTCTTTAAATTTGTGCCCTTTTAGGAGTGATAGTGATAGCGAGGGTGAAAATTCTGGGAAGAAACTGCAGGAACAACTTATGGGTAAGGGTGTTTGCAGTTGATTAAAGATCAATAAAGATGTAAATTAGAATGGATACACTACAGTTTGCCTGTTCATTCTAAATAACTGCCTAGCAATGGGCGCATTTTGATCTTTAGAAACTGATGAGATTTTTTGTAATGTAACTTTAATATTTTGGGGTTCAGTGGAGTTATGACATTATTCATGCTTCAAGATGAAACATGTACAATCAATCCTCTTTGTTTCTTCTGACTACATTTGAAGGGTGATATTGTCAGTATTTTTTTTCCTATCATTTATTTTTGTAAATTACATTTTGGGACGTTCAGTTAAACGGAGATATTTAACAGGAAATGGGAATGATAGTCAGGAACAGACATGCAGCTAAGGGCTAGGAGTCATATTAAACCAACAGGATGTATTAAAATCACTGCTCATCTGCTGTTGTGTTCAGGCGCTATCGTAATGGAAAAGCCTGATGTGAGGTGGAATGATGTGGCTGGACTGGAAGGAGCTAAAGAAGCCCTGAAGGAAGCTGTCATTCTGCCCATTAAATTCCCACACCTCTTCACAGGTAAAATTTTGTCTTGGCTCTTTCCGATTCTGCTTAGTCTATTCTTTATTAAATTGACTTCAAAACAATGAAGCAGAGATAAAAGAGTTTAAATGTGTACTTAAAGTGAAAAAGTCTCGATCAGTGTTGTCGTTTGCGTGTGTCCTCATGTCTTTGACGCATATTATTTGATAGAGACGCATGATTGTCAGTCCCTTATGCTTGGAGAGTCCTGTTGGGTTTCCTAGGTCTGTTAAAGCACTTTGAAATGTCTGCTGATGTGATTAAGCGCTATACAAATAAAGGCTGATTGATTGATTGATTGATTGATTGATTGATTGATTGATTGATTGATTGATTGATTGATTGATTGATCACCATGACTCTAAAAAAGATACAAAGTGAAAGAAAAAGCAAGTGACAATGAGTGCTTTCTTGAATATAAAAACTATCAAAAGTTAATGAAGATAAAGAGACACATATTACTGGCATATATTACTAAAATGTGTGAGGAGAAGGCTCTGTCAGCTTGGTGTAGTGTCCACAGGAGAATACAGTAAATGAATTAAAGGCAAAGAAAACTATTGAGTAAAAAGCAAAAGTGAAAAAAAAAATTTTCTGAAATGACTACCAGGCTTCAGCATTTTGATAAAACTAATATACAATTTTACTCTTTTTTTCTTTTTACTTAACTCTTGCTCAGGTTACCAATACCTCCACTCTTGTACAGGTGTGGTCAAATATGACCCCAGGGATTGTTTATCTTCAACAGCTTCAAAATGAAAAGTTGTAATACATTCATATTCCAGCAGGTATTTCTAATAAAACATGTTTGTGACATGAAACCATTTGCATTATTTATTTATTTATTTTCATTAACCGTAAGAATTTGCAGTTTTTGTACACACACCCATAATCACACAAAAACAAATCTCCTCTCACTCTGTGCATCTGTCACAAGCTTCTGGCTGTGACTGTTGCACACTGAGGAACTGCATTTGACACAACAATCAGCAGTTTTGAGATCTTCCTTTCTGGGACACAACCAGATCTCTCCCTGTCTTCCGCTGGCGACATGTGTGCATTCCCTCTGGCCGGATCGCAGCAGTCTTTGTCACTCCAACCCTTTCCATTGCCGCTGTGATGTAGGTTGGTCGGTTCGGGGTACCTTCCAGTCGACTTTTCGTCTGAGGGTTTCACAAGCTCCATTGAGAGCTCCATGAGGAAGTGTCGTCGTCCATCTGTGATGTCTGGGTGCTGGGCTATGTCAAATCTTACAATTGACATAGAGGCCTTGTCCAGTGGGTTGTGCAGAGAACTCCCAAGAAGAGTACAGACTGGCACATCCCAGTTCTTCTCACTTCCTACAAGACTGGTCAATCCAATGAAGGCCACAAGCTCATTTTTGGTTACATTTTTCCACTCTTTCCCCGTGTCTGAGGCTACTCTGTCTCCTTCCTTGTTTGTGCATGTCAGCACCACCTCTTATGTCATCAGACATGAACCGCTTCTATGCAACTTTTGGGGAGACAGTCCTAAACCCAGGTGCAGGTCCTGCAGCCTCTCCGGGGGGTACTTCTGCCCCGTATGAGCCCTTGAGGCTCCATTGGTATGGCACAACATCCATGTCCTCTTCAGACAACTCATCAGGGGACTCGTGTGTGTCTGACTGTCCTTGTTCAGTGGGGGGACAATAGGCTTGGTCTTCCATATCTGAGATGTCAGAATCAGTATCAACGACCATGACTTCATCTCTCTTCATCCCATCCGTCCTGAGTAATTTGGGTTAGGGTTAGGGTTTAAAGGGATCCTAGCTAGCCTCCTATCAGCCATTTTCTTCTTTTCCTTTCGGCTTTTCCCTGCAGGGGTCGCCACAGCGAATCAATTGCCTCCATCTAACCCTGTGCTTTGCATCCTCTTCTCTCACACCAACTACCTTCATGTCCTCTTTCATTACATCCATAAACCTCCTCTTTGGTCTTCCTCTAGGCCTCCTGCCTGGCAGTTCAAAACTCAGCATCCTTCTACCAATATATTCACTATCTCTCCTCTGGACATGTCCAAACCATCTCAGTCTGGCCTCTCTGACTTTATCTCCAAAACCTCTAACATGTGCTGTCCCTCTGATGTACTCATTCCTGATGACTCATTCCTATCCTTCCTGGTCACTCCCAAAGAGAACCTCCGCATCTTCATCTCTGCTACCTCCAGCTCTGCCTCCTGTCTTTTCCTCAGTGACACTGTCTCTAGACCGAACAACATCGCTGGTCTCACCACAGTTTTGTACACCTTTCCTTTCATTTTAGCTGAAACTCTTCTATCACACATCACACCTGACACTTTTCTCCACCCATTCCATCCTGCCTGTACACGTTTCTTCACCTCTTTTCCCCACTCTCCATTGCTCTGGACTGTTGACCCTAAGTACTTAAAATCCTCCACCTTCTTGATTTCTTCTCCCTGTAACCTCACTCTTCCACTTTGGTCCCTCTCATTCACACACATGTACTCTGTCTTACTGCGGCTAACCTTCATCCCTCTCCTTTCTAGGACGAACCTCCACCTCTCTAGCTTCTCCTCCACCTCGTCCCTACTCTCACTGCAGATCACAATGTCATCTGCAAACATCATAGTCCATGGAGATTCCTGTCTAACCTCGTCTGTCAGCCTGTCCATCACCATAGCGAACAAGAAGGGGCTCAGAGCTGATCCCTGACGCAGTCCCACCTCTACCTTGAACTCCTCTGTCACACCTACAGCACACCTCACCACTGTCTTACAGTCCTCATACATGTCCTGCACCGCTCTAACTTACTTCTCTGCCACTCCAGACTTCCTCATACAATACTACAGTTCCTCTCTGGGCACCCTGTCATAAGCTTTCTCCAGATCTACAAAAACACAATGCAGCTCCGTCTGGCCTTCTCTGTACTTCTCTATCAACATCCTCAAAGCAAATACTGCTTCTGTAGTACTCTTTTTTGGCATGAAACCATACTGCTGCTCAGAAATGCTCACTTCTGCCCTTAGTCTAGCTTCCCATAACTTCATTGTATGGCTCATCAGCTTTATTCCTCTGTAGTTGCCACAACTCTACACATCTCCCTTGTTCTTAAAAATGGGCACCAGCACACTTCTCCGCCACTCCTCAGGCATCTTCTCACTATCTAAGATCTTGTTGAACAACCCAGTCAGAAACTCTACTGCCACCTCTCCTAGACACTTCCAAACCTCTACAGGTATATCATCAGGACCGACTGCCTTTCCACTCTTCATCCTCTTCAGTGCTCTCCTCACTTCATCCTGGCTAATCTTTGCTACATCCTGGTCCACAACAGTCACCTCTTCTAGTCTTTGTTCTCTCTCATTTTCCACGTTCATCAACTCTTCAAAGTACTCTTTCCATCTTCCCATCACACTGCTGGCACCTGTCAATAGACTTCCATCCCTTAATCACCCTAACCTGCTGCACGTCCTTCCCATCTCTATGTCTCTGTCTTGCCAGCCTGTATAGATCAGTCTCTCCCTCCTTACTGTCCAACCTAGCATACAAGTCATCATAAGCTTCTTGTTTGGCCTTTGCTACCTCTACCTTCACCTTACGCTGCATCTCCCTGTACTCCTGTCTACTCTCCTCAGTCCTCTCAGTGTCCCACTTCTTCTTAGCTAACCTCTTTCTTTGTATACACTCCTGTACCTCCTCATTCCACCACCAAGTCTCCTTATCTACTTTCCTTCCAGATGACACACCAAATACTCTCCTATCTGTCTCCCTGATCACATTAGCTGTAGTTGTCCAGTCATCTGGAAGCACCTCCTGACCACCCAGAGCCTGTCTTAACTCCTTCCTAAAGGTCATGCAATACCCTTCCTTTTTTATCTTCCACCATTTCGTCCTCTGCTCTGCCTTTGCCCTCTTCATCTTCCTCACCACCAGAGTCATCCTACACACCACCATCCTATGCTGTTTGGCTACACTCTCGCCTACCACTACTTTACAGTCACTGATCTCCTTCAGGTTACATCGTCTACACAAGATGTAGTCTACCTGTGTGCTCCTACCACCACTCTTATAGGTCACCCTATGTTCCTGCCTCTTCTGGAAGAAAGTATTCACTACAGCCATTTCCATCCTTTTTGCAAAGTCAACTACCATCTGTCCTTCTGCGTTCCTCTCCTGGATACCAAACCTGCCCATCACTTCCTCATCACCTCTGTTACCTGCACCAACATGTCCATTGAAGTCTGCACCAATGACAACTCTCTCACTTCTAGGTATGCTCTGCATCACTTCATCAAAGTCCAACCAGAATTTCTCCTTCTCCTCCAGCTCACATCCTACCTGTGGGGCATACCCACTAACAACATTGAACATCACACCTTCTATTTCTAGCTTCAGACTCATCACTCTATCCGACACTCTTTTTACCTCCAGGACATTCCTAACAAACTCCTCCTTCAAGATAACTCCTACTCCATTTCTCTTCCCATCTACACCATGATAGAACAACTTGAACCCTGCTCCTAAACTTCTAGCCTTGCTACCTTTCCACTTAGTCTCCTGGACACACAGTATGTCTACCTTCCTCCTCTGCATCATGTCGACCAACTCTCTACCTTTTCCTGTCATAGTTCCAACATTCAACGTCCCTACTCTTAGTCCTATACTCTTGGCGCTCCTCTTCTCTTTCTTCGTGCGAACGCACTTTCCTCCTCTCCTTCTTCGACCAACAGTAATCCAATTTCCACCGGCGCCCTGTAGGTCAACAGCGCCGATGGCGGTCGTTGTTAACCCGGGCCTTGACCGATCCGGTATGGAAGTCATAGGTTTGATTCGCATCTTTGATTTGGCAAACGTTTTACGCCGGATGCCCTTCGTGACGCAACCCTCTGTATTTATCCGGGCTTGGGACCGGCACAATAAGACACTGGCTTGTGCCCTCTTGCGGCTACATTGGGGTAGTGATATAAAAACTGCAATTTTTTGAAAATAATTTATTAGGTTTTAAAATGAAAATGGCCTCATGTTACAAACAAATTTTATGAGGAATACCTGGAATATGAATATATGACAAGCTTTCATTTTGAAAATGCTGAATAAAAACAACCCATGGCGTCATGCCTGACCCCACTTGTGCATCTGAGGGTTAAATAGTTAAGATGTTATTACAGTAATAGAAACACTAAAATTAACAGTTTGTTTAGTTTTTATATTGTACTATTGGCAAAACTAAATCATTGCGTACGCTTCTTCTGTATATTCTGTTCTTACTTTTGGGATGCACAAATGTCAAGTTGGGATGCACAAATTTTTCTTGAAGCGCATCACAGGGATGCACTACTTTCTTGAGGTAATATGAACTCCATCCATCCATACCGCTTATCCGGGGTCGGGTCGCGGGGGCAGCAGCTTGAGCAGGGAAGCCCAGACTTCCCTCTCCCTAGCCACTTCGTCCAGCTCCTCCGGGAGAATCCCAAGACGTTCCCAGGCCAGCCGGGTGACATAGTCTCTCCAGCGTGTCCTGGGTCGTCCCCGGGGCCTCCTCCCGGTAGGACGTGCCCGGAACACCTCACCAGGGAGGCGTCCAGGAGGCATCCTGACCAGATGCCCGAGCCACCTCATCTGGCTCCTCTCGATGCGGAGGAGCAGCGGCTCGACTCTGAGTCCCTCCCGGATGACCGAACTTCTCACCCTATCGCTAAGGGAGAGCCCGGACACCCTGCAGAGGACACTCAATTCGGCCGCTTGTATCCTGGATCTCGTTCTTTCGGTCACGATCCACAGCTCGTGACCATAGGTGAGGGCAGGAACGTAGATCGACCGGTAAATCGAGAGCTTTGCCTTTCGGCTCAGCTCCTTCTTCACCACGACGGACCGATACAGAGTCCACATCACTGCAGACGCTGCACCGATCCGCCTGTCGATCTCCCGTTCCATCGTACCCTCACTCGTGAACGAGACCCCGAGATACTTGAACTCCTCCACTTGGGGCAGGATCTCATCCCCAACCCGGAGAGGGCACCCCACCCTTTTCCGACTGAGGACCATGGTCTCAGATTTGGAGGTGCTAATTCTCATCCCAACCGCTTCACACTCGGCTGCGAACCGTTCCAGTGAGAGTTGGAGATCACGGCTTGATGAAGCCAACAGCACCACGTCATCTGTAAAAAGCAGAGACGCAATACTGAGGCCACCAAACCGGACACCCTCAACGCCTTGGCTGCGCCTAGAAATTCTGTCCATAAAAGTTATGAACAGAATCGGTGACAAAGGGCAGCCTTGGCGGAGTCCAACCCTCACTGGAAACGAATCCAACTTACTGCTGGCAATGCGGACCAAACTCTGACATCGGTCGTACAGGGACCGAACAGCCCTTATCAAGGGGTTTGGTACCCCATATTCCCGAAGCACCCCCCACAGAACCCCCCGAGGAACACGGTCGAACGCTTTCTCCAAGTCCACAAAACACATGTAGACTGGTTGGGCGAACTCCCATGCCCCCTCAAGGACCCTGCGGAGGGTGTAGAGCTGGTCCACTGTTCCACGGCCAGGACGAAAACCACATTGCTCCTCCTGAATCCGAGATTCGACTTCCCGACGGACCCTCCTCTCCAGAACCCCTGAATAGACCTTACCAGGGAGGCTGAGGAGTGTGATCCCCCTGTAGTTGGAACACACCCTCCCCCTTCTTAAAAAGGGGGACCACCACCCCAGTCTGCCAATCCAGAGGCACTGTCCCCGACGTCCACGCGATGTTGCAGAGGCGTGTCAACCAGGACAGCCCCACAACATCCAGAGCCTTTAGGAACTCCGGGCGGATCTCATCCACCCCCGGGGCCCTGCCACCGAGGAGCTTTTTAACTACCTCGGTGACCTCAACCCCAGAGATAGGAGAGCCCGCCTCAGAGAATCCAGACTCTGCTTCCTCATGGGAAGGCGTGTCACCGGAATTGAGGAGGTCTTCGAAGTATTCTCCCCACCGAGTCACAATGTCCCGAGTTGAGGTCAGCAGCGCCCCATCCCCACTATACACAGTGTTGATGCTGCACTGCTTCCCCCTCCTGAGACGTCTGATGGTGGACCAGAATCTCCTCGAAGCTGTCTGGAAGTCGTCCTCCAAGGCCTCACCAAACTCCTCCCACGCCCGAGTTTTTGCCTCAGCAACCACCAAAGCTGCATTCCGCTTGGCCAGCCGGTACCTATCAGCTGCCTCAGGAGTTCCACAGGCCAAAAAGGCCTGATAGGACTCCTTCTTCAGCTTGACGGCATCCCTTACCGCCGATGTCCACCAGCGGGTTCTGGGGTTGCCGCCACGACAGGCACCGACCACCTTACGGCCACAGCTGCGGTCGGCCGCTTCGACAATGGAGGCGCGGAACATGGTCCACTCAGACTCAATGTCCCCCGCCTCCCCCGGAACGTGGGTGAAGTTCTGCCGGAGGTGGGAGTTGAAACTCCTTCTGACAGGGGATTCCGCCAGGCGTTCCCAGCAGACCCTCACAATACGTTTGGGTCTGCCAGGTCGGACCGGCATCTTCCCCCACCATCGGAGCCAACACACCACCAGGTGGTGATTGGTTGACAGCTCCGCCCCTCTCTTCGCCCGAGTGTCCAACACATGCGGCCGCAAGTCCGATGACACGACCACAAAGTCGATCATCGAGCTGCAGCCTAGGGTGTCCTGGTGCCAAGTGCACATATGGGCACCCTTATGTCTGAACATGGTGTTCATTATGGACAGTCCGTGACGAGCACAGAAGTCCAATAACTGAACACCATTCGGGTTCTGATCGGGGGGGCCGTTCCTCCCAATCACGCCCTTCCAGGTCTCACTGTCATTGCCCACATGAGCATTGAAGTCCCCCAGCAGAACGATGGAGTCCCCAGTGGGAGCGCTCTCCAGCACCCCCTCCAAGGATTCCAAAAAGGGTGGGTACTCTGAACTGCTGTTTGGTGCATAAGCACAAACAACAGTCAGGACCCGTCCCCCCACCCGAAGGCGGAGGGAGGCTACCCTCTCGTCCACCGGGGTGAACCCCAATGTACAGGCGCCAAGCCGGTGGGCTATAAGTATTCCCACACCTGCTCAGTGTCTCTCACCATGAGCAACTCCAGAGTGGAAGAGAGTCCAACCCCTCTCGAGAGGACTGGTACCAGAGCCCAAGCTGTGTGTGGAGGTGAGCCCGACTATATCTAGTCGGAACTTCTCCACCTCACACACCAGCTCGGGCTCCTTCCCTGCCAGAGAGGTGACATTCCACGTCCCAAGAGCCAGCTTCTGTAGCCGGGGATCGGATTGCCAAGGTCCCTGCCTTCGGCCACCGCCCAGCTCACAATGCACCCAACCCCCTATGGCCCCTCTCACAGGTGGTGAGCCAATGGGAAGGGGGACCCACGTTGTCCTTTCGGGCTGTGCCCGACCGGGCCCCATGGGTGCAGGCCCGGCCACCAGGCGCTCGCCTTCGAGCCCCACCTCCAGGCCTGGCTCCAGAGGGGGGCCCCGGTGACCTGCGTCCGGGCAAGGGAAAACGTGCTCCACTGTTTTGATTCATCATTAGGGGTCTGTGAGCCGTCCTTTGTCTGGTCCCTCACCTAGGACCTGTTTGTTATGGGTGACCCTGCCAGGGGCACAAAGCCCCAGACAACTTAGCTCCTAGGATCATTGTGACACACAAACCCCTCCACCACGATAAGGTGACGACTCAAGGAGGAGGAGGATGAACTCTGCTCTATTATATATAATACTATACAAGAGTGCCAACACATAAAAGTAGAGCATTCACAGTTGTCTGACCAATCAGCAGTATGGATCTGCCATATCTGATGAAATTGAACTATTTACTGACATGAGGAGCTTCCTTTATAAGGCAAACACAAAGGTATTCTCAAGTTTTTCCCCTTTGCTGTAAATAAAAGCTGAATAACTTAGTAACATTAGAATGGAGACCATGTGACTGGCTGACAGTGCAGTCTCAAATTGTGTGGGCGTTCCACAGAACGTACACAGATTGATTAACTCTCTGTTGTTAGAAAAAGACTAAAGCGCTTCTGTTGTAAATCATGCTGTACATGTATGACAAAGATCATTATCTCAAAAATATGATATTTTAATACCAGATCAACAGATTATTATTTGTCAACCATTAACTTTTCAGTTGATTATTTTTTAACAAAGACATCAAACATTCTTTGGTTACAGTTTCCTTTTTTCCTGTATTTTGATTGCAATTGTCAACATTGCAATTGTCACCCTGATCTTTGGTAAAATTTATTAAATATGCTTAATTTATTTTATTATTATTATTATTATTATTATTATTATTATTATTATTATTATTGCTGTTGTTGTTGTTTTAGTTATTGTTTTTATTATGTGATTTTTCTTCCTTTATAAATCAAGCTGACAATTAGCTGATAAGCCACTTTAGAAGTCTTGAAATAGCTATCGGACGTCGTTTAACATGATCTGTCCTCTGGATGCTGGATGCTAGTAAATGGCTTCCATCTCTAGTTTTTGACTGGAAGTTGGAACAGCACAATTCTCTTAACATGATATCCTACGTTCTGTTTTTAGGGGTAAAATGAACTGGACTTCTTGAATAGGCTTTGGAACATTCTCCTCATGTGATGCCATACAACCAACATGGCTTGTGGGTTCTGTGTCCTTAGGGAAGCGGACTCCGTGGAGAGGTATCTTGCTGTTCGGTCCTCCAGGGACAGGGAAGTCGTACCTGGCGAAGGCGGTGGCCACTGAAGCCAACAACTCCACCTTCTTCTCTGTGTCCTCCTCAGACCTCATGTCGAAGTGGCTGGGAGAGAGTGAGAAGTAAGTGTCCTCCTCGGTTGGGGGTGTCTGAAGTTCTGCCCTTCGCCGCTTCTTTGTCATCATTAAAGAAACACTCTGACTTAAGAACAGTCATGGAAACGTGATTTCTGCGTAATGTCTGGTTATGAACACAACCTGAAGAACATATCAGAAGCTGGAGACATGTCGCTCAGACACAGTGTTGGATGGACTGTGGGATGTTTACAGCTCCAGTAATTCCAGTTCCAAGTAACTCGTGGCGCTTGTCAAGATGCTTGCCTCGGTCACATGACTACCTTCTTAAAGGGGCCGCACCAGACGGAATACATTACCGCTAAACTGAAACTCTCAAGCTACCAAAACGAACAAAAAACACGTTGTAGCAGTGTTAGGAGAACGCTACTAATTAAGTTATACATATACACATTATATTCACGCCTATTATTATACAGTATTCCCTCGTTACTCGCGGTTAATGCGTTCCAGGACCACCCGCAAAAACGAATTTCCGCAATATAGCGACAAACTATTTTATTTAAATTTTTATGAACCCTCCTCATACTGATATTAAATCAACTATATCTGTATTACCTTTTCCCACACTCTCATAGTCTATTTAAAACACTTTTGTATTAAAGAAAAGTGTTTCTCTAATACACAGATAGTGTATTAAATAGTTAATAGTGCGCTGCGTTCCACTACGTTCCGCGAATGCTGCGCCAATTGCATGTGCGTACCGTATCACATGACTAACTACTAAAAAATCCATGATGTAGTGAAGCCGCGCATCTTGAAGTGCGAGTAAGGAAGGGATTACCGAGTTTTTATGCTGGTCATATCATTTTATGTTGTTGTGCTTATTCACCACACCTTAACGGCTGGTCTGTCTGACGTCAAACCGGTTCGCGACACAAAAAAGGTTGAGGGCTGGTGCTCTGGAAGATTTATGTTTAAATAATTGCCTCTTAAAAAGGGTAACTTACAATATTTAATATCATTGTGTATTTGTGTCACCAGCAGTGACCCCAGATGTCACCGGGGATCTCCAGCGTCTCCACTTCTGTGTTACTGTCCTTTTGTCTTCCATTCTGTTTGACGGTGTCCCTCCCTGTGTTTCCCAGGCTGGTGAAGAACCTGTTTGACCTGGCCCGTCAGCACAAACCCTCAATCATCTTCATCGATGAGGTGGACTCTCTGTGTGGCTCCAGGAATGAGAACGAGAGCGAGGCTGCCCGGCGCATCAAGACAGAGTTCTTGGTCCAGATGCAGGGTGAGCGCCTGTGATGAGGAATGTACCCGAATGTGGACAGTCACAGCGTAATCCTGAGATCACATGATTTTTTTTTAGGTGTGGGAAACAACAACGATGGCATCTTGGTGCTGGGAGCCACAAACATCCCCTGGGTGCTGGATGCTGCCATCCGCAGAAGGTCAGAGGTCACCGGCCACCTCAGTGTCATACACTTAAACCTGTTTAGGGGTTTTCTCTTTACCTTGGAGAAGCAAATGCATCTTGTCCAGTCAGGAGTGTATTTCAGCTGTCACACAGATCAGACAGTTTGTCATTTGTCTGACTGTTTTTATAAGAACTAACAGACTGAGGCTTTTCTTTATACAAGTGTCTTCAGATCTGAAAATGTCTGAAGATAACTGAAATTTATGACCTTAAAATTTCAATCTGTTCTTATGTGTAGTGCAAGGAACTCTGTGGTTGTATCATCAGGTTACATCCGGGACTGAAGGAACAAACCGGCTGATACGACAGATGTATTGTTTTCATCAGTTTTTCTGCATCACTAAACGCATTAGTGGAATAAAGTTTGTCCCCTGTTGTGCATCAGATTTGAGAAGCGTATCTACATCCCCCTGCCGGAGGAGCCGGCTCGGGGTCAGATATTCCGTCTTCATCTCGGCAACACGCCACACAGCCTGAGCGACACGGACCTGCGCCAACTCGCCCACAAAACAGACGGCTACTCCGGTGCAGACATTAGCATCATCGTTCGGGATGCGCTCATGCAGCCTGTCAGGAAGGTCCAGTCAGCTACGCATTTCAAAAAGGTAGAATCAGACCCAAGAAAATAACCTCATATTCAATCTTCAGAAGCTCGTATCTGTGTCATCTCATCCCGCTAAATAATTCATCTTCTATTTCCTTCTTGCTCCTGCAGGTTCGCGGCCCCTCTCGAAGTAACAACCAGGTAATAGTGGATGACCTTTTGACCCCGTGTTCTCCTGGAGACCCTGCGGCCATAGAGATGACATGGATGGATGTGCCTAGTGATAAGTTGCTGGAGCCAATCGTCTGCATGGTGAGCTGCCAGGGTGAATTAATACAGAACGGGACTGCACTTCTTCATGTTCTTCATCACAGCACCATCACCTGTGACACTTTGCTGCTTCAGATGGAACCGTTTCTGTTCACGACACAATCAGTAGCGACGGCATTCTGACTGGGGATCGGGCAGCTTGAGATTTTGGTGAAGAAGAGCTGGAATATTCAAACGTTTTTGTGAAGCCTAAGGTTTATTTTTGCTTCCTTTGCAGTCGGACATGCTTCGCTCTCTGTCTACCACTCGGCCCACGGTCAACACTGAAGATCTGCTGAAGGTCAAGAAGTTCACAGAGGACTTTGGGATGGAGGGCTGACCCGCTGCCTCACCCCACTTTGCCAGACGAGTCAAACAGCTCCCTACGACACCACCCATCCTCTCAACTGCTTTGTCATCCTGTAGGCTTCTCTTCATCTAATCAGCACATGGTCCAGCAGTTCGGAATCCTTGGAGGAAGTTGACCAAATGCTACCTAAAAAAACCTTGGCGTGATTTAGTAGTTGGGCGATAGAGCCTGTGTCTTCCTCTTCCGTTCTGCTGCTGCAGCAAATCCACCGCAAGAACTACTCATATCACCTGCATCCATGTAAGGAAAGCTGAATTTGAATTTGAAGTTTTAGATTCTCTCTGGCTGAAGGACTACTTTTTTTTTTTTGCTGCCATTGTGCACTTTGCTTTGGCTCACGATGAAGGACAGTGATGTTTGAAGAAGTCGAAGAAGTTAGTTCTCCTGACAGGCATGCGTGTGAATGCAGAAGTGTTTTTAGTAAACTCGTGTGACTTAATGTAATTGTCCATATGTTAAAACCCTGTCATGTTAACATGAGGAAGAATTCAGTGAACTGACCATCGCTGCCTCTGCTTCATACTGCAGCTCACTGTTAGCGGTGGACTGAGCAAACCGTCAAATATGTGTTTATTGCAAAACTCTTTTTGATGGGATGTTCTTTGCAAATTCACTATTAATTCTCTCAAAGGAATCAGCTGATATTCAACGTGAGACAGTCGGTTTGTAACGAGGTCAATAGGAGGCTCACAAAAAGACGGCAACATGGATGAGAGGACACCCCGCCCCCCAGCACTGCAAGAAGGCACAACATCCTGATACTGCCATTTGATTTGTGTTTTTATTTTGAACTCTTTCTGATTTCTCTATTCAAGGCTGACGTTAAGCCTGAGCCAGAGCAGCAGGGGAGATTTAACCCTTCATGGTGTTGATTGTCTCAAAAATGTGCCTTCTGTTCCAGCTGCCCCACGACCTCTTGGGGTTCTTAGAATTACAAGTATTAGCAAAAGGAAGCAGCACTTTGCCTGATGTCATGAGGTATTAAGTCAACATTCCATGAGGAAGTGTATTCAATTCCATTCTCAATATGTGATCGATGTAAACAAGAAGCAAACAGCTGTGACGTCCTCCTGAGATTCCATCACTAGTGCACCTCAAGCAAAGTGTGACTGAACTATTGTAAAGAAAGGAAGGTTTTTTTTAGACAACTAACGCATCACTGAGCAAAAGTGGATAAATGTTGTTTTCACTACTATGCCTTTATTCCATGACAGCCTTCCAACGTGTCTTTTTAAAGAACCGTTTGTCCTTTTAAGAGAAAGATGCTGTTTTAGAGACACAGTGCAGTGAAATGATGAATAAAGGTGTGTGTGTGTGTGTGTGTGTGTGTTTGTGTCCTTTACCACATGCTTTTTTTCTGCAGCTTCTGTAGGTAGAGACAGTTTATTAGTTACGGTTTGAGGTCAGCCATGACAAATAACACCAGTACTCATGTATTTTAGTCGTCTGAGCTGAATCTAGGTGTTGTCCCCCCAGGTGGCCTCTGTAGTAGAGAGGTGACTGTACACATCATGATTGTAACATTTCAGTCTTTTTCCCCCATGCGGGTCTCAAAATGCCCCCGAAAGCTTGAGGAGCTGCTCAGAGTTCACTAGCTAGTCTTCATCTGGCAGCTTTCAGTCCTTCTTGTGGTCTTTGTGTGGTTGTCATGGAGATGGCTCAGCAAAGGAGAAGGCCTTAGCTCTGGTGAGCAAGGCCTCTTCTGTTAACCCTTACAGCTGACATGTGAATATGGACTCCTTCATGAGAGGCTGGTTGAATCAGATGTTATACTTGCAGTTCACCACCAGATGTCGCTGTTTTGTGTGGTTTCAAAGCCCAGAAAATTTGGTTCATTTTCAACCACAATCAAATGAAACCTGTGAAGGCTTCATGAGGCTTCAGCTGCCCATCCCTAGCTTCTGGTACTTTCTTTGGCTCAGAATTGAGGGTGACAGGAATGAGCTGATTGAGGGGGGAGTGAATTCAGAATACTGAGGACAGGAGGGAAAACTGGACCTGGGTAGTGGCACTGAAAACAATAATTACTCCAATTAAACTGCTTTGGCAGCATCAGGCCCAAACATTATACAGCATTAGCTAAAAGTGTTGTTTTGCTGATAATTTTATAAACATATAATATCTATAAAGGCAAACATCACCTTTTTAACCTCTAAGTGGGCAAAAATTTGATAGTATCAACTAAGCGATTAACTTTTTTAGCAGATCGAGATCTAGGTGCAGTCAGACAGGTTCACATTGTTTTAGCAGTGGAACACAATGTTCTCATCTGTTGTCTGAATTATTTCTGCAACAAAAACAATTTTGACCTTGTACTGTTATGCATTGTCGACAAATGTGCAGACACTTATATCAGTGTCCAGTAAAGCATGTGCTCTTAAATGAATGCAAACATCAGGAGACAATATTCACCTTATTTTGTGCCTGTTGCAGACATTTTCTCTGTGAAGATGAATGAATGTAAAAGGTAAATTTGGACAATGATTATCATCCGCTGTACAGGACACTGATAGGACACAGGAGTTTAATACACTTAATACACTAATGAGCACCTTAAGAAATTTTTCCTGCCTTTGACCATCAAACTGTAACTCCTTGCTCTGACAGACAGACGATGCGGTGGAGGAATGGAAGCGGAAACTGAAAACTATACATACCTGTACATGCTTTACCTTTTATATTCTCTTATTTATTCGGATTTATTTTTTTTTGGCTATTTATTCAATATTTTTTTTCTTATTCTGATATTTTGTATAGTTGTTTCTGGAGCAATGCAATTGTAACAGAAAAAAATAAATTGGGATCAATAAAGTACAGTACTCTGATTCTGATTCTTTTCTGTCTATGAGCAGACTTCACCTTACTTTTTGTGACCTCCTGGCACCGTAGAGACATTTCTGCTCAACGTCTGTCTGTGTAGCACCATTGAGCTGAATGTGACAACATCCAGATGCTAGCAGACTGAGATTGCATTTCAGTTGTAACCATCAGCAGTACCCCTAGTTACCCCCTTTTAAAAAAAAAAAAAAAAAAAAAAAAAAAAAAAAAAAAAAAAAAAGGGGGTAACATTTTCCTCTCTTTTTCCTGTCCTTTTCCTGTCTATAAACTAATCTAAGTGGTTATCAAGTACAGGATTAAGTTTAAAATTAGTTTTGAAGGACAGACAGAATGACCCATTTTAATATTAGTCAGTCACTTTTTTTTATTTATTTTTTTTACCAATAAACACACAAATTGAACAGCACATTTTATAAATTAAACATGAAATGACAAAAAAAAAGAGGATAGTGGTATCAACTGACAAAACCAACACAACACAATATGAATTGTGAATTAGGTAGTGAGAAAACAGTTCAAATTTATGACACTGCACACTCTGCCCCCAAATACTTTTGAAAATTAGTTTTTTTTCCATGGTTATTGATCATAGAGGACCAAATAACGTTCTAGCCAACCTTCAAGTCTGTGTGGCTCCACAAAGTGTAGATGTTATATTGTTGTGTTTGCTGGTTAAGTGCATGTTGTATTTTAGATATTGATCATTTACATGTAGGTCTAACCTGCTCTGCTAACAAAATATAAAATGCAATGTGCACTTAAACAAAAAAAACAACAACAAAAAAACCCAAACCAAAGATATAATGTTTACAAGCTGTAAGTAAGTGGTAATAAAATAAACACATCATACCTTAAATTCCCTCAAAAATTCTGTGATTACAAGAAAAACAAATTATTTTTTGATTTTGCTGTTCGGGACCAAATACACATAGATGACAATAAAGTCTCCTTAACAACCATTGAGAAATTAGTTGTAATTTGGTGAACACATAAAGAGATGTTATTAAATAAATGGAATTATTCAGTTAAAAAAAAAAGAGTTAAGGTAGTAAAGATGCTTAATATGTGGTGAATATTCTAACAACTAGGAATGTAAAAATGAATTTAAGCGAAAGAGAAGAAGACAGGACTTCAGGTTAATGCATAAACACTGGATTTCACTGTTTCCAAACTGAAATAAAATCTAATAAACTTTAATAATACCCCTTATGTATATATTAATGCATAAATAAATTTCCCACTATATTAAGCATATTCCTTCCTCTTCAGGAACACGAGAATATGTAAATGTATTTCATGACACAACTTTGACACAATTTTTATACCGTTTTTTTTAAAAATAGTTTTTCTTGAAAACTTCTGTCAAAGTTGTGAAAGTGTTTGCGTAGTAGAGGATTCAAATCTTTCTCCACTATGCTGAATACTGGAACAAGACTCCACACGGCTTTCAGTCTCACAAATCATTTTTGCAGGTCAGTCTCTTAAAATCTGATTTTCAGTGTGCACACGGAATGTTTAAAACAGTAAACTGCAGGAACAAGAAGAAAAAGCATTTTTGAAAGCAGGGGGACATTAAATGTTTACATTTAGCAGCAGACAACAAATATGAAAAAAAAAAAAAAATTCAAAATTCTTTTCATATCTGTGTGCATTTGGTTAATATCACTATAATGGAAATCTTTATACAGGATTATTGTCAGGTATATGGTCTGGAATACTTTCAATGAGAAAATCAGCAAGACAAGCCACTTCTTGCCAGTCCACATTTAAGTTTAAAAGTACTTCTTCCTTTTCTTCAGTTTTTTCCACACTGTTTGGATCCTTTTTGGAATTGGAAGGTGTTTGACCCGCTGCCTTTGCGGACAGAGAAGACAGTGCTTTGGTCACAGAGTCTGCAGCTGCTTTCTCCATCTCCTTCCATAAAATGTTTTCAGTTTGCTCCAAAACGGTCTCTTCAAACATTGCCCTGAAGTAATTTCTCCTTGAGCACCACCTGCTCCATGGTAGCATCAAAAGAAATGTGGAGATTCCAATCAAGAGGAGACAGACTAATCCAATAACCTGTCAAATGCACAAGAGTGTATAAAGTGTTACAATTAGTTTCACAAGTTGTTTTTTCAGTATCTACTCCTTGGAGTATTGGTAGCAAAAAACACAGCGGATGGAGACAGGATTCACTCACCATGGATTCATTCTTCAGGTGAACTTTTCTTGCCTTTTCAGCTGGACCTATCTCATCGTCCTTCAAACAGGACAAGACACTCAACTCAGAATGTCCGGCCCCACAGCAAACATACCAGTCTCCATCAACCAGCACCGATCCACACCAAAGAAATCCAGAAGCAGTTGCTTGGAGAACATAAATTATGAACTCGAAGCAGAATTTCACACTACATCTTCCATTTTTAATAGATGAATGGTAGCAGGCAAATCTGAAGATCCTTCCGACTCGTCGATCGTTCCACAGAATGAGGCTGATTATGACAAGAGATGGCAACACCATATAGCTGTAGCAGTGAATTATATTCCTTTTTGACGTGCACGGACATGCAAAGTCAACCTGAAACCAAAGGTGATAACCTAAAAGTAACATTAAAAGTGCAATCTGACGCCCTGCACTCTTTGCAAGGTACTCCGCACTGGGGATGTAGCCAAAAATAAACAGATTACTTTCCCAGGGCATGGTGCCGTTTAAAGTGGAGACATCTGAATCAGAGGCATGTGTTGTTCTGAGCGTTTATCTCTTTGCAACCTGAAAGAGACATTCCTCCTTTGTTTCACTTCCTCCTATTACACAGACACTCACCATACAGTGTGGGTTGGGAAGAGCTTGTCAGAGAGGTATGTTGTTGCATCTTCACTGAGACAAAATACAAAATACAGTATATGTGTGTATTTATACACATTTATACATGTATACCAGTGATGTACGGTCAGGTGAGGCACGGCTTCACCTGCTGTCATGAAAGAAAAAAAATGAAAAAAGGACGAAATAAATTGAACGATTATATTTATCCAGTGATGCGTATTATAAAGTTATTTTCCATTTAACGTCATCAATTTTAGGTTATTTGTACTCAAAAATCGCTGAACTGTAAGGTTCATATGTTTATAAATCTAATTATGATGAGATCAGTGCCTCACCAGCACATCACTGATCCACATATATACATGTATACATGTCATACACACAAACACTTTCCCTCTCACGTAAACACCTGCTATGTCATGTATGAAATAAGCCAATATATTTAACAACTCAAATATGTCCTGAAAAATGTGCATTTGAAAACAGAATCAGCAGACATTGGATAATTATCGCTAACTTTGATTTTTTTGGTTAACTTGTAGTTAGCGACGGACTGAAAGGTGATGAGTGAACACTGATTTTTTTTTTTTTTTACCCCTACCTGTGCTTTCATGGCCATTTGGACGGTGAAGGTGATAAAAATCAGTGAGGCTTTTCGTGCCAATTTTGGTCTAACGCAATTTTGGTTTGACCCAATTTCTACAAGGTTAAACACTTTCAAAGGACAAATACTTCTACTGTGTGTGCGTGTGTGTGTGTGTGTGTGTGTGTGTGTGTGTGAAAACTAGTAACATCAGTTTATTCATCACAAACAGCTTCCAGTCAGAAACGTCTCACATTAAACGTTGGTATTTTGTGAACAGACACTGGCTTTAACAAATGTTCTGGGGCCTAAGCGGTGTAGAATACTGTCTGTTTTTAATTTTTATCTATTGTCTAAACTAATTACATAGATTCAATTCACTGTAACAAATAACTAAATTTGTTGAGGGTGAACCGGCTTACAAAATTACCAATTATAGAACTTATTGTGAGCTCCTAGAACCAATGATCATATCACAGGCAAGCACATCAGTGCTATCATTATCAATTTCCTCCCAATACAGAACAGATTTGTCCTTTGACTACATGTAACATAGATTTGTTGTGAACAGTACAAATATAAATACAGTATATGAATTATAAATATAAATTGGATATTTTTAAAATTTCTGATTTGGTCTATTTTGAAATGGATTCCCAAATCAATGCGATCTGATACTTGCTGATGCAGAAGCAGCGTGAGCTGAATTCATGTAGCTACTCCCATCCAGTCAAATGTGGAGAATCAGAGCAATGAAAACTCAGAGATACAAGGATATAACGTAGATTGTAATCCAGATCTGTGAGAATACATAATGCACGTGGAAGATGACAGCACAATAATACATGGATAAGATCATGAAGATTATTATGCTCCCTGGTGTGGGAAGAGAATCTTCAAGACACCAGTGGGGTGGGCCACACTCATCAACGTCTGTATGACGTTGGGAGATCCTTCTGCATATGGCAAATTTTTAAATTTTTTTTCTGTATTTGCCACATCAATAACAAAAAAAAGAAGAAACATCTCCATCATTACTGCCTCTGGCTCTGCCTTTGTAATCAAGCTTATTATACCAATTATATTGGTATAATAATAATATTATTATTGTTTCTCAGTCTGCAAGGATTTAGGCGGCTTGGCAAATTGGTATGGCTGGAAGCTACAATCAATTTTTAAAATGGAAAACAAATCTATCTTTGTGATTGACGTAAATATTCTCTGTTCACCCACAAATACTGTTAATCTAACAATTAGGGAAATGCATTCTGTAAAACAACCTACTGTAGCTTGTGCTGTCTACACATATGCATTGGTAACCACACAGAGTGTGACATTCTAATATTTAACACAATAAGTTAACAGCTTCGAACATTTTGTCATTTTCCACATCCTACCATACACATATTATGGCTAATCTCCATCCTTGACAATTATGATTTTACATTTTAATTAGAAATTGAGAAATATTGTTTATTTCTAAATAGCCCCATTAACATTTTACAAATCATAACTTCAAATGGTTAAATTTCAACAGTTTCAGTCACTGAGCTAAAATCTGGCACAAGAATTGTAAGTGTTGCCTGTTTATTGTAGAGTCTTCTTGAGGAATTCAACCAGAAGGTGATGAGGGAAACCGAAATCTAACTCAATCGACACGAAGCCCTGCGAGACGGAGAGGGAAAGAGAAAAGCAATGTGACTGAGAAGAACAAGGGGCAGGGAACACAATGAAATAAAACAGCGCACTCACGTCTAGAGGAAGAATATTTGTGTTGAGTATGTCAAATAGGTCAGCTCCTTGTTTGTCCAACAGCCTGGTTAGCTCCGCCTCCAGAACTGAAACATACACCAGTGTTACACAAAACCTGGAACAAAACCTGGACTCCATCCATCCATCCATCCATCCATCCATCCATCCATCCATCCATCCATCCATCCATCCATCCATCCATCCATCCGTCCGTCCATCCATCCAGCCAGCCAGCCAGCGACCATTCCAAGGACTAACAGGCATCAATATACTGTAATTAAAAAAAAGTGCACCTCACTGTTGAAGATGAACTAGTTAATTGTCTTATTTGCTTGAATATTTTTTCCTTTGTTTTTCTTTATTAGAGATTTAACGTTTACATATTTTATATATTGCTTAATTGCATGTCTATACTTTGTTACTGTTTTCTTTTGTTACAAATGCACCTAGGGGGATAGTCCTCACCTCGAATGAAATTCATTCATTCATTCATTAGTATTACTGTTGTTGTTGTTTTTATTATGTGTATATATTTTTTTCATACCAGACAAGACTTTGGGAATGCCGATCTTTTCCACAGCTTCTCTTATGAACTCCAGTTGTGTCTCATGTAGCAGCTGGAAGTGGACAATTATTAATGATTACCAATGAAGGGGTATTTAACATCCAAACATTAAAACATCACAATTTTAACAATTTTAAAATACTGTCATTCAAGCTAATATTTTAACTAAATAAAACTAAAGAAAAGTATATTTGTAGCTGGACATGATTTGAATTAAATGTATCATTTGTAAAGTATTTCTTTTTTATATACAAAGTTGACTTTCAAGAATTCAGCTTTTATTAATAGTAAAGCTTCATCTTTTTTTATTTCGTACAATTGAAAACTTGTGAGTCAGAAAAAAATTCAAAATAAATAAAGAAATAAATAAAAAATTAACCAAAAAAAAAATCTCACCAACTGATTTTGTAATGGCAGCTCAGCCTTTTCTACAGAGATCCTAGAGAGGGAAGGAGAATCCATATTAAAACATCAAGCTCAACACAAAGTGAGAATCGACCTCCACATAAAAGCCACACCTCCACAAAGGTCACTGAAGACAGTAGATCAAATGAACATTAACGTGGACGCTCTTACTGTGATGAGGTACCGTGCAAGAACAGTTTCTTGTCAGCATAGGACGCAGTGACGGTCACAACCACAACCTAGACATTGAAAACAAAAAGGCATAACGATACAGACAATCACAAGGCATGAACCACAACACATGGGATGATGAACCAACTTTTTATTCCTAAGCTTTTTCACACATGGTGGAAAATATCTCCAAATAAAAGGCAAAGTACCGTTTCGAAGAAGAGAATTGGTATGCTTTGACTCCCACAGTAGAGATTCCCAGAAGCCTTTGCCCAGACAGTCGTACCCGAGGTAGATGTATTTAAGTGAGGAACACTGGAACTCCACACTCTTAACTCTGGGGAACCTGATTCCTGCAGACACTGAACACACAAGCAAATGAAAAATAATATTTCTTACGTGACAAAAATGTATATGTTTATATTTTGGGAAGTGCAGGATGAGAATGTTTCCATGATACCTTTCTGATAAATTCAGGCGTAGCACCGGATAATTTTTTCTTTAAAGGTTCCTGAAATCACAATGCCAGAATGACAATTAAATGATTATAAATTAACCTTAAAGATCCATGTTTCTCTAAGCAGAAAGTGCCTTTAAAAACATTATAAATAACAGTTTGTATCCAGTCTGGATACTATACAAATCATGTGAGGCTGTAACATACGCACACTTAGTTCTGCTCCAGATATGTTTAGCTGGAAACGGTCATCATGGTGGGCAGCAGCAATCATTGGGTTAAATAACTCATCTGGATTTAATACAAATGACAGCTTTTAGCACAATGGAGTACCAATGCAATCCCAATGTCAAGCACCAATGCAACTTTCACAATCCTCCAGGTGGAAGAACTGCTGCGTTTTGACCGATGCACTGGAGAAAGTTAAAGCTCAAAGAATTTATTATTATGGTCCTAGGGTATTGACTTGGACTATTTTCTTTTTTATCTTGTAGAGATGTTGCTGTTTTTAATCTCCTGTTATTTCTTGTCTTTTCTGTGGTCCTTGTTGTTTCTGTTTATCATTTATTTTCACAGTTCCGATCACATTCTCTTTCTCTTCATTGTCCATCTGTTCTCCACAGTTTTTCCTGTATGTTACGTTCTCCTTTAATTTTACGTTGCGTCATCTCACCAAATAGCAGTAATCTTACTACACAGTAGTTATATACTGTATAACCTATGCCATGGAAATACAACCTTAGGAATTACAGTAACATTAGTGTTATTATAAGTTTGATAATTCATGTCTCACAGTCATGAATGTTCTATGAATCCCATAAATTGTGACATTCTACATCACAAGATATGGAATATTTGAATATGTGGGCATTCTATTCTGTTATTATCTATTTATTAATGTATTCTTATTATTCTTAGAATTATTATTTCCTTGAATAATGTGTGTTGTCTGAAAGTCTAATGTTCTGTTACGCTGCTGATAACTAACTGAATTTCCTATTTGGGCGAGGAATAAAGTCATATTCTATTCTATTCTATTCTATTCTATTCTATTCTATTCTATTCTATTCTATTCTATTCTATTCTATTCTATTCTATTTTTTTTTTAAATTGTAAGCATTATTGAAAAGAAAGATCAGTCCAAATGATGATCCAGATCCATGTTAGTAAAACATTAAATTCTTAGCCTATTGTTGACCTTATTTCATAATTAGACAGTGTTTCAAAACCTGGATTTCAACTAATTGACCAGATTTATAGAATTGATTGATTGATATATTTATGCACCTCATGTAAAAGGGTTGTATAAGTATTCAATAATAAACTTCAATAATAAAGATCAACAGCAGAATTGGAAAATCCCACACTGGGGACCATAGTGGTTTACCTACTATGGTACCAAAATTTGTTTCTTTTCAAAAGAACGTTTTATCTCAAAAAGAAAACATGATATAAAATACTGACCTGACAACCAAAAGTACAGCATCCTGTTTTCACTCAGCTGACTGGGGTGAAAAACAGATTTACTGATGACAGCAGTGGTATTTTTGTACCTGGTCAGCCCCTGGTACATGTTTGAAAAGGAAACATTAATTGATTAACAGAAAAAAAACCAAACTGATTTGTACTGCAGATTTGCGATACAAATGAGTTTTCATTTTTCCATTTAATTTCATTATGAAATTAGGCCTGTGTTGCTCAAGCGCAAAATTAATGATTTTATTAGATGATCACATTCTATTTTATTAATGCTCTGCAGTGTCCCAGCTCCAAAATTGTTTCACTTGTCCTGCCATTGTTTGTAGTTATTATTTACCTTGTGGTACGATTCTATGTAATTGGCAGTGATGACAGGGGGGGCAGTCACGCCGATATCCACGCTGATGTCTCCATCTGTCAGGAATTGCTCTGTGGACACAAACTAATGTTTAGAGGCATCCCAAATGAAATACGAACACCGACGCATGTCAAACGACTATACTGTCTGTCGTGTGAGGAACCTCTCTGACTGTAGTGCCCATCGTGAAAACTGTTCTTCTGATCTACTTCACCAGTGGAAATTGTACCGGTACAGTAATTACAGTTCATTAAGGCATGACAAATATGTACGGAAACAGTGAAGAAGAAAACAATGAAGTCGAATGAGATGATTTAAGCAAATACTGGAAGGAAGTACTCTCTGACCACATGCTTAGATGAGTAGGTCATCACATTTGGATTTACTAGATATATCATTGCAACCTTTTCTGCAGTCTGTTGCTAATGAAACTTTAGACATTAGTATGATGCATGAAAGAAAGATAAATAATATATGATATATAATATAGCCTTTATTTTACCAGGTAAGATCAATTCAGAACAACTTCATGTTTACACTGATGACCTGGCAAGAGGCCCCAGCAGAAGAAAAAAAATCAAATGTAACCAAAGACAAAACAAAACAAAACAAAATCATGCTAAGCTATATGGAGATAGAGCAGAAGGCGAGTCGACCCGTAAACCAGTCACCTGTTGTATGCATGTTAAGTGTTTGACTTTCTTTTTAAACATGAGGGATGGAAGAAGTGAATGCAGAAGGGACTTTTTGAAGGGAGTTCCAGTTATTTGCTGCAGCAAAACAAAAGAAATGCTGGTGAAGGACAGTGTTGACTTTTGGAATAGGGTAATTAAATCATGAGTGGTTAGGTGGTAAATAGATACTATTGGAAAGGTTTAAGGTTTTTAGAGAGGTACTGAGGTGTTTTCCCTACAGAAATACAAACCAAGCCTCTGTTTTGTTTATTGTATATAGACACACACACACACACACACACACACACACACACACACACACACACACACACACACACACACACATACACACACACACACACACACACACACACACATACTCCGTCTTTCACATACACACCTGCTGTGTCTTGTATGAAATCAGCCAATATATTTGCCACCTTGTTTATCTCTTTACAAATCTGCATTTGAAAACAGAATCGACAGACATTGACTTGTTATCCATAACTTTTGTTTTTTTTTGGTTAACATGTACTCTCAATGACAGACTGAAAAATGATGAGTTACAGATGAGTTCTCCCCCCCCCCTACCCCCTACCTGTGCTTTTACTGCCATTTTGACAGTGAAGGTGATAAAATCTGTGAAGAGCTTTTTGAGCCAGTTTGGTCTGTCCCGAAACAAAAAACATATTTCTTCAAGGTTACTTTCAAAGGGCAAATACTTCTACCATTGCTGTGCTGAGTCTATCAGGGCGGTGTACTGCAACTTACTCTTTGTCACCTTGCAAATGCAGATGAAGCTTGTGAAAATTCAGATAACAATCTGATGTGTCTGCCGCTACCTTTCCTGCTCCGCAGTCTGATAGGAGACAGACATAACAAAGAACATATACTTGGGGATACAAGATAAGAGTTCATCTCGTGGTATCTCTTCATATCACACAGTGCTGGAAGTGAAACAAAGGAGGTTCCAGTTGACTAAACCGTTAGATACTTTCACGTGTGATGTCACGTCACAGAGCTCATACGTAATGTGCATAAGCACGATGATAATAGACAGATAAACCTGTTTCCTGACTGCTTTTAACCGATACACCGTGATAGTAAGACTAATGCAGACGCAACACAGTCAAGGATAAGGACACATGATTCACATGAGAATTAAATGGAATAAACCATGTCAATTGTCCTTAATTCCAACTACAATTTGTGAGAAAGTAGCAGCCCCTTTGTGTTAATATCATTCACACCTCTGTGCCTCTGTTCCGCCAGAGGCACAGTTGCATTCTATTTAAGTTAGGATGAGAAATGTTAGTAAAAATGAAATGTGCAGGTTTACTCACAGACAGTACAGTAAGGTACTTACAAAGTTTGGGGTTGATTCCAAGATCAACATTTGAGGAAATTTCAAAGATGACTGAATCTGAAATGTTGACACTGATTGAAAAAAAAAAAAAAAAAGAATGACAAATATGAATAACTCATTTAATATCTGCATTTGGAAAACATTTCTTGTACATTGCAATAGATTCCATGACTGTTAGCGTAAATAAGTTAAACTTAAGCTCTAGAGCCATCCTTGATGTTGTAATTTTTTTTTTTTTATTTTTTTTTAATTAAAAAAAAAAAAAAAATTAAATTAAAATTAAATTAAACTTAAGCTCTAGGGCCATCCTTGATGTTGTAATGTTTCTGTGCCGTTCAGTGAAGTTTACAGGGGGAATCTCTATAGAGGTACGATTAAACAAGACTTGATGTTAAATTTTGTGTGTGTGTCTGTGTGTGTGTGTGTGTGTGTGTGTGTCGTGTTTTGTTCTTATCTATTTTCAGTCATTCGGGTTGTTTTCGAGTGAATAAGTTCATATGAACATGAACTTGGACTCACACCCAGTTGCTATATTCATACTGGACGGTCCCTTTAAAGACCACAGACACGTTGCTTATCTCCATGGCGATGCCTTTTCCTGGATGAAGATCAAATTCACTCCGACCAATGGACAGGCTTTGAATTTCCAAGCTGGTCAACAGAGAAGGATTTCATTATTTTATAGACCTTGTTTTTTCCATCTATGCAGGTGTGCATTATGTCTGAGTGTGTGTGTGTGTGTGTGTGTGTGTGTGTGTGTTTCCTCATACTTATCCAGGTAATATTTGACGCTGCCTATAAACATTATGGATTTATCTCCCTTCACACTTGGGTATCGTGCATGTTGGAATGCGGCTTCAATCACTTTAGTGGTTTTTTCATTCACTGCCAACAGACAGATGTTTAAATACAGGTGAGGAAACATTAACTACACAGCAGTGGCGTTTCCATGGATACAGAGTGTCTAAAAGCCACTGTAAAAATACACAATCAAGGTTCTCCACTGGAAAAAACCATTGAACAATCATAAAAGCATAGAAGAGGACCTTGAATTGGCAGACTGCTCTGTCTCTGCAATTCAGTTTGATACTATATCAATAGTTTGGATATACTATCAAACTGTATTGATTCAATACTATACTTGATAGTATACTATACTGCTACATAACATTTTCTTCCCTTCAAACCCAACAACCACTATTCCACCAGCGAGATGCTAGTGCTGTTTGGAAAGTTGACTTCTAGAGCTGTGAAAATGAACGCCCTACCTCAACAATGACCTCCTTGAAGAGCGACTGTGTTGTGGTTCTTTAAAGATCTCTGACTTTTTAAAAAATTGATTAGGTATCAAAAATCTCAAACTGCCACTCACACACAACAGCTGCGGGGTAGGTGAGACGGCACACAGCGCCGCTCAATGTGTAGGCCAAAGCCGGATCCTGTAGGCAGGCGTAGGAAGCTCCAAACCCACAGAGCGTCAGCAGGAGCAGCAGCTCTGAGAAAACAGCGTGAGGCATATCGTACGTGGATTCTTCACCTTCTGAGAGTCCTGTTGAGCCTTTTGATGCTGTGGATGGTTTGCAGTTCACTGTATGTTTGAAAGTTCACGTTTCCCTCTTGTGCAACCCAAAAAAAAAAAAAAAATGCAGCATGGAGTGTGGTTATACACTGATCAGCAGAGTCCCGAATTCTCCCGAGCAGTATTTGTTTTCAGTCTCATCTCAGCTCCTGAGTGTTTAAAGTCCTCTTTTGTGTCCCTGTTTGACCTAAATTCCTTTAAGATGTGGCTGATCCGCTTTCACACACATTAAATAATGCAAAACTCAGCCAAAGATTTTCTTTGGTTCTTGCTAAAAGAATTCTTTACTCCCATCCAGCCTTCCACTAACTGAGTTTGTTCCACTGGCAGAGATAGGCTTCCTGCACTGCAGATATCTGCTGGAATCCTTGTCCTTTATCCAATCAGTGAGTGATGCTTGATGGAAGGACAAACACTGACTCAGATTTACCCTCTTAAACTGGTCAAAGTACAACCTTGTATCATACAAAGCCTCAACCCCTTCAGGCTTTATGTTTTATGAAAATATAAAAATGTGCCATTATCACGACTTATTCACAAAACCCACAGATTCTTTTACTCAGAAGTACTAAAATTTGGCATTCAAACCAATCAGCAATACAAATAATGTGATCTTACTATCTGGCAACAGGTGTTTTAACCCCGTTAACATTTCATTAATTCTAGTCTTCTTGCAAAGTAGTACAGGAGGACTACTGTACGAATCTACAGTAACAACACCTTTTTGTATCAGCCATCTTTCTTTATATGGGTGTATTTTTTTTCTTTCAGGTTAGAAATAATTATTCTGCACACCATATTTAAATGATGGCACAGCAGTGACCGGCCCACTGTGTGGGTCTCAGGTGTGTTGTCAGGTGTGTGGGCCCCAAGGTGTAGGGGCCCATTTATTATCCCTTGTTCTTCTGTGGACAGATCCAAGGCTCCTGGGATAGATGCGGCCTGGTAGCACCCCCACGACCATCCCCATCATCTCTGACACACACACACACACACACACACACACACACACATACACGCAAGGTTCATTAGATAATAACAGATAGAATGCTGGTGCCATGTAAATACAGTATGATGCTGTGATTGTTATAGTTTTTGTCCCTGTTATTTTGTTACTGCTGCTTTCGCTGTTGTTTTTTTCTCTCGAACTAACTTCTTTATATTTCTGCCTTTCCTTTGTCCGAAATATAATCAATTAGACTTTATGAGAGTCATTTTTGGACTGCGATATCATTTTTCTTAAACTATTTTGCGATTTAAAAGGCTTATGTCTACGGTCCTCACATGTCTTGTAACTCAATATTAGCTTTAGCTGGACTTCAGACTTAATTCCTACTCAGAGTGACGACTGCTGTTTTCATCCTCCCTGACATACCCTCAGTCTAAACCTGGCCAATAATAATTGACAATAACATTGACTGAAACCCATTTCACTATATAAATACGGATGTAACTACATTATTATAAAGACACGTTTCTTTTAAAAGCAACTATAAGGGTATAACTTATTGGTATAAGATATAAATTATATGATCCCTACGGACATCTAAGGTTTTTTTTTTTTACCTAAAGTATGTTGGATTTATTTTTTAATAGATTACAAAATAACTACTGATTTTCATCAAACTTGGTGGGAGGATTGGGAGGGTAAAAAGAACCCACTGGATTTGGTTTATTGTTGATGGCATCGAATGTTTTACAGTGAAGTTGAACAATTGATCGTGATGGAACAAGAGAAGCTCGGTGTCATCAGCCAGCACTGAAGTGAGAATGGTGAGCAAAGGAAGGGAGGAGAAAGGAGGTTGAATGCTGGCTCAGGTTTCTTCCCAAACACCCAATGTTGGCAAAAAGGACTATTTCATTCAGGAAGAGGTCATGGTGGGAGGGCAAGTTTGTAAAGCCCTCTGCAAAGCGGGAGGTGATAGCTGGCGAAACCCAAGCAGGGATACATCTTCCACTCAGACACCGCTTCAATGTTTGTGGGGTCTGTGGAGACTCTCTTACTGGAGGTGGCATTTCCCAAGTAGCCAACCTCTTGTTGGAACAATGAGCACTTTTCAAGCTTTGCTTCCAGAAATTTCTTTTGGAGCTAGTAAAGAATCAATTGTAGCCACTGCAGGAGTGGTCCAGGATGGAAAGACTGAGCCCCAAACATCCTCTGCATCAGCTGCTGGAGGGTTCTTCGGGCGTTACACAAATTGAAATCAACTCGACTGTTTACTAGTCTAGTAAACAGAAACTTTTCCACCAGCTTCTGGGACCTTATTGGGGTAAAAGAAAGAGGGAAGTAGTTACAGATAAACAATTCCAGGAGGGTATGAGGAAGAAAAATGGATGTGAACAGTATAAAAATAATTTACGTGTAACCGGTTTAAAAGTCTGTCTGGTTTAAAAGGAGAAATTCCAAGAATTGTTTTAAGATATAATCTTTGATTAAATTTGACCTGTGTCATAAATATTTTGAAGACTGGCTACAAATATAAGGCAAAAACACAAGAAAACATATAGTGTCTTTCAGCATGAACTTGAAAAAACATTATTTTGTTGAATTTTATGTTGATCAAGGAAGGAAAATATATTTGGAGGTTGGCTGCAAACATTTTAAAGTTACTTTTAATGATTATTACTTTTATGACGTTTTCTGCATGCTTGTTTTTTTAAGCAGCCATACATGGGGCATAGGTGTATAACAGCATAGGTGTGCCAGGGAGGAAACAGTTAAGTCATGTTCTGGTCTTAACTATATAAATAAGGAAGTACTAGAAGACACTTGGAAGACTTAAACACACAAACGGATTGAAGACTCACAAGCATGCAGGTAAGGAGAGGAGTGGGAGTGATGGTGTTCATGGGGATGGGTCGGGTTATTGAAGGTTACATTATGTTGATATGTGGACCAAACTTTTTGCTTTGGGAGTTGAGCCAACAAACTAGAGAGCGCACTCGAGGTCTAAATGTTAATTATTCTCTAGTCCATGTGTGCCCTGTGACAACATGACCTTAAATAGGTTCATTCCACAAATCTGTAGTTGCACTTTGGGGTAAAAGGTAGCATTGTCCTTAACGAACAATATCTGCAACAAATCAACACAATGACAAACAACATATTAAAGTTAACAATATTTATGCATCCATTTCTTACATTTACAATTAACTCTCACAGAAAGCAACATGAGCGCAGGATAAACAAAGAAGTGCTAACTTTACAGAAGGGCAATAATGTAAATAAAATGGAAGAATAAAATTACCCTCTTGACAAAGGTGTTGTAACACCCAACCTTTTGTGACAATAAAGATTATAAACCAACTTTTATTTACTCCTTATACATTAACAAAACATGCATCACTTGCGATGTTCATGTTGAGGTACATGTGCAAAATCGATTACTTTGAAAATGGTGAAATTGCCTATGACTTCATAACTAAAACATTTTTATCATGAATGCATCAGACCTGTGAATGTTATAATAACCAATGAAAATCTTTTTAGTTTATATTTTTGAAAAGTTACATGAAGTCAAACATGACAATAAAATAATAACATAAGATGCTCTCTGTGAGCCAAGACGACACAATATGGAGGGTAGATACAAGCCGCAGCTACAAAAGTATCTACAAAAGTAAATGGGCTCAGCTTCAATTCACTATTATATATTTCTAGTTATGTTTGCCATAGATTAAACAGCACTGACCTGCTTTTTACCCCTATTACTTTGACTTCTAACTTAACATAAATTTAAAATCTGTAAAAAAAACTCTGACCTCTGAATCAATGCTTCATATGTGAAAACATCTGCATATCAGACATGTGGTAAAGTGCTGTGTGTACATTAACAGATTAAATGCTAGCATTATTATCTTACAGAAAACACACTTAATGTTGATAAATACAACAAATCTAATATCAAACCAGAACTCCGTATTTGGTGATGACAGCCTTCAGTGATTGTCAATAGAAAAATCCACCCAGAAAAAAGTCCAATCAGAATCTGAATTTTGATGACTTTTTCTCATGTGCTCTAATGTGAGGTTTAATTCGTGAACTGTAGGTTTACATATCTAGCATTCAAGCTCAATGTTCATCCCCATTGTAAAGAAGAAAGAAAAAAACGACAAGTTTGAAACTTGACATTGTGTACAAATTTCGCAAACATTAAGAACTAAATTTCAGAAAATTATGTATAGGTTACTCTAAGAACTCAGAATGCTAAATATTAGAATTTTTATATATTAACATTCTTTTCTAATATTTTATACATTTTTCAATCATGTACACGTTAGTCCTTTCATTATTGTCATCAAACCGAAGCTTCATGAAGACACATGTAGTTTTCCAAAAAGACATTTTCATATTGTATGAGTACTGACTTACGCTGATGACCAATATTACTCCGACTGACCGCAGCTCATCAAACCTTAGATTCTAGAACTGCGAAATGTTCTTCATTTGGAAAAACTCACCGGCTGATCTGGAAGCACATGACCCTACAGACTGGAGGAGTGAAGATAAAAAAAAAATGAGTCAGGTTAAAGGTTTGCTTTTGAATCCTCTGCTGCCATCTACTGTTGGTTCAGGTAGTTGCACTTGTCTTCGACGGCCGTCTGACGTCGCTAAAAACCGACAATCAGCAAGACACGTTACACTGGTAAGAACTTTCATGATTCATGTCCTTTGCTTGCAGATGACACATTTGGAATATCTTGAGCCCGGCACTATTTTGCTGGTTTTTTCATCTGAAAGTTCCAGTTGCTCTATTAACACAATGTCTTTGTTTTGACTCTCTCAAGTTGACAACTTCCTTCCATCTGCTTCTCAAGCCACAAGCTCATAGATTGGAACACATAAATAATTTGTTTGTCTCTAGCTATCTTAGTTGGTCAGTTGGCCACACCCTGAGGAATCTCAGGTATGAGGGAGGAAAAGAAAGTTTTGAAGAAAACCCAGGCTGTCCACACGACCGACACCCGGTGAGGAGGTACTAAAACTGCTGTCATTGGTTCCTGTGTATCTGATTCATCTGCTGCTCCAACAGGTCCTTGTCTTTGTCCCACAGGGAGCTCATCATCCTGAAGACACATGAAACAAACTCAGGTAAAGACAATAAAAGCTGAAATTGCTAAAATATAGCATATATCAGTACACACACAAACACACACAAATACATACGTATGAAAAACTTGGTACACTCAAGATGAATGAATCACAGAAACATGATGTTTTCTTACTGGAAGTGCTTCCCTGTTCTCATTCCTGTTCTCATTCTGCTGGTTGTGCTGGACCTCAGGGGGCACCAGGTGATTGGGGACTCGGGCCTCAACTCTTCTTCTGAATGGAAACCAACCTGCAGTTTGTCTGTAGAACACAAGAAAAATAGATATTTTACATTAAAAAAAAGGTTTCTGTGTCATGTCAGCAGTAAGGGACTTTCATTTAACCCATGTAGAAAACTATTTCACTCTGTGACTACTGTATGACTGCATCTAACTAAACATCATTTATTAGAATAATTAGCTTTTTTCAATTAAACCGATCGACTACACTTTATATTTCTGTGATTAAATGTTATTTTGCATTACAAAAAATTCTCAATTGTTGCGATTCTTGAATAGTTTGAACATAGAACAGTTTGCCATTCTCCACATTCCTCTTTATGTACACTGTCCTTCAACATTATCTGCTGCCACCAGGTGTTTGGTGTTTGAAGGACAATCTGTATCCTCCTGACAGAGTGATTGATCGATGAGAACAGAGGGTGAGAGCCAACTGAAATGAAGGTGAGGGATCAACACAGATGACTGCAGTTTAGGACTAAACATTAACCTTCCACCTGCTGCGGAAGATTAATCGTTCCTCAAACACAGATGGTCGTGTGTGAGGAGTAGGGTGTGTTCACCAGGCATACAGTGTCATTGTTTCATCTCTAAGACGTCTTGAATTTTGTCTTGGTTATTTTTAAATACTGTTCTACCTCAAGAGGAAAATACCAACTACAATTCTGACTTTCCATTCTCCCAACAAACACTTTTAATCTACAGTGCATCCCATACATATTCATAGCACTTTCATATTCTGTTACAGCTCAAATCCAAAAAGTATTCATTTAAATTAATTGTTTTCCTAAAAATTCTGAATTTTATACTTTTATTTAATTTAAAAAAAAGTATGAAAACATTTTACGCATTCCCATCTACCTGGCCAGCAGTGGTATAGTCCACAGGGACTTGGCTTGGTAACAGGAAGGTTGAATATAGAGTGTGGACTGGTAGCCTTGGGTGTCAGTTCACCTCCTGGGCACTGCTGACGTGCCACTGAGCAAGGCACTTTATCCCTAACTGCTCTGATCAGTTGGAGGAACATCTTTAGGATGGCCATTGGAGACAGAAAGCACCTCAGCTCAGTTTTAAACATCATAGCAAAGGATGTGAATATTTATGTACATGTGATTTTTTTTTAAAGTACATTGTATTTACATTGTGATTATGGGGGTACTGTGTGTAGAATTTTGAGGAAAACAATAATTTAATCTATTTTGGAAAAAGCCTGTAACATAAAATGGTGAAAAAACAACGTGCTGTGAATACTTTCAGGATGTGCTCGACATCCGAGCCCAGGTCTGAATAAAGAAATGTGAGGATTCGTTCTGAAGGATTACACAACAGCTTGAGACTGGAACATACTGTGTAAAGGAACAACATGGCCCCAACTGATAACAGTCCTCACGTGGAATAATCTGACCAGTTACCACTATCACTACTGAACTACAATTTACCAAGGAAACACATTTTATTATCACTACATTGAAGCCTTGCAGGCAAGTTTGATGATTGTAGTGGTCAAAGAGTAAACGCATAAAACAATACAATGAACTTACAGATACAAGATGAAGAGGGTGCTCATCACCAGAAGGAAGCGACTCAGGTTGGAGTTGAAGTACATGATCATGAGGAGAACGCCCAGTCGTGTGGCAGAATACAGCCTGTCCAACCAATCATGCTCCACATCCTCTTCATCCGCCATCACAGGCCCACCCTGCGCATTCAATCGCAGGTTCTGGTTGGCCTCGCCGGGATTGATAAAAGCGGCATCTTGGCCTGGGTTGGGATTTGCTGGCAGGTTGTTGATGGGGTTCTGATTGGCTAAAGGTGCTGGGACAGGTACTTGGGGGGCAGGAACTGGTGGATACTGGCCAATGGTTGTTGCGGGTGGAGACGGGACGCTGCCTGCTGCCGCCAGTGCTGCCTGACTGGATATGGAAAGTGAAAGACACATCAAGGGAATTAGAAACTAGCTGGACAAAAATCCCTCACGGCCATGTGAGACAGCAAGAACAAAGATAACAAAGATGACTTGTGAATAACTCACTATTGCATGTAGTACTGTCTGGCATAGACTTGTTGTAGCCACATTAGCTGCTGAGGGCTGTACAGGGAGTAGGTAGGAAAGGCTGGTGGGGTCATCTGTGCTGCTCCAGGCCTGCAGAGAAACACAGCAGCCTGCTCATATCTGTTCAACATTATAGAATCGATCCAGTAACACCAGTTTATGATACAACCAACACAGAAACAATCACACAACATGCTTAAAATATCAATCTACAATTTCTTCAAGGCATGTTCTCAGGTGTGAAGCAAAGACGTAAAAAAACAAACCGCACCCTTTTTCACTTCCCTGAGTTGTTTGGTTGAGTGAGTCCAGAACAAATGTTAGTTTATAACAACATGAATCTGTTTGACTCTTCTGTCACAAAGAGAAGTGAAAATGATAAAAAAGGTCCTCATCCGTTTATGTAGCCTCTGAAGTGTGCATCATTGTTGACCGGACCCTTCATCGTTACATTTTCAGACTGATAGGGTGATTGTGATAGAGAAGCAACACAATACTGGCTCTACTGAAGTTCTCAGCATTAAACTTGACACTTTTCTGACTATGCATACACTAACTACGACTGTCCATTCTTATTTTTATTAAACTTTTAATGTGTAATTTGGGCCAACTCATGAAATTTTGACTTTTATTCTTGATGTGGGTGTTGACTTCTACTTTCTTTAGTTGTCCTTGGAAAAAAAATGTTTAGCATGACCATAATTAAATGCTGAAATTTGACACCTGGTGAAGTCAGTGTGACAAAATTACACGTACAAATTAGAAGATCTAATTATAGCTTACATGGTAGCACCGGTCCATGAAGGTGTTTGTGGTGAAGACACTGAGGTATGTGTGTGAGGTGCAGCAGCATCTGAAGAGGTCTGCCTCCTCTGCCTCAGCTCTGGACCATTGGGATCCTGGACTGTAGAAGAGGAGCTGGCAGGACGTGGCTGTTCCATCTCTGCGGTCTGCAAAGAAGAGTATGAAATTGTTTAAAATTTGAGCTGAGTTCTGTAATATAGGATGGCTGGAGAGTTCGCGTTATTAGCTGAGGCAGAGCAGGACCGTTCAAACCAAAGCATGTCTTAAGTTTTCTTTTTGACATCAAACTATAGTTATGTTCTAAGTGACAAGAGATAAAGTCAACTAATTCTATTCCATGGAGGGTGGTTATGAGGAAGGCGACAATCTCCAAACTTAACCTGTTGCTTATGTATTGGAGGACTGAGGTGAAAGTCCCACAGAAAAGGTGGAAGTTGCTATCTCGAAATGTGTTTAAACCAAATTTGGAACCAAGTGTAGACTATAGATAAGGATAATGAATGTAAAACTAGACCAGCATGCAAACTAACTGAAACAAAATGCTTTGCATACATGGCCAACCATCTACAAAATAAAAGCACAGAACATTCAGGTCACAATTTCATTTTATCTCTCAGGATACATGTAAAGAAAGGAATGTTTTAAAACATGAAAATTTGTGATTTGAAAGATCATCAACATTTTTGGAGTTCTAAGGAAGGTCCACTCTAAATGACCTTTAAGAGAAATAAAATCCCCATTTGTATTTGCCCAAGAAGAAGACAGGAAGAATAATTTACTGTAAACTGTGGTAAAATGAGTCTTTTGTGTCTTCTTAAAACATCTGCATGAATACACAAGGTAAATATAGAAGCTCCAACTTGAAAAGGTGTTTCCTGAAAAGATATCTAAATTGTGAGGATAGTGAAATCTGAGTAAACATCATTGTTTCTCACATCAGGTCTAGTTCCCAGTTGCTCTTGGGGCTGATTCCTGAAGGCACAGACCAGGTGCACCGTGGGAATAGAATCTGTCTGGAAAATTGAAGATAAATGCCTGATTAGGGAAACTGAAGGGTTTAGCATACTGAGAAATTCAAACTTAAGTCATGCAGAAAACGGAATTAAACAAACAGTCGTCGCAAGTAATGAAAGGAATCAGTCCTGAACAAAACTATGGCTTTATAAAACTGTTCCAACTCTAAAGACTGGAAAGGCAGAATTCTTGGTATTTCCCAAGAGAGAAAATCAACAAGGCTGAAAATCTGCCACAGCTTTTTTCTGCTCTTGTTGGTGTGTTAGTGTATTTTCCTTCACATTGATTTTCCTTTTCAAATTGGGAAAAATATCCATAGTGAAAAAGAACATAGTCCCATAACAAAGGGAGGGATCAGTGTGCTTCACTCGACCACAGATCCTCCTATTGTTCGCAGTTTATCTCAGAGGGTTGACTGGGTTCCACTCTCTGAGCCGCTAAATGATGGGCTGGAGTCTCGCTGTCACACATTATACCGAGTGAGTCTGAGGAAGAACAACAACCCTTTTGCAGGCAATCTTGTCTTCAATCTATCAGACAGGTGGCTGAAAGAACAGTAACCACTCTCTCCAGTTTGGCACCGGTATGGACAGCAGCATAAAAGCATAGATTGACAGAAACAAGACATTGACACATACAGTAGGTCAGACTTGCCTTGAGATTCCATGTCATTGTATTTCAACCAAATGCAAAAATGTCCAATTGTAAGTACATGCAAACACACACAAATCTTCTCACACACCTGCCTGAAGACGTCTTTTATGTGCAAATGGTCAGGCAAAAGTTTCCCAGCATAGATCAGCCTCTGGTCACACACCGCCTGCAGAAAAACATTTACTTAAAACTTTTTGGGACAAAGAAATCATTGGTGTCTTTGCTTTTCATGGATGATGATTCTGCAAGTGACTAAAAACCGTGGAGTTTTTAACCATAAAACCACATGGTGTAACAGAAAATATAAATAAGTATATAAGTGCATGAATAATTACACTACCAGCAATGTAATGTGAAGACATCAAACAAAATGTGAAAAAGAAGCTTAAGATGAACGAATATCTATCACAATGGTAACATTTTAGAGGATCACTTTTGTTCTCTGGCAGTTAAGCCGATAAAAACAAACGTAAAACCACAGATTTACACCACTTTAACTCATTAATAATACTGATCACACCGTCTAAAGTACTGTACATGATAAGGTTTCCCAAGAATGAACACTTCTGATCAATAATCATCAACATTTCTGAGACCAGTCTGAGAGGGAGGGTGAATATTTGATGCCAAATGTGTTCAAGGACTGATGTATGGACTAATCAGAGGAGCTCACCATCAAACAGCTGCGGCCTCTACGGACTAGAGACTTAGAGGACAGTGTGAACCCTTCAGATCACGTGATTTCACATGACTACGTTTAACTTGACGCTCAGCTCCGTCATACGTTTATTAGTAATACACGGTGGGGACATCCTTTAAAAGATCGTCGCACTTATGACGCAGTTATAAATCGTACAGGTTTGACGTGATGGCGAGTTCGTGCCATCACATTCCAGCACAGGCTCGCGCTACCTGTCATAGCAGCTAACTAGTTAGCTAACCGATCCGCTCACGTCAACTCACCGGTCTGCCCGGGTAAACAGTCGACACAAGTGTTTTTAAGTCCTTTACGGTCCAGCTGAGTTGAACACCGTCCAGCTTCTGGTCCCCATGAGTCTGACTTGGTGTTTTTATGACAACACTAATGCTCTTTTGTTCGGAATCTCCCGCATCCATTTTTGGCTCGTTGTCGTCTCGTTCTTGTATTTTTCACGGCGTTGCTATTCAGTCGTTCCAGCTACAATAAAAAGATTCCTTTGATGAAATTAAAGATAAAAATGTTTCGTCAACAGACACTCTCGTCAGAAGAGAAACTGTCAGACGAAAGCGGAGACGTCCTTCCGTGTGCTATCAACTACCGTTCACGATTTAACTGGAAGGAATGTTGTTTCCAAACACACTGTGTCCACTCCTGATTGGTCCCCGTCCGCTCGTGTACAGACGTGGAGAGTCGTGAAACCTTCCTCCTGTGCGCATGCGCACTCGATTTCCTAAAGCTTGTTTATGCAGACGAAACGCAGAAGTGCGTTCAGTCATTGTGGAGTCACTTGACAAAAAAGATGATTTTGAATCATACTAATTCACAAGAGTTAGTAAAACAATAAAATACCATTAATATCTACTACTAACAATTGGCGACATGTGCTACATGCAAAATCATGGAGTTCTTGTGCGTATTGTAATTATGAAGAAGCTTTCCCAGCAACATACCCTCATAATGAATAGCCTCCAACAGGTTAAATGAATGCATTCAAGTTTACTGCAGATCCGTCGCCTTTTCTTCGGGCTTGACATTTCACTTCATTATCATTTCATTGTCCTTTCATGAAACCGGAGCCAGATCAAGGAAGCTTTATTCTTTTATATAACAAAGGACTCAACCACACCCTCAGGAGTTGCGTCAGTCACGTTGCATCAGCAAACCAAAGAACAAACGACCTGAGGACGTACAGTACAGTACTGTACATCCTGGAGAGTACCTGTGATGATCAATTACAGACATGTAACCAGTCAAAACTTTTCTGAATCACACTGCTTTGGCAGTTACAATAATTTTATTGAAAGAAAAGATTTAATGCAGCCTGATAGTCAGTACTTTGATTACAGTATGTCAAAAAAAAATAAATAAAAAACAGAAAAAAAGGGAGAAAAAAAGGGAGAAGAATCTGCTTTACTGTAGTGTATTTGCGAAGGGCAAGCCTTATGCAATGCAAACTTATCAACATTTAAATGGCATTAAATAGTCAAAAGATCAGCGTGAATTTGTACAGAAGGTGAAGGATCAGATGGATGCTGCACATACACTTTATTATGACAGCTTTGTCCAGTCCAAATAGGCAAGAAAGAGACTAAGCTATGTTTTTTCTACATTTTATGATAATATAAAACTACTAAACAAATTCTTAAACTTACAAAAGGAAGTCTGTAGTGACAGAAATGTTAATTATGTGGCTCTATTGGAAAGGGCTTCTACTGCTTAGACAGTGCAGTACAGGCGGGCACGCACAAACACACACACACACACACACACACACACAGAGACACACACACACACACACACACACACACACACACACACACACACACACACACACACACACACACACACACACACACACACACACACACACACACACACACACACACACACACACACACACACAGAGACACTTTGAGCATCAACCAAAACTTGGCAACTATTTTTGCTTTTTATATTCCACCACATAACACAAACAAATTTCATAATAAACTATGAACTATAAACTATGTATTACCTCAAAGGATTCATCTCTGCATTTCTACAATGTGTAATTAAGATATTAATTGAAGAAAGAAAATGATAGTAAACGAAGGATTCACACATAAATGACATAATGATCGATGGTCATTATTCACATTTGTAATTCAGGATGAATTAAGAGTCATATTAAAATGTTAGTGAGTTTTAAGTAATACATATTGTTCTTTTAGAGTTTTCACTGGCAGTAGAAGGTGAGGACATTTTCCTGGTTTCCTCTGACCAACAGGACTGGAGCTTTGAGATCTCGTGACAAGACGTCTAGCCAGGCCAGGTAGAGTGTACTGGGACACCCCCCTCTCCTCCCCACTGGCATGGTGCTGTCAGAGTAACAGCAAAGAGGGTTTAATCGGGTGAAACGTCACAAGTAATGAGTGCAAAACATCCATGTGTGATTGTTGTGACAGATATAATTATTGTATTTGATGTGTGAGATTATTCTCAAGTTTAAAAATGAGAGACCATCCAAGCTTAAAGGGCCATTCACTCAAAATGGCGTGGTGCAGTTGGTGTTCTATATAATTACAGGGTCACTCCTTTTACCCAGTATTGTCTACCTTCTAATAAAGTAGCCTTTCCATGATGTAAAGACTACATTTACTAGACTCACATAACAATTAGAGCAGCTTCCCTGGAGAAATCCTGAATGGCCTCATTGAGACGGATCTGACGGAGGGTCTGGATCCGACAGAGAACATAATATATTGAGCCAAGAAACACAAAGGAAAGAGTTCATGAGTCACAAATATGCGGCATTCAATGATCTGGATTTACTGTGTGGTTCATGTCAGACCTTTGACTTGTTTCTCTCTAAATCCTGCTCACTAATCATCCAGGGCTCCACCTGCTGTCTTGGTGGAACAGGATCAGAGTCCGGTTTAACATTTGTATCCAACCTGAAGCGACTGATCATGCTGTCGAACTGATTAACACTGGAACACAGAGACACAAAGCGGTCATGAGCAGAAAAATGCATTTCTATTTGACAGTGATGAATTTCCTTTATATTTATCCCAACCCTATATAATGAGTTAATGGCATTGAATGTGACACAACAAAAGGCACATCATTACTGTACATGTTTAGGGAGTTTGTCTATTTTTGTCAGGTGTATAATATCAAATGAGCTGCTCCGGCCCGTGACACAGAATACATTGCTGCTAAATTAAAACTCTAAAGCTAGCAAAAGAAAAAACAAACAAATGTTGGTGAGATGTTATGAAGACACTGCTGATAAAGTTGTGTACACATTGGATTCATGTTTATCATTATGCTAAAAAAGTTTTATGCTTGTCGCATCATTTTATTTAGTTGTATTCATCCATCACACCTTCAAGGCCAGTCTGTGAAAATATTGTCTGATGTTTAAACCGGTTTGTGGCTCAAAAAAGATTGGGGATCCCTGGTTTGGGGTATTCTTGGGTAGAGCCTACGAGGTAAATCCATCTCAATCAACATCACGTGCAGAATTGCACGATGATCTTCCCCCTTGTTTCACACTGGTTCATTGTTATACATTAAAACTAGTTCTGGCAGCCTTACTTTGCTGGCTGGGGGCTTTGGCAGATATCAGGAATGACCTCAACATCATGGAAACCAAGACGGAACTTCTTGATCAGTGCCAACATCCTAAAAAGAAGATTTAAGACCATTGTATGAAAAAGAACTTTTATTGTTGAAAGACAAATATCTACAGTATAGGTGATTAAGGCCCACATCTGCTTTCAAAGTTTAACTCTTTGAAAAATGTATAGAAGAAATCAGATTTTTGTGACAAGCATCAAACAGTGATCTGACTGGTAGTTAAGTTTATCTCAGCACTCACTCCTCCCTCTGCTTCTCCTTCTTGTCGGCTTCTCCTCCCACAAACACTCTGACCTTACATCTGGACCAGCGCTTCCTCCGAGTCAACAAGTAGGGCAGCAGAAGGGTCAGACCTGGTAAATCACACACACACACACACACACACACACACACACACACACACACACACACACACACACACACACACACACACACGCAAACACACATTATATTTTTGACAGAGGCAAGGTAAGTATATCCAGAAACATGTCAGACCTCCATCATCAGACAGCCAGTACACATCGATGGTCTTCTTCCCTTGTTTTTTCTTGAACACTGTGCTTGGCTGAGGCGTCGATTCAATAGAGGCAGCAGCTGCACACAATTTTGCATTTAATACACAAAAAAATACCCACTTTAAAATGTCAATTAACAGAATTTTTTGATATCTTACTTCAAAATAGCTGAACAAGGACCATCCAGTAATATTTACAGTTACAGTATTTGCAAATTCTAGAACAAGATTGCTCACGAGGGTCTAAATATTAGCATGATATATGAAATAAATGAATACCACTTATATAATCATGCATATACATACAAATGATGCTAGTTTGAATGAGGGAAGGTGCAGCACTGATGTTTATACTCTCAGGCCCGCCGTCAAAGGCTGCATTGACTGAAATAAGAACAGAGGAATGTAGTGGTTGATTTGACTTGAACTTATGGAGATCTCTTGCTATGATTCTTCTTCTAGGCTCCAAGTACTTTGATAGAAGCTGCAGCAGCACTTAAAAGTTTCTTTGTGGTTTGGAGTCAATTTATCCTGAGTGTACTTATTTGAAATGAGGCTCTTACCATGTGATGAAGATGGATGAAAGACGTCCAATCTCTCCCTCATTCTCAGCATACACACACCGTACAGTTGGTCAAATGCATCACTGGAAAAAGCATTATTATAATGTTGAGCTGTGAAGAAATTTAAGACCAAACACACAAGATGAAGCTGTTGATATTCACTGAACTCACTGCAGGATTCCAATGTAACTGTCTGCATTCTGAGGTGAGTCAGTCTGCCAGTCCGTCTTGAAACCCATGAACAGAACATTTGGCTTAATGCGACCCAAACCTGCCCCCTAATGGACAGTCAGCAACATGACAGGAGAGGAGTAACTTCATTCTTATCCAGCGTCACAAGAATTAAAATCAGTATCATATGCATCAATATAAAATGAAAAAAGAAATAATTCAGTCTCAAATACTTTAAGTCTGAATTTGTCTTAATTTTTACTTAGTGTTTAATATATATACAGTATATTTGTGGGGTTTTTTTTTGTCTTTTTTAAATTTTTATAGTAGATTATCATGCTGAATAATTACGGAGAAGCTTTGACCTGAACATATATAGATCTGTATGGTAATAAAAAATAGCTTGTCATCTGTACACACCAAGTACCATCAGTCACTCAGTTCATGTTTCTCATTATGAATATTAATTCTGACTTGAGTGTCACAATTCCTGGTATGAGAGATTTCCATGCACAGCAAAGTCCCTTTTAATTTGCCGTGATATTTTTACTTGTCACTTTAATATCAATGAAGGTTTTTGTCGATTCTACAGGAGTGGGACTGAAACTTTCCTGACAGCTGATTGTCAAGGAGGAGGTTTTTTTATACTATGATCTTTAAGCCTAAGAAAATTTTGCTGAAACCTGAGGGTTAGCTGGTTTTTGTGAGCCCACATGATGGAGAGAGAGAGTGTGAAGAGTGTAACTCTAACCTGTAGCAGCATGTTAACTCCTGATCGTAGCTCCTCCGCCACCACACCTCTATAGAACGATTTCACCATCCGTTGGTTCAGCCAGGTGACATGAGTTTTGTTGCTCCTTCTCTCCACTACTGCTGAAGAGGGACAAGCCTGGCAAACACAGGATCAAATGGATAATCATATTACTTTTAGTTCAATCAGGAAAAACCCCTGAGCTTGAACATAAAAATATAACTGATTTAACAATTGTTTTTGGGATTTAGTCAAATCAAAACACAGACTTGGATGACGTGTTCATGATATACTGTACGTGAATGCTAAAGTGGAGCTCACTGTGACCACGTTGGCGCAAATCATGAGACTCAGATTCTTTGTGAAACTGTTGGCGAGATCAACCAAAGCTGGACGACTGCTGGGAGGACCAGTAAGCACCAAACACTGTGGTCTGTAAGGGGAGCAAAATCACAATCTGAAGTCAGCCAGTCCAGAACGCCTGCAGACACATCAGCACCCACCTCTGGACAGGTTGAATGAATGTTTCAAATTAAAATGTACTTATCTATCTTAAAGTCCACTGTTGAAACATACCACTACTTGGTGTGCTGTCAGTAGAGTCACTGCATATTGGAATATATATTACATTTATGATCTGTTGTATAAAGTTAACTAGAGTTTTAGGAAAATATTGTATCTGTTTTGCCTCTCATCCAAGAGGTTCCTTAAGCCCTGGCAGAAATAAAAAAGCTTAATCTTCAAACTTTTCTTACATTTTAGTTGACTTCATTCAGTGAAAATCTATCATGAACTGGATGCCTGAGAATCTCCAGACATATGGCATTTATGTTAAAAAAAAATCTACTTCACCAATCTTAACAAGAGAGGTAAGACTGGCTGGACGATCTCTCACGTGGTATTTTCCTGAGGAGACTTGGGATTTGAGTTCAACGTGAGCTACCTTATATTAGTGACGGGACCGAACCTGTCAATAACATGCTTGTTTAACCTAATACCTGTTTGAGCAAAAACTGAAGTAGAGGGGTCTTTGTTTTAGTATTAGTGTCATTGACTAAGAGGCTGTATTTCATAACTTGAAATTGACGATACCATAGAAAACAAACTGCAGGCATGTGATTTCATCCTATCACTGACCTATAGTTCTTGACATGGTCCTCAACATGATTCAGGCCTATGCACTGGTTCAGAGCGATGTTGTAGGAGCTCGCCTGGACCGAGGAGCCCCAGTTCACAGCTAAAGACAGAGTAGAAGAGGTAGAATGGAGCAGAGGAGGGCCACTGTTTGTTGTATAAAAGCGTGATGTGGTTTGTCTGACTGCATGTGTGTGACTTTACCGGGCTTCTTGTACAGCGTGTATCCCAACAAAACGAAGATGACGCCAAAGGCGATAAGAGCCGCCCACCAAGTCAGCAGGAACATGATGACCACGCAACACACAGCGCCCAGCAACGACAACCACTTACTGTAGTACCTGAAGGACGGACGCCAACCTGGAGACACAATTACACAAATTCTCATAACAGAGTTTATGCTTGATTGCACCTTTAATGCAATCACTTTTGTTTGTTCACTACCTGGTGAGTTGGTGACTGAGGCATGGAAGCAGCTGAAGTTTATCAGAGAGTAGGAGCAGAGGAAGAAATTGGAGATGATTGGAGCGATGGTGTTCAGCTCAGCTGGTGGAAAGAAATGACAAAGGTGAAATAAATCAAAAACCTATGAAAAATCAATATCCATTCAGAATGCAATTGTGGTCCGAACAAAAGTTCTTGATGATCAACGGGGACAGGAGATACTCCTCAAAACCTCACCAATAAGAATGAAGCAAACAGCAATGATGTACGCCAGCAGGTAACTTCTGAGGGGCTCATCATTCTTGCCGTAACCTTTGCCAAAGAAGCCGATGAAAGGGTACAGTTTGTCCTTACAAAGACACTATCAGATAAAAATATGAAGCGGGACAAAATATGAGCCATTTTTTTTTGTCACAGCAGAAAACCATTGAATAAATAGTGGGTGACTGTAAATGTGTAGCACCATCTTATATGGAGACAAGTCAAAATGGTTTCCAAAAGTCAAAATAAATTGTAAAAACATGATTAGAAACACAATAAACAAGCAGATGTACTGGATGTAGCAATAGCTTAAAGAATATGCCAAACTTGAATGGGTGTTGGGGGCTGTCAGGGGCCACACATGTGGAGCTAAAGGCTCAAGGAAGGAGGGGATGTAAAAATCACTTTATAAGAAGACATCGTGCCACAAGCGGTCCAAACTTTTATGGTCTGTCAGGTGTAGAAACAGCCCCACAACAGATTTAAATTGTCGATAAAACCTATGTGAACTCCACCGGTGTGCTGGAGTCAACAGTGAAGCGTTGGAAATGAAAAACGTTTTCTACACAGACCTGTTTATGAAAGCAGAACTTTTTCTGTTGGCTTTCTTCAGAGGCACACAGCCCTCTGAGGGAATTCTTGTTGTGGTTGTTAAGGTGTTGTGTTATTTTTATCATTTCTGGTTAGTCCATTAACTGTCGAGCTCTTGCCTACAGTTCCCCACTGCCATATTGTACACTTTATATTTTAAAGTGTACATTTTAAAATTTAGTTCAGGATCTCTGATATCTTTGCTCTGTTTAGAAAGGGTTTGTTCTTAGATGAAGAACTTGAAGGATGATTGGAGTAGCATTAACATGAATTAAAATATAATCCAAAAGCTGGAGACGTAAGGTTGTCTCACAAAACTACATCATACTGGTCTATGATGTAATCGTAGACCAGTAAAATTGTGAATCAAGCAAGCAACAAAAGACCATCTGATGGTCAAATTAAATTTTTATTTTATTTTTAGTTATCATTTTGCAATAACGGATAATTTCATCAGTATTTAATTGTTATAATCTCAAAGTCGGTGTCTACTTTATTTTCTTGTAGCATATGTCACTGCCTGAGGATCTGAGAGTAGTAGATTTTATTTTAATTGCCGTATTTCAGTCATGAATTCTTTTACTATGCTGTTTTGTGAAACACCGTGTAACTGTCTTTTGAAAGGTTCTGTGTAAATGAAAGTTTTTTTTTATTATTATCATTATTATTATTATTGTTGTTGTTGTTGTTGTTGTTAGTGTTATTTCATGACCTATTCAATTAGGCTATTTCTTGTGTGCTTACCTGAAAGACTTTGGGAGCAGACACCAGACAGGCCAAAGCGGAGGAGAGTGTTGCTCCAAATATCCCTGCAGTGATGAGGGGGCTGAAGGCTGACACCATGCCCATCGCCTAGAGACATGGAATCTGTGGTTTAAACCTCATCGGTCTTAGAGGCTACATGATTACAAGGTGACCTACTGCTAAAATAAAACTGATTCATACGGAGACTGAGGGATTTATGCAGAGCACTGGCTGATTGTCCTTCCTATATTTTCTGCTGGTACTATAAAAGACAAATTTCCCTGAAGTGGCAGAAGACAATCAGACTTGTCGCCCCCTAGTGGCAAGAGGAAGTAAGTGACTGTATTACAGGCTGGAGGTTGGGCTAAAGCGGTTCAGAAGATGAATGGATGGATGGATGGATGGGTGGTTGACTTGGCGATGCAGACTGAAATAAATATCTAGCATGGGTAGACATGGAGAAATCTCCTGAATGAATGAGCTGACCTGGTAGTAGTTACTGATGCCATAGCTGCATGTGTTATTATTGATGCACTCGGTGAAGTCCCATCCATACTGACAAGCTAAACCAACACAATCCTGGCTGGATGAGGATGGTGACAGGGTGTCATTTAATGAGCCAGATGCATCACGGACCACACAGGCTCCTGGGTGGAAAAGATTGTTTGGTGTTTTACCACATAAGTGTGCATGAATATACAGTATGTACATATGCACACGCACACAGATCAACACAAATCTGAAAGAACAAATCAAATCAAAACAAAACAAAAAAACTAGGAGGACATGTATAGAACGCAGACCTTTCAAGGCTTGTACCCAAGGTACCCAAGGATGAAATTCAGACAGGTTAGATTGGTTTGGGGTTTGATTTTATATATAGTCACTAATTGATAAGTCGCATTTTCAATCTTTGATGCAACACAATCACAGATAGAAAAAGAAAGGTATAAGAGGTGTGCTATACACCAGTATATAAAATGACTCATAAAAATATATTTTAGACACCTCAAGAAGTGTGTGTATATATGTTTATATATGTGTGTGTGTGTGCGCGCGCGCGCATAATGAGTTAATTTCATTGAATAGCATGATGTGAATTCTTAATCAATGTGGCGCTAACAGACTGTTAGAGACAGACTAAATTCTTTTGCCATGTTTGCGTGATCGGCCTTTATCTCTGGGCCTGGGGCCTAATTAGGACATCTTCATCCTAAATGGCTAACACAGAAAATTAAATGTTTCATGACTTTTTAAGTTTGTCTTAAATTTGTATTAAATATGAATATGTAACTGGTTGAAATTTAATATATTGATTGCGCACTGATTGCTTATTTATTTTATGATAAAAATATATTAAAAAAATATCAAATATATGTAAAATAACAACTGAACAAACACGTGTGCAATCACAGTACCAATGGTAGCTGTGATGATTATATATGAAATAGTGGTCCAGAATATAGCCATTAGTGTTCCTCTGGGGATGGCCAATGTGGGATTCTGAATAGAAGACAAAAAAAAAAAATCATTTCAGGATTTTTAATGTAAGTTCCCACATACATGTGAAAATATTGTGTGTAATAAATAAAACAACCGATAAATAGAAAATGGGCAGAGAAATATAGAGCATAGCGTACCCTCAGATCTCCAGAGATGTTTGCCCCTGCCAGGATGCCAGTTGCAGAAGGGAAGAAAATGGAAAACATGCCAAAAAAGCTTCCACCTCGGCCGCGCCAGCAGGGAACAAAATTGGCAGCAAAAATATCAGCTAGTAAAAGTGAAATAGTTAGCACACCACTAGCCCTTAACTTATAACAGGCTTCTCTTCCAACAAGTCATTTCAAAAGCCACTGGAAATAAATCAACTTTACATATTGCTACAGCCTCAACCTTCTATTAACAGGAAAACCGTTTATGTAAATTGTTAAGGATCTCTTCATTGACACTAATAGAAAAAAAAAAAAACCTAAAAAAAACTTACCTTTGTAGCTGAAGAAACCCTTTGACTGTTTCTGTGGAGAAGCAGGGATGATTGTTCCAACAATGTAACTAGCAAATGACACCATGATGACCAGGAAGAAGACAACCTGGGCCTGTGGAAAACAAAATATACAGTAAACATGTGGTGACAAATGGACATTTCAGTACACACCAAGGACAAACAAGTGAATCAATCACGAAAAACAATTAAATTGATTACTCATCGGTTTCTCAACCAATAATATGAGGTAATTAAAAATGTCTGAAGCTTAGTTGTAAAGTTTTGTGGCAACAGTCTCATAATTAAATGCTCAACAGCAATACAAAATTTCCAAAATCCAATATTTCTGTAACTTTTGCATTAGTGAAACATTTGGAACATCAGATAAATGTCAAGATGTAAAACTTTTTGACAGCCTGACATTAAAAAATGCTTCAGGTAGTAAAAAACAATGAACAACATTCCCAACACAATGTAAAAAAGTAGTTAAAATACAATGATACTAAATATACAGACAAAATAAACTTCACTAACTTTGTTCTAGGATACGGATTGCAAACCAATTCTGTGTAAAATTGTGACCGGAATATTTAATATACTGAAACCATTTTCTCATGAACTGAAAATAACATAAATATATCAGTCTGCATTAATTCATTCATTCAAATTGTAACAAAAAACAGCATAACTTGAAATATGCTGAAATGTTGCAAATTGATAAATACATGAAATGAATAAATCATGGAACTACTGCTTTATCTAGATAATAAATTAAACTTAGGATGATTTATTCTGGCCCAAGATTAATCCTCCCACAATAGTTAATTGAATCAGTTCCATACTTTTTGTATAACATGTATCCACACATGGTTTTTGCATTGCAGATTGAAGACAGGTGAGTGCAAGGGAGCAAGGAAAATACCATAAAAAGTGTATAACAAAACAATCTTGGTCATTTTTCTTGTAAAAAAAATAGGCTTATATTTGTTTTTCTTCCACTTGGGGTTGAGAACATTGAGAAATGTGGACAGATGGTTAAAGAAGTGTCAAGGAATTAAATATTTTAAAATCATTTTTAGCATTTCAATCACTTGTTGACATCATGGTCCTTTCCTACGGCCTCATACGTTTGATTGAACTGACCTTTGATTCCCATGCCATACCAGCTAGAGAGATGCCCAGTAGACATGTGACAGTGATGATGCCAATGATGCGGATGTCGTTGGTCCGATCCACCATGACAGCTCCATTTTCCTGAGGAACAAAATTATAAATCAAATTGAAAATCTTTGTTCAGTTTAGTGTCAGGGTGAAAGTTGCTAATGGTACACGTTAGTGCACGGGATCACACTCACCCGCATGATGTCTGTAACCGTCTCAGCAAAGCCAACAGTGTGCATGGCTACGGCCACGGCATTGGCAAAGGCAAAGATCAGGCCGATTGAGCCACCCAGCTCTGGACCCAGGCTGCGACTGATCAGGAAGTAAGTCCCACCTGAAGACAAGAGCCTGGGATGCAGTGAGAAACATCTATAGATATATTTAATTACACAAGTAATTATTATAATAACTATAATTTGCTTTATATATACTGTGTAGATTGTTGCATTAATCACTGAGCATACGGACCTCCTTTGACCTTTCCATTGGTAGCAATGGCTGAGGTTGAGAGACCAGTGATCCCAGTTATACAAGAGGAGAGCACAATGATCACCCAGGTCAGACCTGAAAAAAAAAGGATAATTTTGCTGTCAAGTTTGAAAAAAAAATGGACAAAAAACAAAACAAAACAAACAAAAAGCACGTATATATCACATATCACATCTGCATTCCATTCGCTCATTGAAGAATGACCGAATGGAACAGATGCTTTGATGGACATACCTATACCAGCCTGAGCAGTGATCCAAGGCAATCTCAGGTATAAGATCACCCCCCAGATATTTAACATGCAGCGGATCTATGAAAGAAAAAAAAAAAACAACCCCCGGTTGTTACCTGACTGAATGGAACATAATGACCAATCTTGACCTCCATCTAATTCAAGATGTACAATCCAGTACTCGGTTTGGAGGTTGGGATGGTGGATGGTTCCATAACTCAAACTTACATTTGATTCTTATCAAATCTAAACACAGTCTTAACCCACCCAAAGAGAAATATGCTGTCAGAATTGGTATTTTGCGCAACCTGACCTGATGAACTTTGACCTTACTGAGTGAAATAACACTATAGGAAGACTTCTATCTATTCTCTCTAATTGTGGTGACACCAGTTAAGTATATACAGTAGTGATTGAATATTATAGGCATGGTAGATTTCCTTCCCATACATCTGAACCACTCAATTGCAAGCAGGGCTGACTTGTTAGTCAGGTAATGTAGTCTTTGATTGTATCCGGTCTGAACTCAGTGGAAACACGATAGATGATTTGTAAGAAGTAGCTCTCATTTTCTTTTAGGTTTGAATTTTTTTTTTTTTTTTTTTACGTTTTCATTTTGTGAACCCCCCGCCACTAACTAAAAATCAACTAACTGTGTCTTATTCCTAGGTTAACGTCATCTCCTGTATCTGCACCATTACCATGATGTAACATACTCACACACCATCAGTTCTGGCAGTCAGTGCAGCATATTTCCTTAGCAGAATCAGCTAGTTGCAAGACTTAAAAAGGTAACAAGCTTAGTGGTTACTTTAGCGACAAATAAATCTTTGTTTCAGAACAGTACCCCTGGATGTTGGCATTCAAACTTTTAACTGCAAGCTTAAAGGTTGTAAAAGGATGTTTTAATATACCCCAATGGCTTGTTTTGTTAAGTTATAAAGTTAAAACTCTTTCTTTTGAATGGATTCAATCGGACAGAAGCCAAGATAAATTTCAAAGATATTAAATATAGAATTTACACTTCAAAATTTCTTGTTTGAAATCAAGCTGCTATTGACACATCAGTTTTGTTCTAACCTACCATTACTCCCTGTACCCAGCCAAAGCGAGTAGGTTCAGGTAGTGGCTCCTTCTGCTCCTCTTCTTCATCTTCTGCAGAACTGTCTTCTCCTCCTGCCTGTCCATCCTCATACAATGGAGGTTTGGCATCATCCTGGTAAAATCAAGTTAATATCAATTATAAATCCAAAAAACACGAATCACAAACTGATTTCAAGGGACTTTACACCCAGTGCAGCATACAACAGTATAGATTCAGTAAATGCACCTTAGGTTGCTGGCTTGCTTTATCAGTGGTGCCATGAAAAAAATATTCTAATGGTCTCGACATTACGGAATATTTTTTTAATTGAATCTAGTGAAAATATCACCATATCAATGTTTGATTATGACAAGTATGCCACCATGTGCTCAGCATATGGCTACCTACGGTATATGGTTCTGTTTTTCACACTGTGAGGAAAAGTGAGTGGAACATATAGTGTTGGTACTTAATATCTGTGACAGTGACTAAATGAGCTAGGGTTAACGTTTGCTGTATGGTAGCTAAAGTTTTTTTTTTTTGTACTTTCTTCACCATGGAATACATTTTTTCAAAACCATTTCAAGCACATTCAATGAAACATGAGATAAGCACCGCAAATACTGATGAAAAGCAGATTTTAATACCTCAGGGTTTGCATGGAGCTGGTACAGAGATGGTCTAAAGCGCTTCCGTCGGCCCCACACCTCTGTGTTGGCGTAGAAGTCATAGTGTGGTGGAGAATCCAGAGTTTCATAGCCAGTTAGAGCATCAGATCCATGGGATACTACACTGTCCCCATCACTGTAACAGTGATAGTAACCAGACTCATCCAACCGTCCATGCACTGCATTCCCATTAGTTGTTGCCAGAGGAAGTCTAGACCTGTAAGCAGCAAGGTGAACACCGTCATTGACAACAGGTAACTCCATCCAGAGGGGCAGACGTGTCTGTGGATCAGTAGATTGTATCCAAAGACAACAAAAGTGGTCTTTTTATTGCTACAGTTGTATTTCTTCAGCAGCTGATTTATTTTACTCTAGTCAGTCAGTCAAACCAATGGAGCCATTCTGTAGTTTAGGGTGAATGAAGGAGTCTTTATTGTCGGGGCTGGTTTTATAATTGACCTTAACCAAGCAGGAAGAGCCGGAGGCCTTGTAAAAGACCTGGTTCAGTGAACAGCCAAACAAGATTCATAACAAGCGCTATTAAATGTAACATGGGCTATTTCACATTGCAGGGTCAACCAAAAAAAAAAAAAGGCTAGGCTTACCCTGGGTAGTCACTTCAGTAAACTACTTCTTATAAAAACTCTCTAGAAAGATCCATAATTTTCTGATTTGAAGTAAATTCCTTAAAATTCTAAAATTAATATTCTGCTCTGTCAGGAACGTGTTTTTCGTTTGGGTTTGGTTCGTGCAAAGTTGCATTACAGGTTATAAAATGTCAAATATTAATGATTAAATAACTGACTGGATTTTCCATCAGAAGGCGAGCTGTAACGACGGTCATTACACATGGAGGCTGAGTTCTGAGATAACCTTGACTGAGACAACACGAGCAACACGGTCTGCTTATTAGGTCAAGACGTTCAAATGATACTTTACCCTCGAGGCTTAATTATTGATTACTTTAAAATCCCCTTGACAAACATAGGAAAGAGAAATATTGTTTTACAATTGTAAAAACTGTATGAGATTCATAAGTGACATCTACCAAAAGAGATAAAACAACGACATGTTGCTACGAGTAGTGTTTGTCATTGGAATAATCTGTTTTTCATAGACACATTGTGATTTAATGTGGTAAAAAACTACAGTGCGTCCTCGCGCATTTGCGGATCAACGGTCGTGACTTCACCTCATCGCGTATTTTTAGTAGGTAGTCACGTGATGCCGAGTGCACATTCTATTGGCTGACGGCATCCAGAAGTGTGCTCCGTTCGGTGAGTCTCAGACTTAAGTGAGACACAAAAGTCGATAAGAGTGTGGGAAAAGGTAATACAGATAGAAGGTGGATTAATATCAGTATGGGGAGGGTTCATAAATGTTTAAATTACCATGAATAATAAGATAAATAGTTTGTTGCTCTATCGCAGAATTCATTGATTGCGTGTGGTTCCTGGAACGCAAATAACGTGGGCGCACTGTATGCATGACAACAAACTTAAAACCAAAAAAAACCCCCAAAAAACCCAAATCTTTTCCTTTTTACATGATGGTGACAAAAATAGACATGTCAACACGTCATCAATTATACTACAACATATTAATGACTGAACCATCTCATTTCTGGAGATAACAAGAGAACCATCAAAATGATAGTCAATGAAAATCAAAGACATCCAAATCAAACAATCTGTTTACTCTACAACAACACAACTGTTTTTTATCTGACTCATCTGTCTGCAGGATGAAAATCATTGAAAAAATCAACACCATAGCTGTGTGTTCATTCAGTCAAAAATCATTGCTTCAGTTAAAATTAGTATTTAGTTTCATGAAGTGTTATAGTTATAAAACAATATGGTTACAAGGATTGAAAGATGGTTAAGACTTAGAGGACAACAATTATCGCAGTTTAACTAAAAAGATAATAAAATCTTAACTTTTCAACTTGATGTGTAAAACTGGAGTAGTGTTCATTTAAATGTTCATTTAAATCATTAATTTCATGTCGCACCAACAGCAAACCTCGCCTCCATTGAGCAACGGTTACATCGTGTTCTTGATGACAGTGAGATACACAATTCCCATTGAGCGCTGCAGGCTCATTACTTTGAATTGCTGCTTTAGTTTCCAGGCATAGTTTAATAATTAACCTTTGCAGCTGTGTCCTTGAACCTGTGATTGAAGAACCCGAATTTCAAGTAGCCGTTAAAACAACCCCAGTCAAGTGCTGCTGTCATCCTTCAAAAAATGCCTCATGTGTGCATTATTTCTTTTTAGCATAGACAATCTTTAAGATTTTTGTGTGTTATCAACCATTCATTTCTAAAAGAAACACTTTGTTTGGATTCATGAAGCTTATCACAGCTGATGCTAAGCGAGAAGCAGAGTACACTGTGAAAAGTTCTCTTGAGGTGAACCCACCAGAAACATTAGTGTTGACATGTAATATATTTTATGCAAATAGATATTTGGTGCTGTATCCTTCCAGCTGAGATGAAAAATGTCTTGTGCATTGTTAAATTTGTCATTTACAATACAAAAAAACAAAACAAAACACAGAAAGAATCACAGGACCTTATCCAAGGTCATAGTTTCCAAGTAAGAACGTCAACAGCATGGTGCCCCCTCAGAAGCACAGATCTGTTAAAACCAGGGACAAGTCAAGGACAAACAAGCTGTATGAACAGGCTGAGTCTCCACACCTCAGAGGCTCTGTTAGAGCCATCAAGATGTTGTCCAGTGTACTTATGTTTGCAGCAAAATGAAAATGTTCAGACAGTAAACACTTTATTGTTTTAATTTCATATGCAATCCAACAAGAAAATTTTCAAGCTTGAAAATTTGATGTAGAACAATAAGAGATGAGAAAAGTCCATGGTAAAACAACATTCTCAATTTCAGAGCCGATTCAAAGGAAACTACAGCACAGATACCTTTTCTGCATGTTTTAAAAAATATTTTACTACAAAACTAATTAAAAAAAAATAAAGAAAATAAAGTCTTGCAGTCAGTCAAACAACAACGTGAAAATTATTCTTATCCCCACTTGTGGGCAGAAGCTCGTCTTCATACCTGTGCTTCATCAGGCTGATTGACCTGAAGCTTTTTTAAGCCAGCTTCTCCTTTGGTTCGGTGCCAGATTGTTTTTTTACCCTTGCTATGCCTCTAGTTTGTCGGACATCTGAAGTTTTCTTGTGTTCTTGGAGTTTTTCTTTGAGAGAAAAACTCCAAGAACACTAGGACTTCTCTCCTGGTGTTATACTTGTGGGTCCAGACCCTATCCATAACAGAACAATCCGACCCAGACTGAACCCGGGAGACCCTTTCTTTCCTCAGCCATGGATCGCCCAAACCAACAGCATTCTCCAGGCTCTGGATTCCGCTGCCAACCTGATACAGCAGTGGACAGCCATCATGGCTGCTTCCGAGACTGTTGCCAAGCCTGTTTCCAAGCCTGAACCGGAGTCTGTTTCTAGGCTTAAAGCTGAACCCAGATCTGTTCCCGAGTCCGGGCCTGAGCCTGGATCTGTCCCTGAGCCTAAACCTGAGCTTAATTTTGTCCCAGAGCCTGATTTTGTCCTGGAGCCCGATCCTGTTTTTGGGACATCTGGAGCCTGATGTCATGTTGCTCTGCTTTACTGGGGTGTGGCAGGAGGCGGGGCTGAACTAGTGGGTGGAGCCTCGTATCCACACCTGTTCCTGATCAGAGTGAATAGGCTGAGGCTTTCGGATCACGCATGGATTCGAACCACCTAACTGTTTCACCTGGTGAATGGAGTGCCAGTGTGTCACCTGGTGAATGAAGATCTTAGTGTTTCAAAGCACTTGAGTGTGTCAAACGTCATCAGTCACGTGGTTTTTCCTCGTTTGAAGCAGGCTTTGAAGCAGTGGTTCAAAAAGAAACGCCTACCAAGTCTGGGGCATGTAATAGGAGCGCCGAAACAAAGCAGACATCACTACCCCACACTTGACAAAGACTGTCATGTTATTTTGTCATGCAATAGCTCTTGGTAGTTCTTAGGAGATTGAGATGGTGAAGATGAAGAATACTTTAATAACCCAGTAGCTACATTTTTCTATATAACCAGTAATGCAATTTATCATCACAATTTCAAATGTCAATCTTCAAAAAGAGACAATGCTGGATTATAGGACCAGAACTGGTGTTACACGACATCATCCCAATATAAAAAAAAGTCTAAGAGGATTTTAAGGTGACTGGCGTCGCGCCCGGAGTTTACCCCGCCTCATGCCCTAAGCCAGCTGGGATAGGCTCCAGCTCCCTGTGACCCACAACAGCGGTTGAAGCATTGGTGAAAGTGAATGAATATATAAAGAGATTAATTAACTGTTCTTGTAAGAAATCTGCATAGATACCAATTAGGTAGTCTGAAAGAATGAGGATGCCCTGAGCAGATGTGTCTAAACTTGCACCATATTGATTCGAGGCTCCTTATTAAAACACTGCTGGTTTAAATACTCATTGGTGACATTGCAGAAGGTAACCTCTAACAAGTAGTGGCAGCGAGCCAATCAGCATCTAGTGGGAACGTTTGAAGTCCTCCCACCTCAGTCCAGAGACTGCTTTTAACAGTAGGACTGTCTTTGATCAATTTGAACTCTATTTCCTTTGAACTCTATTTGCAAGAGACCGTGTGACGTGACTGTAACCCAAAATGCATCACTAATATATTTGACAGATGTGACAATGTAATACATTCCTTTGTGACACAAGATTTTTGATAAGGACAAAGATTTGTGGAAAAGATGTTAGAGAGACTGCATGGTGTCCAGTCTGTATGTTATTCAATAGGTACTGTTGTGACTATCAAAGTACCTGGCGCCAGTCGAGGAGATGGAGCCTCTCTCTTGAGAGGAGAGAGCGAGGCTCCATCTGACACGCTGAGTCTAAGGATGAAACATGAGGTATTACTGCAGTTGTGGACGTTTAATTTACCATTTCAGTGAAGAACATACCTTCTGTGCAGATGGACGCTGACCGGACTAGACTAAGATGGAAAATAGCCTTTACGTCTTTTAGTCTTTGTGTTTCTTACTCTGTGCGGTCAACAGAAATATCGGCACCGCACCTCACACTCTCTCTGTACCAAGCAAACAGAATCACAGGTACAGGTTATATTCATCAGGCGATCTCAGGCACCAACACACACATACATGCCACACCCACTACCCCAAGTGAAAACACAGGAAATAAATTCTTGCCTCGACAGGTGCTATAAAAGTAATGTTAATGGAAGAAGTCAATAAAATAAGAGGAAATCTCTTATGTGGTGGTTACATGTCATTTACAACAGGTTTTTAAGCGAGACTAAAGGATGTCACCACAGCTGGGATAAAATTGTGTTGAATAACAATCGCCTAACGGACGGGTAATTTTTGCATTTCAGTTTTGTGCAATGGGAAACAAAATAACAAGATGTCTTTATCAGTAAGCAGTAAAGGTTGGTAGGTAGACATAAAGTCAGACAGGGGCCTTTAATCTCTTCAATGAACGTTTATTTTCCTACCCAACTCTTGGTAGTAACACGAATATTCAGTTCTGAAGCTGTTTCACCATTTATTTGAAACTACTGTGACACAAGTAGAGCAGCAATTTAGAGAATCAAATTCCAGGCTGGAGCTCGGACACTAATGGAAAACAAGTGGGTGATAGATTTTGCTGCATGCTGTGCTGTTCCAGAATGTACAGCTTGTTAGAGAAAAAAAAGTTTTGAAATAAATTAGACACGATAAAACGACACTTTAACCACAGAGATGAAGTGCATTTTAAAGACCAACCTATTCCTTTCCATGTGACTGGTCTGAGTTGCCCTGCAGGCATCAAGGACAGCTGTGGATTGTGACATCAGTTAACCCCTGTAGCACAGAAATTAATGAAAGTTTGCATCACCAAGAGCGTGTAATCCTTGGCCATGCTTTCTTCTTTCCTTTGAGCAAACATGAAGCTCTTAACATATCTGATAGGAAGACGGGTTCTCTGATGCTGCGGACTGAGCTTGGACATTTATAGGCATCTAAATGAACACTCCATTGGTTTTGGCCTCAAGAGTGGGACACATACTGTAACAATGCTCCACATTGGAGGTTCAATCGTGGTGCCCAGCTTTGATCGTCTGACGTGACTGCCCATCATTGACAGCCTCTTAGTAATACTGAGAGAAACAGTTTAAGTAGTATAATGCATCGGATATCAGTTTATCTCCTTATTGGAACAATGTAAAAGTTATTAAAGGTCAGTTAAAGATCTCATTAGAATTAACAGCCTATATTTTGAGCCAAGTAAGATTAAGGCAAAGAGGAACAGTTGTGTAAATTAGGGGAATTTAAGAAAACTCACTACTGTTTTGGAGCGATTGATGGTACAAATTCAATGACTACTCACAAAATCCTGCAGGCTGAATTCGCTTGATTTAACACTGAGGCAACACTGTTTTACTTAGTACTCAGGTTATTTCAGATTGGCTAAAAGTATCACTTTCAAAGCAAACTTAATACCAAATGTCAGTACTGTATAGTTCATAAACATTTTTAGGTCTACATATAGATTACATTTATATGTGAAGGATGAGTCACATTTGTTTCCTTGTGGTGAAACACATCTGATTCTTTTTAGACCTTAACACAAATGAGGGAAAATAGAAGCACTTAATAAATATTCAGTAATGTATTCAATCAGTTGCCTTGCAATTAGCGCAGGAGTCATGATTTCTACAGCTGTATTCAGTTTTTCCTGACAACCATCAAAACACTGGAACTGAATGTGCACACAGAGCTGTCCTGTCAAGGCTGATGTCTGTCAGAAACAGACACCCCCCCCCCTCCCACGCTGGCGCCAGTCGAGGAGATTTAAGCCTCAGAAAGTGAGGGTAGTGCAGGGTGGGCTGCTGCAGAGCTTAATAAAACAAACTGAAAACATTCATGTCACCTTCCCAACTCCCACGAAGCTCTCAGGTGTCATCAATCCCACCTTTTAACGAGGAGCCAGGAACACACACACACACACACACGCACACACACACACACACACACACACACACACACACACACACACACACACACACACACACACACACACACACTCCTACACAGCCGTAAACACTTGATCTCATTTGCCAGGCAGAGAGCATTGTCCCCCGGAGAGGATGGGATCGATATGAATAAATGTAACTGCAGGAATGGACCCTCTCATGATTCTTTTCTGCTTAAATCACAACGGTTTCACTCATAACTATAACCCAAAATTAGATTTTAGGCTCAATCCAAACAGAAAAAAAAGGAATATCTTTACTGCAAATTCCTTGTCTTTCATTTCAAAGTTTTGCAAAAACTTTTCTGATTACACTGATCATCTGTAATTTGGTTACATCCCGCTTCAAAGCGGTGATGTATTGTAATTGTCCGTGTTTGTGTGTGTGTTCGTCTGTTCATCCGTCCGTTAATCCACCAAATATTTTCACAACCGTTGCAGATAGAAAGATGAAACAAAAAGCACATAACTGGGGCGGCAGAGGGGATGAAAATGAGATGATGGCCTTGACCTTGAGAAAAGTAGGTCAAGGTCAAATTTCAACTTTTGTACACTCAGGAACCGGATAAGATAGAAAGACGAGGGAGAAGGTCAGTGTGAGTAAGATATTTTTGCACATATCTCAGGAACCGGATAAGATAGAAAGAACAAACAAAAAGCGTCATATTCAGGGAAGCAAGGGGATGAAAACTAAATCACAAGCTTGACCTTGAAAAACTAGGTCAAGGTCACATTTTCACTTTTATACCATTTTTTTTTTTTTACACATCTCTGAAACCTCGTGACAAATAGAATGCTCCAGTTACATTTTGAATCATGGGTCTTTTTTAAAATGACCCTGACCTATGAAAGTAGGTCAGGGTAAAATTTTGAATTCAGGGATGTTGCGGGATGTTGCGGGATGTTGCGATCTCTGACTGCCTTGTTCATATTGCCTGACTTCATAAGTGACTGACTTCATTCAGTAGCTGCCTGCTGCAGTATGAGAAATAAAACGACAGTTTCAGAATTTTTTTTTTTCTTGGTAGAGATTTAAAAAAGTAATAACAATAATAATTTTAAAGGGTAGATGGATAAAGTACTCAACACGTCAAACAGGAGTCAAATCACCACTTAATGTACTTTAAATGAAAGGTGGTGTTAAAATAGCTAGAATCTCCACAAATGTTACTGCGTCACCTTTCACCAACCCCAAAACACTGACACTGTAGTGAATTATAGTTTTGTTTGTGTCTTAAGGACCAAACTGAATTGGGTATCGATCAAGCAGAACAAATTTCCTAATTACTACTGACACAGCACTATAAAAAGAATGCAGACCAATGCATTTTAAAAACTGTAAAAGTCAGGGAGAAAAGGTTCATAATCTTGAAAGCTGTGACACCATTGGTTATAAAACTGTATTTGCATGCCGGTACTTCTAAAAGGCTGTGTTTGGAGCACCAGGCAGACCAGGCTGGGCCAGCCGAGCTTTAGAGATTGAATACAGCAACCTTTTTTTTTTTTTTTTTAACCAAATGAGCATTCATAATGATGATGCATCTCCTTAAGGTGTTCACATGTTTATTTGAACTTTTTGTGCATTTGTTTATCTGTTTATCTATGCCTGAAATAATGAGGAGGTATGCGTGATCACTTTTCTGCTTGTGTTTTTAACTAGCACAGCTGCAGGTGAAACCTACAATCCTTCTGGATAGAAGCAACAAAACTACACAATTATATTCTGAGAGATTTGACTGCTTCGTTCCCATCGGTCTCATTTAAATCCCTCAAACCAATTATACAAACAAAAAAAACAAACAAACAAAAAAAAAAGATTATCTGTGATGTATGATGGAAGTAAAAAAAAAAAACAAACCCCAAACAAATCAAGAAATATGAGTTTGTGTAATGAAAATATAAAATAATAAGTGAAAATGAAAAACACATGAGAGTGAAATGATGCTCCATCTGTCTGTGACAATAATGTTAAGGCTTGTCAGTAGACAGATTTGTGACGAGGCTTTACCTGCTGAGTACAGGACTTACAGATGGTGGGTCACGGGGTGAAGCCCCCACCCCACCTCTGGCTTTCTTTTTAGTTGCTCTCATTATTGCTCTGGTTTTAATCTAGGTGTTCTCTATATGTATACCACTGACTGTGAATACTCACAAAATATGCATGATTAATTTGATGTGTAAATTGTGTGTCTTCTGTTTTTTTAGTGGGTGAAATATCTCTCCTTCTATTTTTGAAAGAAAAAGCAATCAATTTATCAGACCTACTTTTATTCCCATCATCCATCAAGTATCCACCAAGTAACCTGAGGGCTGAAAACAACCCGATCGTCTGCAGAGATAAAGTGAGGGTCCATAGGAGTCGCCTTTAACGTGGATGTTGTCTCACGTCAGTGAGAGTTTAGTTCAGCGACGCCCAGCAGCCCTTTGACCTTTTGTCTCTATATGCATTCCATCCCGCTCCTCCTCTGTGCTTCCTGTCATCCCGCTGTGGATCAATGAACTTGTTCCCCTCACTGACAACCAGTCAATACTGCATTCTGGCTCCTTTTTCAGGTACCTCCTGCTGTATGTGTGATCTGGTGTGTTTTTGTTTCCATGTGTTTCCATATCTCTGAGGACACTCTCATTGACTCCCTCACTAATTGCTCCACTGATTAGAACTTCATCCTAACATTTTCTATTTTGGTCTAAATCCTGCAGGTGTGTATGTATTTCCATTTGCTCCAGTACGTGTGCCAATTGCAGGCAGCAATGCAACACAATGAGAAAGGCTGAGTGGGTGTTTCGCTGGAATAATGATGACAAAGAGCCACCTGTCAGAGCTCAGCCTCTCTCAGAGTGTCGTTTCACACTGAATGGGTAATCAGGTCTGCAGTGTGAGAATTGGGAGAGTGCCGAATTAAAAGCTTTACCAACTTTTTAATGTTCAGCATTCTCTCAGAGGTGGAAAAGGTATGACACATCACATGGGGAGGCTATTATGGTATGGGGGGGTGGGGGATGGGGTCAGAATGATTAGATTTGGTGCAGCACAGAGGAGTGTGGGCTGCAGAATAATCAGACAGGCGTAAAGGGAGACCAGACTCATATTCCTTGCAGGTACGTGTTCACTGGATTATTATGAACATATTACAGTTAGGATGATTGTAACGGGAAATATGTTATCAGGATACAGTGGACATCAATTTTGAAAAATCTCCTTTGGTTTTTTTGTGACCAGAGAATGACTATAGGTGAACATCTGTACTCCAAATTCATTCATTCAAACACGGTTTCAACCTGAAAGCATTATATCCTGTCACCACTTACTGTACCAGAAAGATTAATTTTGTAATTCTCAAGTCAGTATTTTTCATAAGCTGCATGTGTTTTTTTTTTGGCAAAGATTTGGCTAATCTATTTAGTTTTTAGTCTGATCTTCATAATTTTCTATCATATCTATAATTTCCTAGACTTTAGAATAATGCAGATGAGTTTAGGTACAATGCAATACAATGCAATACAATACCGTAATGAAACAATAAATATTGAATGCATACAGGTAATAAACTTCCACTGCACGATAAATGATGCTTCATTTGGTAGATCCTCCATCAGGATGTGCAGACGTAGGGAGAAGGTGTAGTGTTGGGAAAGGTCTTGTGTCCACTGCAAATGCTTCACAAGAATTTTTACTATAATTTTCTTTGTCATCATAGCAGCTGACTAGTGAAATGTAGACACTATGATATCGAGATTAAACATGTCCAATAGCTACATTTGAGATAGATTGGAGTTTGTTTTTTTTTTTCTGAAGGTTTTAGTAATCACAACATAGACAGTGACTTTCAAGGATTTATATCAGTCTTTTAGTCAAGGACTCACCCTGATCCTCCATTATATCAACACTATGACACCATTTACATGCAATTTCAATTGAATATCAGTTTACTTAATTTTTTTTTTCAACTTTTCATACTTTACATAATGATTAGGGAGGGATAATAAGGAACAAATACTGATTTCGCATTCATACAGTGATCTATCATATTTATATGAGCAGGTCTGTGTAACAAAATCAGAGTAAAATAAGCAGAAATTTTTGAAACTGTTTCCAGTATTTGATACAGCATTTGTCACCATCAGCCATAGAAACATTAATGTGCATCATGTGACATGATAGTGGGTCTGAAACCAAAACCATGATAACAGACAACAACAACAACAACAACAAAAATGAATACAAAATTCTCCACCCGTTAGAAAGGCAACTTGAAAACTAAACTATCTATCTTTTTTTTTCCTTAAAAATATATGTTAGCTTATCTTTGTATTTCAGTGAAAATGGAATGTGTCTTTAATTGTAATTTTATTATTTATTTATTTTAACAAATGACCCCTCTGTCATCTCACCAAAAATGTTATTTCTGCTATTACCACCAGGGGGCAGAGACTCTTCATGTCCATTCTTTCTGCTGCAGGTGAACTACAGCAGCATTTTACAATCTAGTTCCCTATTTCCTGCTATATAATTTCAGCGATTTAATGAATTTACTTTTTGAGTCTGCTGATAAAGCATACAATTTTAACATTTTATACCCCTTAGACTGCTGATCTAATAAACTAAAAAGATTTTAACAGGTTGGATTCTGTATTATTCATTTCATGTTCTGTGTAAAAATGCATGCAAAATGTATTTACAATAATTAATTACTCATCATTACTTTTTAAACAACAAATGCATTCAGTGTTTTTGTGCTCATGTCATTGTTGTAAGACTAAAACAGCTTGCCCTTTAATAAGATTGGTGTCTGTATGGATTCACATTCACATGCACACCTCCCATTGTCAAACTAGACTAATTACGATGATTTAATTAACAGCATAGAGAAAATGATTTCCCAATTTTTATCTCAAAACACAGTTGCACCTATTTGTTTATTGCCCTGTGAGAAATGAACTTATTTACTTTGAATCACTAATTCTCTGCTTCTTTTCACACAGTGAAGTACACCCTGGGATTAACAATGATGGCCAATTTCTGTCTGGCTAATAAACAAACACTCTCTGATAAAAACAAGAAGAAACATCATCTCTTACTTAAAAATAAGCAACAGTGCTAAAATACTCATTTTATTCATCGTCTTTTTTTTAATAATTTGAACCACAGGACAGAAGGAGGTTAATTTCATATTAATTATAAACTATTTTGACTAACTGGAATGACATTGTGTTTTACTTAAAGGATGCTCTATTCCACACATGTTATTACACCGTTTAACTTTGTGACATTTTAGAGTTTGAGTTCAGAGCAGATGTCTAGCTTTGGCGCTTTGGATCCTCCTCCTGAATCCTCTGTGTCCCTCTGCCGCAACCGTTACAGGATGATCAAAAATCATTGACAACCATGAAAAAGCGTATCAAAAGAATCTGGACACTTCAGGGATCTTTGAGCTCATTGAAATAATCTCAATATTTTCCTGATATATTTTGTTAGTGTTAAATTATACTACTAAAAAAAAAAAAATCAATGGCTTTAACTCTCAGATGTCCATTCTCTGAAATAAACTGCGCCTTACCAGTCTGAACTGAACAAACTTAGTTTATTTCACCAATCACACATTCGCTCAAGAAATAGAGAGTGCACATGACAGGGACAAGAGGGTTTTTTAGTTGAATATACTGTATGTTAGTCCAGTCTGCCTGACTCCTCATTCCTTTGGATGAAACTTGTGATGATAATATCTCCATGGACATGAAATCAGAAGTCTACCTGGGCTACGCACTGATAAATCCATGGTGTTATCCTAGAATGGAGACTTGTACTGTAGTTTGTTCCATCTTGACTCAGTTTAGCCCTTCTGTCAGGCATGTGTCCATAATATTCACTATAGTGTGTTGTAACAGCCACAGCTATAAATTTCCTTTTCATTCTGGAGTGCGGTTCTGGTGATGCGACAAAGGAAAGTGCAGCAGCAGCAGGATGGAGTCCAGTTGGTCTGAAATGATGAGTTTGGAGCTAAAGAAGGCTACTTTTGAATCTGTCCTTTTGCTGCTGTCACTTTACCATTTCTTTGATTATTGATCTCTTTAGCTGGGTAACCATGGCAGCAGTGTGTATACTGTATGTGAATGCACATATGGCATTGTAGGGTTAGTCAGTGAGCATACAATAATAACAGTCCTTTGAGATCACAAACAGGAGGCTGCCCTGAGAGTGGCCTGCAGTGGAACATTTATAGGGAGGCAGAGCTGCTTGAGATGTAGATAATAAAACCTGGACCTTGGAATAAACCTCTGGAGATCTTGATTGAAAAAAAAAAAGGCTGTTTCTGCAAGATAATGAGATAATTATACCATAATTGTGTCAAAATATCTTGACATCTTAAATCATTATCTTCATATCTCAAGATATTAACATTAAACAAATAATTACTATGGCCTCAGCTTCCATACAAAGAAGCTTGTCTAGACAATGGTCTTTGTTTTACTAAGACCCCAAATTCTCCCCATTAGCAAATGCTTGGTGACAGAAGAGAGGAAAAGCTGCCTTTTAACAAGAAGCTTGGAGCGGACCCCCGTTCTGAGAGAGAGAGAGAGGGAGGGAGGGAGAAGGAATCCATAACAACTGTATCCAATAATAGCAATGTTTAGAATAAGTAGAGCACTTGTGTATGATTATGTATCAGCAGACATGAACCAGGAACAAGAACAATAACTAATTATGGTCATAACATAGATTTTGTACAGGCACAGTGAGGCCAGGTCAGCGGAGCCATCTGAGATCCATCCCTACCAAAAGGACGGTTGAGATCAAATCTCAAGTCAGACGTTGCTTCCAGGTGGCCTCCATTACTGGGTGATGTGTCTGCAATGTGCATCTTGCAACCGGACACATGCTATGCTTGAATTTACTAACTGTGTTGTGTAAAAACAATGTAGTGCCTGACAAGTGTCAAAGTGAGAGGGTACATTATGTGGATGGATTGGATCCAGGAGTAAAGGCTAGATACTTTATAGACATTTACTTAATGGACAATATCAATATGTGTGATAAAAAAGGACAGGTCAGCTGATATCAGGAAATAGGCCACAATCACATAACACAGTACGTTGATTTATTTGGTGATCAATCAAAGGCAGTGGCTGAGGAGACAGAGCTGTCATCCATTTATTGGAAGGTCGTGGTTTGACCCCAAGCCCCTGCAGTCTACATGAGGAACTGTCCTTGAGAATGATACTGAACCCTAACTAACGGCCGGTGGCTGTGAGCCACAAACCTATGATAGTATTTTATGACGGAATGACAGAGTCACTGCTCAGATTTGTGTTCCACAGACTTCACCTCGTCTCTGCTAACAGCTGTTTCTCCCTGAGACATATTCATTGAAGCCTTAAAGTCAACGTTCAGCTCAGTTCAGCCTAACAAGATGTATATCAGTTTTTCAGTCTATGGACTAAAGGGAGTTTATTTACATGTGCAAAAGTAGGGATTAAAAGTGTATTGCATTTATTTTTCACATTTGTCCTACATAGATGGTAGGTTTCTGTCAGGTCTTGAAGGCTGATGTATTCAAAAACATGAATCCTGTTTAAAATCATGTTTTAAAATCACTGTTAACAAAAATGGTAACTTTTGTACTTAAAGAAATGAAGAAAATGTGAACTGAATAGATTTTTTCAGTCCGTTACAGAGCATGAGTACATAAGGTGTTCAGGCCTCAGCAGGGGAGGGGAACTGACTGCTCAACTCGTTTTAGGTGAATTTCTTAATGAGTTAGTGGGAGAACGATGTTTGTCGTCTTATAGTTGTGTTTGAGCATGTAGCAGCCATGGCTGATGGACTTTGTCTCTAATAAGTAGTACTTTATTTTCTAGTAATGAAAAATCTTTACAAGGTAAATTCATCTGTGGTCCACTTCAACAAAAAATGGCTGTTAAGTTTTCCAGTTTAACTGATAGGATAAAGGTTTTAAAACCTGTGGTTTAAAAATTATTAGTAACATTTAGCGGAAAATTGCTGCAGCTCTGCTGCAGTCGTCAAATAGTATGAGTGTTTATAAGATTGTGGATGGGATGGATTCATTGAGGCATGAACATATTCGCCATACGCAGTCAGGTTTCAGTAAGACAGTAAATCTTTATGATATTCTCATATTAAGTCATGTACTAGAAGACTTTAGGCTGTTAGAGCTCCAGTGTTCAAGGGTGCGCATTTAATTATCGTATTATTTTGAACTATCGCAGCGGTGGTGTTAATTCCCATTAGATTTCTATGTAAACCCCTCTTCCTTTAATCAGATTAAGTGCTCGGGTCAGCCAGTCTAGGTTTTCAGCAGAGCCTCTGCTATAATGGAGCACAGAGCTGAGTGTGAACCTAACCAATCAACTCTGTGTTGTTATTTTTTTTTATTCACTAAGATATCAAGATAGAACTCCTCCATCCCAGGTGTGATCAGTGTGATGAGACCAGAAGATTATTAAATAGGCCAGGTATATAGTTGTAAGACAATTTTCATTTGATTTGGAAACAAATTCATCATAGTTCAATGTCAATTATGATGGAAAAGTATGCTAAATAACTTGCCTGTGACCAGTTTGGCAATTTCAGATACAGCAGTACTTTGAGATCTGAGCTACTGAGCTACTGGACACATGAGTTTTTGAAATACGAGCCGTCACTCTCTCCATATTTTTGTTCATGATACTAGCAAAAATCCAAGCTGTGATTCATGCTTCAGGACACCACGGCTAGTTGGCGGATCGATACCACATCAGCTGAGACCGCATCTCATTCTTTACCAATTTCTGGTGAATGGATGCAACGTCAGCTGAGACCGCATCTCGTTCTTTCCCACCTGTTGATGGATGGATACAACATCAGCTGAGACTAGATCTCGCTCTCTTTCACGGAATAATTTATCAAGAGTGACTTGTGTGTTGTTGCGACTTTTGCATTTCATTTCATACTTTATCATTGTTCACATAACTTATATACAATTAATTATGCACATGAAGAGCACGCATGACTATTTGTGGATTAAAACAAGGCTGGAACAGGTTAAAACGATTTCAGCTATTTTAAATGGGTGCAAATTTGTTTGAATTACGAGTTGTTTGACTTACAAGCTTAGTGACAGAACAAATTAAGCTCATTTCTGTACTGTACTACTGCAAAAGTCAAAATAGAAGGGGAAACCATTATTTCCAAGAAGGTTGGAAAAAAATGTAAAAACAAAAATAAGCTTTATAGATAATTCGAACAGAACAAAATATAAGCAAAAAAGGGAGGTGCCTGGTAGTTCAAAACATATTCACTATCTCTCCTCTGGACATGTCCAAATCATCTCAGTCTGGCCTCTCTTACTTCAACTAATTGTAATTTCTAATCGAATTGCAATTTTTCAATCAATAGTTAAAAATTCAATGCTTCTCGACAGAGTTTGTGAGAATGTTGTATTCAAAGTGGCCTGAAAGTTTGAGAGTTAAAAAATCTGATTATCCGATGATAATACGATTGATATGTAGATTTGCATTTTGTTTTAGATATAAATGTGTAGTACGAGGGGTTTCTGATGTTCTCAAAGCACTTTGTCCTCATGTTACGTCCTCCAGGTGGCTCAGTCCAATTCTGTGATGAAGGGTTTCTTGGGACTGGGATGATGTTGGTGCGTTTGAAGCTGGGTGGCATCTCAAACAACTCCACTGATCATTTAAAGATCCTGGTGAATGTGGGAGTAAGCGCAGATTTTCTGTCGGGAAGGGAACACGCCGAAGGGAAGGGAACGATCTTCTGCCTCTGATAGAGCTGGCAGACAAGCTCTTCACAGATGGTGGTTCAAGAGGGAGGGGGACGGAAGTCATAGGTACTCCCCTGTGTAGGTGAGAGGTGGGAAAGTAGGAACTGTTCACCTCATCTGTCAGTATGTTCCACAAAGTGGGGGATGGTTTCTTGTAGTTGGTGAATTTTTTACAATTGATTAATTTTTTGAAACTTTACACTATCAAGGAAGCAAGTAAGAATAAATTTTCATACATTAGAGCGGTCTAACAAAAAGCATTTTATGGAGGGTGAGAGAGCTGAGAGGGGGTGGGGGGTGGGCGCCTGCGCAATAATTTATTATGATCTGCTCTAGAAGTTATTTAAAAGCAGTAAGTGTTGTAAGGATGAGTTTGGAATAGACGTTGCTCGATCCAAAGATGTGGTTTTATAGATGAGCTGAAGCCAATAAAGAAGTCATCTGCAAAGAAAAAAAAAATGTCCGGTTAACAGAATTATGAAACTTACTGTGTGTGTTTGGAGCAAAGTGGATGAAAGAATGATGGAGTGTGTCTACCTTCTAGAGGATGCTAGAGATTCCATTGTGTAAATGGTTTTCCCGTCGTCTCAGATGAGCAGGATGGTGACGACCTGTTTCTCCAAACTGGTCCACGATCATTGTTTTTTTCTTAGCGTCTCACAGTAGTTCCTTTTCGCCACCTTGGTCTCCTATGTGAGTTTGTTTCTGGCCTGTTTTAACAGAACCAGATCCCCACTGCTGCAGTCTGCCTCAGCCTCACACAGCTTCTAGTGGAAGTGAACCATGGTTTGAGGGTGTCGTGTGTGTAGAAGGTTTTACTCTGCACACACACATCATCACAACCTAATGTAAGACATTCAGGTCTTTGGCAGCGACTTCAGAAACCCCCCAGTCGGTAGAGTACAAAAGCCCCTAGAATGATGATGAGGGAGTCTGGATGTATTTTTGTACCACTGATATCTGGTCAGCTTGCTGTTGTAACACATTTATTACACAGGACTGAGGTGGGATGAAAACAGCAACCAAACCAAACGTGGGGGGTTACACAACTTCTTCAACACTGTGACTATTACTGTGACTGTGACCACAGATGGTGGGAGGAGGACAGTCTTTGAGGACAAACTTAAATCAAGTCTATTGTAACAACAAAACATTACATATCTAGAGTAAGAAACTAGAAGGCATAATTTGAGATATATACACACTGGACAAAAAAAATGATTCCAACTGGACAGACTGTTCATGACTTTCTCCCAACATCATCTGGTCTGATAAGGTTGAATTGTTTCACATGTAGATCTAAAACAGTCTCAACAGCCTTGGGTACTCGGAGTAAAGAACATACATCTTAACTGGTTTGTTGCTGAATGAACTGGATTTGCATCACGTGTAGTATCCATCATTTCTCTGGTAAGTAAACAGCAGACATAAACAGACGAGAGAGCTCTTTCATAAAGCAACTACAATTGTCAGAAAGCTAATGTTTATAGAAAATCACATGTACTAAAAGAATAAATTAATAAATAAATGCACTTTAAGGCTTTTAAGACTTATTCTGTGTTTCAATCAGTTTCTCAAATATGATAAAAGCAACATTAACAGAATTGCAAATGGGTGATCTATTATGTAGTTATTCTGTAGCCTCACTCAAAGTGAAAAGACAGAAGGAATTAAATATTTCAAGAGGGATTGTTAGATTGGCATCAGACAGCGTGGTGGAAGGATAACCTGCAGATTCTCTTTCTTTTGAATGTTAAATATAATTGCAGAATCGACTTCGTAGAAAATTTTTTAATACTTGGGTATATCTTAATTTTTTCTCATTCGTGTTTGGATGACTGTCCATGTATTTTTGAAAGGATAAATTGAGGCAGGAGACATGAAGTTAGACTTAAACTCGTTGGAACTGCTTTAGCTTCAAATGATTTTAAGTTCATTCAAAATAGACTTTTATCCTTGCTTTCTTTAGTGAAATAGCCCCCAGGTCATGTAGTCAAACAAAAAATAGGAAACACTTCTGCTCCGTCATGTCCGTTTGTTGAGTTGTGTGTTTCCATTCTTCCACATATGTCTAACAAGGCAGTCAGAGACTGCAACATCCCGTGACACCCCTGAATTAAGAATTTTACCCTGACCTACTTTCATAATGGTTGCAGCAATGCATTCTATATTGTACTACTGAGTATTTGGATTTTCATATTTGTAAGTTGACCACTACTAGAGGTATACTGTAGCAGACAGACTCAGGATAACCTACAGTACTGTTCTGGGCATTTTAATGTTGAAAAACACCAGTCAGTATACTGTGACTTAAATACATACAGAAGCTTGGTATACAAGGACCAATCTTTCTCTTTGCTTAGTGGTATTGTGGTAATAATGTGTTGTTTGCATAAGAAAAATAAACTATAATAACTATCTGAGGTTCATACTCCCTGAAGTCCTCTTTTTTGGAAGATAAAAGGTGCTAATTGGGTGAAAAAAAGTGCTAGGTTTTAATTCTGCGATGTTTCACCACACACAGTCGACATTGCGCAGAAAAACATTGAAAGTGCAATAATTATTAAAACATGTGCACATGATACTATTAATGGACAATCTTTTAAGTTTTCCCAAGGTCAGGGTCATCATATCGTTTTTGCTTCTTTGACCTCTGATTATTTTCAAAGTTTTTATTGTTCGTCTCCAGAATTTTGCACCTTGAAATATACAAAAGCGGTAAGTTGACATTGACCTAGAATTCAAAAGGTGAAGGTCATCATCACATTTTTGTGCCTCCGGCTTCCTGAAATATGTGCCTTTTTGTGTTTTGTGATTATATCTCATCAGGTTTCAGAGACGTGTACCTAAAAAGGTAAAAAATGAAAATTTGATATTTGATTTGATTCGATAGGCAACCTTAAATTTACTCGTGGTAAAGGCTTCAGTTCGATCAGACAGTGAAAAATGTTGGTGGACAACAATTAAAATGGATTAGAGATCAAAATGTGTTACTGTGAGACTGTTTCTTTGCTTCATTTTTTGTATCTTGTATGAGACAGAACAGATTGAAAAATGCCCCAAGTTCAAAATTGCTGCTTTGGGGATGAGACCAAGATTCTCTGAACAAAATTATTTTCAAGGAAATAGTTAAGAGCATAATCAATAGAGAGAATATATCGTATGGTAATCAAATCATTAATTTATATAGATCTTAGTTACACATTCAACTCCATATTCTCTCACACATTTCTATATAATAAATGTTGTGAAGCCAGAATATGCAAATCACCCCAGTCATTACAGCACGACAGGAGCCATTGATAGGTGCTGATTCATCGGTGTGTTTCAGACCTGTTTCAGCAGTTTGTGGGCCGTACAATCGATAGAGGACCGTTTATTTTCCAGATTCAAGGAGTTGGTAGGGCGAGGGAGGACCACCGTATATTCTGTATAGGGTAGAGTGAAAAAAAAACATTTCAAAACTGTATCCAGTTTCCCAACTTATTTGTACATTTGATTGATTCTTATTGAAGGTCGTTGAGAGTCCTATAAAAGAGATCTGGCAAAGGTAAAAATGACACTCACAGCAGCAAATTCAACACATCTTTTACTGTTGTTTCTGACTGGACTACGGCTACTTGATTTATACCCTGCCTCATGCCCCCAGTCAGCTGGGATGGGCTCCAGCAACCCCAGGACACAGCGGAAGAAGCAGGTATTGAAGGTGAATGAATGAAGATTTGCGTGCTCTTTATTTCCCATGTAGAGTCCAAAATCAGCACTTTAAACTGAAGTTGTGAAATATTAAATCAACATAGTTTTGCTTTGCCGCACTCTGAGCTTACTTATATTAATAATTTGGTAATTTTCTGCATTTAGTAAATTATTCAAGTGGCCTTTAATCCCTGTTATGTTGGCTGACAGGAGATGATGAAGTATTCATAAACAGTCAATAGTCAAACTTGAGTCATGGTGAGAATTTCACTTTTATATCTTCTATTTAATCAACGCTGCGTATATATGTGATAAATTACAACCTTAGAGCAATATTTAAGTGATTTGAGGCTGAGCAGAAACTGAACTCACTAACTGCACCAGAACAAAATGAAATGAAACCAGGTGTGGAAAGAACTCAGGGCTGGTGAAACTAAAGAGATGAAGAATGGGAGAAATTCCACTTCGCCTCAAACACTACCAAGAATAAAGAGAGGCTTGATGTTGAAAATATGACGCAAAAATAAACCTGAAGCTGAAAGCCTGGAGTCACAGAAAAATGTTTCAAAAAGATGAGGTTTTGTTTTCTCTCTCTCTTTTTTTTTTAAAGTCCTATTCTTCTCTTTGCTCATTTTCCTCTTCCATTTCCCAAGTTTCACTGCACAGACAGCAACACCCTCACTTTTTGCTCAAGTGACATCTCATGTTGAGATCTGATTTATTTTCTTCCCTCTCAGCCTCACTTTTCAGGCTCCTGTTTGCACTTGTCTCTCTGTAGGAGTGGACAGGAAACATCTGCTGGAGGACTCATTCTGCATGAATGGAGTCTTCACTCGCAATCTATTCACTATTTATGCACCTTTAGGCCTCTTTAGCCTAGAGAATCTGCCATCCACTGAAACAGTGTGTTCACAACGTCACATCATCCTATTATAACAACGGCAAGATTTTCAGCATTCATTTTAATCAGTGATAAAACCAATAAACACAAGTCACAGATCTTATATTTATTTATTTTAGTTTGTGTTTTTGAAAGGCATTCCTGCATATCTTCATGACCTTTTCTGCAATTTCTTTGCAGAAACATCACACATCAAGTAAGAGTTACAGATGCCAGAGGTTACACTTTGTCTCTCTTCTTTTGTGTGGGGTATACAGTTTCAGTTTGTACAGCGTGTTTCTAAATGTGTCTTCTAACATTCTCACAAAGAACAGATGACAAATGGCAAGAGCTCCTGACAGCAGTGACCTTTTTGGTTACTATTATTTCTCCAGCGGTCACCAGAAGAAGACAAAAATCACATGAATCTTTTCTGCTCACATTCAGGTAATCTGTGGACCACTTTATGACCACATATGAAAGTGACCCCAACAGACTTGAACAGATCAAACAGTTACCCTCACACTGCTCTAAAAAAAAAAAAAAAAAAAAATCTGATTTCTAACACATGACAGGAAAAAAAATTGATTTACTTCTGCCTGCAATGTCAAAATGTTAATTAGCAACATCAGTTTGTGAGCGCGCGCGCGTGTGTGTGTGTGTGTGTGTGTGTGTGTGTGTGTGTGTGTGAGAGAGAGAGGAAGAGAGAGAGAGTCTGGCCAATCTACTCCATGAGTCCACAATCTCTGCTGCTTCAGGCCAACTGGGAGAAATTACTTTGCTTACCTTTGTGAATAAAACACTAACACCTCTTCGAGCTTTGTTCCTTTTTTGCTTTGCCCCCCCCCCCCACCCCTATGCCAGCATCATGATATCTAATTATCATAAAAGAATCATTATAAGACATATATTTTGCTAAGAAAAAAGCCATTTTAACACACGCAGCTTATTCATGTCGTGCATCGTGATCAGACAAAGAGGACGTTCAGTCGAGCCTCTTTAACTTAAATTTTTCTGAGCTTGAGCTTGAATAACAACCGGACAGAAGAATCGACTCTCCACATAATTTAGGCATTCATCTTGGTCAGCATTTAGTTCTAATATATCATTATACAGACATGCACACTGACAAATTTCACCATCTAAATATTCAGAGATTGCAATGAATATTACAGCTTTTATATCACCACGCTCACATAATGCCAAAAGTAAAACAAATGAACTTTGGCAGATCTATCAAGGAACTTCCTCCCATCATCCAGATCAAATCTTCTGTATGGAAATCTCTGCACTCATCTGCTCTCAGCTCAGTAAAGCAGAAAAAAAAAAAAAAAAAACTCTTGTGACCTCAGGTATTGGAAAAAATTTGGTTTTATTGTTTCCATGGTTACAGGTGCCTCTAATGATCTGTTGAATTTACACATAGCAGTCAAGCTAGAAGAGGGAACGATTTCACATTATTAAAATACATCCAAAAAGAAAACATTTACTTGTAGAACAAGAACTCAAATATTAGCTGTGATTAGCTACATTAGCTTTAGCAGCCACAAGTTGGGTTTTTCACTTGGGTTTCCCCATTCTTGCACATTCTTGGCCTCAGCTTGAAATTGTCACATTATCAATTAGACTTTGCACTACAGAAACAGTAATTATGTCTGCTGTCCGTGGCGGCCTCGCTCTTCTCATGAATTAGGTCTAAATTGGGTTGTCAAAGTTAATGTAAAGCAGGAGAATAGAGAACAGGATGGGAAAGAAAGAGGAGAGGTCCCTGAATGTCATTGTAGATGCAGAACACAATGTGTCTGTGGTCAGACACCATTAGTACAGACCTGAGAGCCATTGTTCACAGACAGACAGACAGACATATTGCCACTGTCTCATTCTTCTTTTAGCTTAATGTAATGTTTAGGACTTTCATCATAAATCCCTTTGTTCAGGCTGATGATAATTTTAATGATCTAATATTAAATAATATTATAGATAATATTTATTATGTAATTAGGTAATTTCCCCACTGAGGGATCAATAAAGTAAATTTAATCTTAATCTTGATCTTGATGCCACACTCGACAGATGCAACATCAAATCATCTTTCAATCGAATCTAACTGAAGAGGAATCCTTATATAGATTTCATTATAGTGAATAACACTACATGTACAATGAACAGCATTATATTTTCACAACAGGAAAGTTGGACTACAAGAGAGTCATAAACCTGCACAAGGAAAGTAATTTAAAATGTTTAATAAGCTGAGCAATTTTAATTTTAAGTTTGCTTCCTATAAATTCCAACCTAATAACAATTTTAACTGCATTGAATGTCAAAGATCAGTTTATGTCTGAGTCACAAAATTCAAAAGTTCATTACAGAATTCAGCTTTTGCAGGCACTATTAAAGATGCTATCTTGCTCCCTGTTGCCTTGTAGCAGGTAATCCTCTCTGTCTGTGGAAGATCACTCTTAATCTCTCCACTGCTGCATGGATGGGAAGCTTCTGTTAAGCTTCCGACTGCTGATAATGTATGAAAAGGATGTTGGTTCGACAATCTTATTTTTATCACATCCTCCAGGATTACATCCCAGCAATGCTCAAGTCTGTGCTCGTAGGTCAATCAGTAGAACACGAATAACTAGAACTGAAATGGGCAGATGAAGACCGCCTCTAACAAAATGAAGACAATTAAAAGAATTTTTGAAAATGAAAATTCAATCAATAGTTGTGCCCTAAGCTGATGAGAAGTTGGAAGACGTTTCTGCAGCTCACAGCTAAAATATGTTGCAGAATTTTGCTAAAAGACTGAAGAAGATGGGAAAAGAGGTATGAGCTCCTTCACCACCAATTATTTGTTTGTAGATGCCACATGTCGGATTTACTCCAAAGTGTGCTTATTTTGTCTTGGCTCGTGCTACAAACTTCCTCTGTTGCATGAAAATAAGGCCAATGAAATTCCTGTAATCTGGCTGAGAAACAGACAAACAAATCAAACAAATGAATAAATCACATCGGCTAAAAACCATGTCTGAGGACGTCTTCATGGTCTGGGAAAGAAAAGATAACGATAGTTTTGCTTTACGACTGCTGGGTTCATGTCCCCGCTGGTACAAAAAGGTCTGTCCTTTTTCCATTTTGTGTTACTCTTGAAGTAGTTCACAGGTTTGTTTTTAATACAAATCAAAAATCTAGACCAGGTAAGAGTTTCACATGGTAGCATTCCAATCTTGGAGTTTTGACTAACTTCTAAAATGCCATCCATCCATTTTCTTGTACACAAAACTACCATAATCATCTCGTGTACAGCTGCTTATCCGACTTATGGGTCACAGGTCTGCTGGAGTCGATCCCAACTGGCTACAGTTGAGATGCAGGTTACACTCCACCTCCAAATCAAGTCACATATAATGACGTGTTGACTTTTGCATCGCATTAACAATCTTACTTCAACTGCTGAATTTAGAAGACAGTCAAGTGTACCTTTCATCCGGAAACATTAGAGACAAGTTTGACTGACGCAGGAATAGAAATCTGCATGTAGATGAAACTTTGAGGGTCTTCTCTGGATCAGCAGGAGGGCAGAGGCGCCTTCATTTAGGGGACGATTCTAAGTTGAAGCAAAGCTGAAGATGACAGCTCAACCCTTCTGACCCAAATGTCAAAACACCTGTCACTCAAACTCCTGTCATCCTGCTTGGCTCAGCAAGCAAAGATGAAGTGACAAACAACGATAAAACTTTCTCAGAGACATTTTTTCTTTTCTTTACCAGAGACAGCAACACCTCTAGCTTCTTTCATTTCCCTCTCAGGGAGTCCCTGTCATCATGCAGTAGTTCCAGCATCTGTCCTACAGGGGTGTCTAAAGACTAGGGTACCCTGTTCACTCTGTGTGTGTGACACTGTTAACACACCCCTTTGTGAGGCGCCATTTATTAATTACAAACTTGCCTCGAGCAGAAACTCACAGTATCAAATTATCAGGTCTGACAGCTACATAGTTGATTCCTGACCTAACAGACTTCTTTTATCCTTCCTGTTGATATGCCAATGTCTCTGCTTTCATTTCCCTATAAGTGCTTTCGAGATTTGAGTAAACATTGAATGGGCTCCAGTTCTTTCCTCTAATAAAATCTGGCCAGATTGTCAGATATCAGAGCTGACTCTCTTTGGCAGTTCAATCAGCCACATTCTTTTCCAAGATGTTAGCACAGATTTTTATCCCCAATAAACTTCATCCTGCGAGGGTAGATACGAGAGTTAACAGTGTGCAATGCTTGCAAACACTCAGGTACAAAGCCTTGGTTCTATTAAACACATTTTACTTCTTCATTTTAATTGAACCTGAAAAATGTCTACCGCAACATAGGTTGTCAAAGGTTCATGGTCACCATAGGATGAATTCCCTGAATGAAGTTATTGGCCACAATGAAACTGAAATGTGTGGTTTGGAATGTTTATAATAGACAGGTTGAGGAGTAATGTTACGTACATTGAATGGTGTGACCTGACCGTTTGTCTGTACACAGGTGAAGTCGTGTTATGTAGCTTTTCAGCCGCAGAACACAGATTTCAGTTGCTTCAGATGTAAGCAACTACCTCACAATCACAGGTGACTGAGCTCATGGCCAGAGCGCTGAAAACAGAACACGATTTGTAACATACTGTAGATGCTTAGCTAATGTGAAGAAACACTATGTACTTTGAAGGTGAACTTAGTAAGATGTGGATTTAAATAAATACACCAATATCCAAAAACTAATCTGTACGTGTTAGCATTTGAAGATAATCCGCTGTCACATTTTGGAGGAAAAAAAATGTTAATTGACCATGAAATATGCTTAATTTGACTAAACACAACAGCATTAAATTAATTGCAATATCACAATGTCACAGTATTTTATTCTTCTCAGTTCTAGTTCAAGAATCAAGTGTGACGTTCTTGAAATTTCAGTTCCTCAAATTATCAAAAAAAAAAAAAAATCATCCTTCATGTGCTGAATCTAATATTTTAGGTTTGAAGAAGCACCAATATTTAAAGCAGCAAAGGTGTTTTAATGGTGGAAGGTAAATTTTGAATATAATTTAGCTAGCTGTCACGCTAAGCTGTCAAATGTTGGTTGTGAAGAGATGACTATCAATGCCCTAAAGAATAACAGAGATCCTCTCACACACATGCAAATCAAGTGAAGTCCATTTAATTCAGACAGCAACAAATTACAAGAAAAGTTATTTTGGGGTCCGTTCCAAGACCAGCAGGTGTAGATCAACTCTTTGTTCAACAGAGACCCAACAATCCCCCATGAGCAAGAACATGGACACGGTGAATCAAAATTTACGTTGTAAAGCATTTCCTACAAGTCCAGTCAATTTTATTCAACACAGAGATCTGGATGACGTTAACTGGGATGTTAGATCTCTCTGAGTTCTGGCAGAAAAGGAGTTGCAGCTAGCACAACTCATGTTGGAAATATTTGTCACAACTCGATGAAGTAAATTCAATTAATATTGTTTTTAGCTTGCAGACAATGAACCCACTGGACCTGCTCCAAACTTGTGGAGGGGTTGACATATCTCATTTGGCCTGGAAATGTTTTAGGTTGGGAACGCTGCTCGGAGGCAGGTCGTCTGGTGTATCCTGCATAGCCTGCTGCAATCTCACCTCTACAGTGGATAAGAGACAGAAAATGGATTGACGTCTCCGCTGAGAAAATGTGTCCAGCCAGTGATGATCAAACATTCACCTTGATGTCAGACCTGCAGCGCTGTCCGCTGTGACTGATTGAGCCATTTGCTTCTATTTTTCTCTACTTGCAAAGACATAAATTTCACCTTTTCCTCAGACTGCAAAAATCTGTCGTGATTAAATACTGCAAAGCATATTTATCACCCTACCCCTCTGAGCGGAATCATACAGATCATTCTGAATCACTTGTAAATCAAGTGAGTTACTTTATTCATTATTAACAGTTGCCACATCAAATATATATATATATATATAACCTTCACTCTATGGCACTCCACCTCTCCAGTCTCAGTTTTGTGTTTGATAGAAAATATTCTTGCTTGTAACCAAGTCAGAAATGTGTGACATTTGAATTATTAATCCTTGCACATTAAACTTTCGAGCTCTTGCCTCTGTTTTGAAGTTCAGGAAGGTTGAAGATATACTCAAGTGAGGAGCGACATGTCATCTCTGCACATTAACAGTATAAAGCCTTTTTATTTACCGCAATAACTTTGCACAACGCCTTAAGTACAGATCTGGATTTAAATGGCTAATATAAAGGATCATTTGTTTTGTGGATATATGACAGGGATTGATTGCACATTGTGGTAGGTGTAGTGAGGTTACAGTTATATCCTGTGGCCTGTTTTCTTACTGGTCTCACTCCATTAAGCTGGTCATTGTGGCTGAAGTGGTCATTTCAGCAGGACGGTCATTATTGTCATTATTCTCATTACCAATCATATATAACCATCCCATCTCAATGGTGGCTGTTTAAAAAATAAAATAAAGCGTATTCGGAAAATGAATATATCACGGAAAGCACATACAGGTGAATAAATGTGCAGTCAGAGCTGCAGTTTACTTCTCCAGGCTGCTTCGAGGCATGATTGATCGGATATAATTAGACAGTTGTTTTGCGTTTGCACGAATGCGTTGAATTCATTTTCTCATAATAAAAGAGGAAAAAGCAGCATTTCTACCCTCTAAAGCAATTAATAAGACCGGAACATGACTGCAGCCTCAACTCATATCCATTAAATATACCCATAAACCTCTTTACCAAAATATTTTCAGCATGTGGAAGCAGGTAAATGAGGACAGGCTACATCTCATTTAGTTGCTTTAGTTTTGGGACGCTGATGTTCGTGCTGGCTCCCATCACTCTGTTTTACTGGAACACTTGAATAAAACTAGTGTTAATCTTATCACTGAGTCAAAACGTCTGCCAAAGTAATCAGGTGTGATTTACAGCCTGAGAACAGCCTGGGAGTGTTAGACTAACAGATTCTAGTTGTGAGTCTCAGCTGAGGCATGATTTGGGAAAATTCTCATATTAACTCTAAACAAAGGGGGGAAGAATCATTAAATGTTGTGAGGAGGTGTGAGATTTAATACACAACAACTGAATAAATACACATAAAGACACGTGATTGTGGGTCTACTTTTCGGTGAAATAAAAGTAGTCGCTATAAAGACACAGGTAAATGAAGGCACAGGTATAATTTGGGCTACTATTGTAATCAATGATGAGTTCTGTTGAATAAACAGGAGGCCCATCTGTGCAGTAGTCTGTCCACATGCTGATAGTCATATTGTTGAGAGCTATATTAATTTGCCAGTGTTAGTTTATTATTCTGATATTTGTAATAGTCAACATCATATTATATTTATATTGTGCATAAAATCAGTTTAAGTGCACATACCAAGAGGTGGGTCTTAGATTTGTGCCACTCTTGTAGTTGTGAGGAGTGCAGACAGATGAATGGGTCAAGAGCGAGGTGCAAAGAACCTTGTGGCCACTGCTGATTGAAGGCTGCAGCAGATTTCAGTCATTCCAGCTGCTCCATGTTGTGGTGTCTCATCTCTGGACTAAAACATTATTGTGCTGGGTAAGAGATGTGAGGGCATCTTTGAACAGACCAGCCACAAACTTCCCCTGCACCATTTAATGTGTTGTTTGATTAACACACTGTCGCTCTTATAATCCTACCAACTCCTGGAATCTGGAAATCTGGTTCTGTATCGACTGTAATGTGAAGAAAACATTCAAGAGCCTAAAAATGTCCCAATTAAAGCCAGTGTCCCTCGTCTGTCTGCATGAGAACACCCCACTCTCGCCTGATAAGAGTGTGTTCATCCCCGAGGTGAAGGTCCTGTTCAGGCTAAGGTAGCACTATGTGGAAATGACCTTGCTCAGAGCTACACACTGAAAGTCCCTCACAAACTGTTGAAGTCAGCTAGCATTCGGCTAACTAGTTAGCTTTGCTGTGGTCTGTGTTTGTGTATGTGTGCGTGTGTGTGTGTCCTCAAGAGCTGGAGGATGATGGGGGATTTGAATCTATCTTCCTGGGCATTGAGGTAGTTAAACAACTTCATAGTGGCAAAGCCCAGGGTGTTGATGAGATTCGCCCAGAAATGCTGAAGACTGGGTGTTGAGGGGTTGTCATGGATGGCATGCCTCTTTAACATTTCATGGAAGTCTGAGACTGTGCCGAAAGAGTGCCAAACTGGGGTGGTGGTTCCTCTTTTTAGAAAGGGGGACTAGAGGGTGTGTGCCAACTGCACGGGTATCACACTCATCAGCCTCCCATGGGAAAGTTTACTCCAAGGTGCTGAAAAGGAGGGTCCGGCTGATTGTCAAACCTCAGATTTAGGAGGAACAATATGGGTTCCGTCCTCATCGTGGAACAACGAACCAGCTCTTTACTCTCGCATGGATCCTGGAGGGGGCTTGGGAGTATGCCCATCCAGTTTACATGTGTTTTGTCGACTTGGAGAAGACGTACGATCGGGTCTCCTGCGACCAACTGTGGGAGGTACTGCGGGAGTATGGGGTGAGGGGGCCTCTCCTCAGGGCCATCCAATCCCTGTATGCCCAAAGTGAGAGCTGCGTTCGGGTTCTCGGCAGTAAGTCAGACTTGTTCCGAGTGACTGTTAGTCTTCGTCAGGGCTGCGCTTCGTCACCAATTCTGTTCGTGATTTTCATGGACAGGATATTGAGGCGTAGTTGTGGTGAGGAGGGGTTACAGTTTGGTGGGCTGAGGATTACATCGCTGCTTTTTGCAGATGATGTGGTCCTGTTTGCGTCATCAGCCTGTGACCTGCAGCATTCACTGGTCCGGTCTGCAAATCTCCAAATCTTAGGCCATGGTGCTTAGCAGGAAACTGGTGGACTGCCTTCTCTGAGTGGAGAATGAGGTCCTTCCACAAGTGAAGGAGTTTAAATATCTTGGGGTCTTGTTCACGAGTGAGAGAACAGTGGAGCGTGAGATTGGATGGAGAATTGGGGCAGCAGGAGCGGTATTGCAGTCACTTTACCGCACTGTTGTCACAAAGAGGGAGCTAAGCTCTCCATCTACTGTTCAATCTTCGTTCCTACCCTCACCTATGGTCATGAGGGCTGTGTCATGACCGAAAGAACGAGATTGCGAGTACAAACAGCGGAAATGAGCTTTCTCAGGCGGATAGCTGGTGTCTTCCTTAAAGATAATTTGCAAGGGGCTCAGAGTAGAGTCGCTGCTCCTTCGCTTTGAAAGGAGAGTCAGCTGAGGTGGTTTGGTATCTGGTTCGGATGGCTCTGAGGCGCCTCCATGGGGAGGTTTTCCTGGCACGTCCAGCTGGGAGGAGACCTTGGGGCAGCCCCAGGACCAGGTGGGGGGATTATGTCTCGACACTGGCCTGGGAACGCCTTGGGATCCCCCAGTCAGAGCTGCTGGATGTGGCCAGGGAAAGGGAAGCTTGGGGCTCCCTGCTAAAGCTGCTGTCCCCGCGACCTGACTCCAGATAATCGGAACAAGATGGACGGATGAATGGATGGATGGAAGGATGGATGAATGGATGATGGATAGTTAGATGGACAATAATAATACTAATAATAACAATGGATTAGATTTATATACAGCTTTTCTAGACACTTAAAGAGATTCACAGTGGTTCTATTATTCATTAACTCCTCATTCATACTTGGTGATGGTAAATTATATGGGCCCTGGGGTAGACTGACAGAACTGTGGCTGCCAACAGTCCCCCCGACAACCACTGCGACATTCACACACATTCGTACACCAGTGAGTCCCTCAGTGGAGGCAAGGAGGGTAAAGGATACAACAGCAGATAACTGGGTGAGTGCCAACCACCAATCTTACGGTCATTGGACGACCTGCTGTACCACCTGATCCACTGAATGTCAAAATGAGGAAAATTTAAGAGTGAAGAGTTAAAAAAATTTCTAATAACTACAGAATAGATCTTCTTCTTCTTTTCCTTTCGGCTTTTCCCTTCAGGGGTCACCACAGCGAATCAGTTGCCTCCATCTAACCCTGTCTTTTGCATCCTCTTCTCTCACACCAACTACCTTCATGTAAAATGTGTTAACAGGTATGTACAATTTTTAGTGTCCTAGCTTCCATTCGACCGCTTCCTTTCTGAGACGTAGTGTTAGTGGACGGAGATAATGTAGAGACTGTGCCCAACAGCCATGAGTTCAATATACTTCACGAGAACAAGACAACACCTCCACGTTTTGTCCTACTGCTTAGGTAACATCTCTGTTGCCATGAAGTCTCGAAGCCGTCAGTGGAAACATAATTATCCGTGATTGTAACCATGTTTCACTGAAGCACATCGGACTGTGTCCTTTTAGGTTAGCTCCTCCATCCTTTTAGCCACCGATCTCTCATTGTCCTGGATGACTATCGGGAGACACAGCTTTTATTATCTCCTCTCCATACTCCTCCGTTGTCTCCATTAATTTCTTTCCCATTTCATTTTCATTTGTGTGTTTTTCTCATTTTTAGTTTGATCAACTGTTGATGCAATTCGACCAAAGAGTTGTTACGGTCAGCTGACTGAGAGTGAAAGCAGCTCCATAATTACTGTAGAAAAATTAACAGTTATACAATGAAAAATAAGAAAAAAAATAAGAGAGAATGCACAGTAGCACATGTGCCCCACATCAACATGGGCGTGTAGCATGCGTTGACAGAGGGAGCTCATTAATATTTAATGGACAGCCCAGACAAGCAGCTCTTTTTGTCCAGGAATTCATTTCAGCAAATTTCACAGGTGAAATTAAGGCCAATGGATCAGATTAGGGCAAAACATTTCAAATACAATGTAGTTTGAATGTCTGGCATCTGTGTGACATTAATTAAAAACAGTACAATGTAAAAACCTTTAAGACCTTCCCTGGAAATACATAATTAGGAGCAAAACTTTGCACTGTGGAGCTTTTTGAATAGAGCTCCAGTTCATTCATCAGGATTTGTTGCCATCATCATAAAAATCCACCACCGTCAGATGGTCTCCATCTTAGGGGAATGTGTTATGTCTGTTAAATTTGGGAAACTTTATAAATATGTCACAAAACTTAGTTTGTATTAAATTTTTCCACACATGTACACTCTTATGGAACATCAGAAGTCTAACAGATTTAGCTGTACATGCTGATCTAAGTCATGTAACCATGTCATGATCTGTTTAGATGTCTTCTTGGTTCCCTGATCGGGTCTCTTTCACTCCTGGGTAGGGATCTTAGACTCACCTGTGGCTCACTGACTTCATCTGGGTACTTCAGACAACCTCGACTTTTCCTCTTTGCCAGATTTTCCCTTTCACTTCCCGCCCACGGCTTGCACCCTGAATCCCCCTGTCTCATGTTTAGATTTTCTCGAGTAGTGCTTGTGTTTCGTTTTTATATCAGTTAAAGTTAAGCTTCTGGGTTTTCTGTTGAAACTTTTGTGAATATTCTCCATTGAGGTGGTTTTTATGTTTATTTGTTACTTTTGCCCTTTGTGGTTGCTTATCTGTTGATACTTCTTATTTTTGGATTTTAACCCGAAAGGTGATTTTTGTTGTTGTTGTACTTTGTAAATAAACCTGCATTCAGTTTCTACTTTATATCTGCCTTTCTGTGAACACCAGTAACATATCCCATAATACAGGCTGGTCTTGTGGTTGAGATGATTCAAATGCAGTCATCATGAGTGTAAGACCCATCAGTCAAGTCTCTATCAAATCATTCCATGATTTTTTGTGAACATATATTTAACTGGGATAAGGCATCAATAGAATATCGATTCAACATCACCAAACTTTAAGATTTATACAAAATAAAACGGATTATTTTTTGTCGTAACAGTTTTTGTCATAACATCTTTGCTACACGCTTATTCAAGCCTTCGTTACCTTCTGCGAGAGGACCCAGGGATATGGGATCATAATGATCTGTCCCTGAACCATTATCAGAAGGGATTCTGGGTACCGTATTTTATGGTTTTTCTATACTGGTGTAGATTACTACTTTTGCCTCTATTTTTCTTTGTTTAAAATCAGCAATACTTGATTTACTGCATTTAGTAAAGAAGATATTTAGCCTGACTGTTTTAACAAAAGGTTAAAGCTGTCTCATTTGTTATGGAGCCCTTTGCTGTTGGTCAAAGCTGTTTAACTTAGACCTAAACTATAAATGTAACTGTGAAAAAAACAGATATGGGTGATGGAAACGAAGGGCAGAGAAGTTCACCTCATTCCAATCTACTGTGTTCATCAGGAGCTGCTAATCAGAGAACTTTTTAAAATACAGGGAATTCAGCCCAACACTGAAAACAGTCCAACACTAAAGCAAAACATGTCTTTTTCATGAAATATAAATCCAATTTTATCAGAATAAGTAAATTACGTTGATATGGTTGTACAATAACCACTAAGACATAGCACCCAGGAACAAGCTGCTCCAGCAACAGTCAGAAAGAACAATCCATCCAATGCAGACTTTGTGTTCATGATCAGTGTTTGCATCAGAAGTTAGTCTGCATGTTACCTGTTAATTTAGAGCCTTTTTGTTGCTATGGTCAGCACATTATAATGAGGAGTGGCAGCATGAGTCAGAAATCAAGTTATAATTATCACACTTGACTCCCTTCTGTGTAGAGCTTGTAGTTTCCTTCGTGGGAGTAATGAGGTCACAGCTGAGATGCTAAAATCAATACGCCCACTCTGAACATTCATACTATAAAAGGATGCATTCCATTTGAGTTGGCTGACTGAACTGAAAACATAAAACACCTTTCTCACAAGAGAAAGGATCACCTTATTACCCTATAAATATCGTTAATCTGAGGAGGGAGCTGCCTCTACCTCAAGAGGAATTACCTTGTCTTGTCTTCTTTTCTTTTCTGTTCTTTTCAGGAATAAGCAATGATGACACCTAGTTGTGCAAAACACCAGTTCCTCTTTCCCTGGAAGGGAAATTGGTGTCTTGCACAACTTTACCAAAGATATTTTGTTTAGTATGAGATGTTCAGTCCTCACTTGAATCGATGCACGTGCGATCATCACTGACTTCACACTGAAATACCGCCCCAGGATAAATGAAAGCAATAACAGCACGAGGGTAAAACCTGATGGTAGGGTTAATAGATTTTCCTGAAAAGCCTGAAGAAAAGAACCCTGCCAACCTTCTAACACTTCTAGCATGGCATGTTTTGTGAAAGTATTGTTTATACGTGGTTAATGCACAGCAGCTTTGACAAACATTAAATATCAAGCCGACAGTTTTGCTGACGTAGTTAAGCAGCACTTCACAATGAGGTTATAATTAAGTCAAATGAACTTTTACTCATATTCATAGAGTACAGTATATTCCACACTATAAGGCACACTGGACTATAAGGCTACCTTCCACGAATGGTCTGTTTTAAAACTTTTGTCATGTATAAGGTGCACTGGATTATAAGGCACATTTGATTATAAGGTCCACCTTTAATGAATGGCATATTTTAAAAATATTTTCACGTATAAGGCGCACTGGATTATAAGGCGCACTGTTGGTTTTTGAGAAAATTAAAGGCTTTTAAGTGTGCCTTATAGGGCGGAAAATACCGTATTCATTCATATAGAGTATGTTACAAATAACACACTACAGGTATATCATTCCACAGGTTGGATTTGCATTTTGTGTTTGGAATGAATCAATCATTCCATTCATGCTACTGTTGTGTGTTTTATGGTGATGTTATCAGAGCCACCAGTTTGCTGGGTGTTATTTTTGTGTACAGTTTAATATAATCCAGCAAGAGGACTTGTCACAGAATGTTATGTTTGAAATTAAATGCGCTGTTATTTTTACTTTATGAACCACTAAGGCTTTGGTTCTGACATATTTTTAGTTTTCATTTGAAAATTCTGGATGAGTATGTTGAAGATAATAGTATTTATTTAGTGTTCCGACTGACTAACAGTCCTGCAATAACCTGGTTTTTCTGAAAGCATAAACCGTTTGGAACCTGTAAGTTTGTTCATAAGAGTGTTTGACAGACCTGGCTGACAAGTCAGCTTTTTTCAGAAGCACTTGTTTGAGTTATTCTTGAAAACAGCACCTGCTCCAGTGGCTTCATACTTTTTATTCCCACTCCTTATAAACTTAAAATATATCTCTGACATATGGCACCTGCTCCGTTTCTGGATGGATTTAGGTGGAGTGCTACCCGCCTCCTTTTATATTTCTCACTCACTTCACCAGCGCTGTGTCAGGATCACACCTTGACCATAAATCCTTGCCCAAGTCAAGGACATCGCTGTAATTAACACATAGACTGAGAAAGTGCAAGGAAAAACAAGAGAGTCTGTGTGATTGTGTGTATACAGTATGTGCCAATGAATCGGTCCAAAATCCAATCTGTCACATAAATATTCTCTGGGGATGAATAGATTGTCATGAACTGAGACAGGTGAAGAATAAGAATTCAATGCCAAAGGTTGGGTGATGCAGTGGCTGGAAATGCTTCACACACACACGTATGGTGTTTTTTCTGTAAGACAAGTCGTTCAACATACTGAGCAATTCCTAAGACATGCATGTATTGACCCTGCATTACCTCAGAGTTATTACGGATCAAAAAGTCCTTTAGGAAAATGGATACCAAAAATAGTAACAATGTAGGAGCAAAGATGGGTTGAGTCATACTGAGAATTCTCATAGGTTACCAATTACTGGTAGGAAGACTTTGACAGCCTCTTGTGGCACATGCTTTACTGAAAAATTTAATTAAAAAAAGGATAATTATCAAAATGTAATTACAAAGAAAGATTTGAAAAATTTAAATTGACACAATGCAAACAATATATCACAAAGACAAGGTATGTAGACAAACTTTTTTATTATAGACATATAGACTCATTCTGGATTTGATGTCAGCTACACTCATGTCAGCTATCCACTGAGTTAAATCAGCTTTTTTTTTTTTTTTACACAACACTCAGTCAGTGTTTAGGGAGCGAGGATACTAACTGCTTTTTAAACAGAATTCCGTCTCAGTCGTCCTTTATATATGACTTCAGTTTCTCAACATTCTGAGGTGTCTGTTCTTCTCGTATTTCGGATGGTGGGACAGATTCGGGCGCAGACAGACCAGTCTGGTAACTGGACTCCTTGACTCTGAAGCTGTTGTGAAGCAGCAGAATGAGGCTTTTTTTTTTTTAAAAATGTAATAAAGAGAAATGTCCCTGAAAAAGATGTCTAGCCCAAAGAAGATGTTCCAGAACCTGTATGGACCTTCAGCACAGACGCTAATGCCCCCACCCTCGCTAACCATATCATCAGAGCGGCTGGCCTTTTGAAGTTTGTATTGGTATCAAAGTGGAGTTGAACACTGAAAATATTCAATCAGTCACCTTTTTTAATATTCAGAGACACATGAAACAGATATTTGAATTTTGTTTTTGCATATTCTGCAGGCATTAACTATTGTTGGTTTTATTTTATATCATTTTGATTATACAAAATAATTTCATACAGACCAGTTCTGTATATTTAGTAATCATCAGAGAAAACTATTAGTCATACACAAACATTTTCAGAAAAAACAACTGCCAAAAGCCAAAACAGTAACGTCAGATCAACTCCCAAGCCGACAAACGATCTCTTTCATCTAGGCTTGTATATAAAATGTATTTGCCTATTTTATTGACATTCATTTGAGTACTGAGAATTTTGGAATGAAAAGAAAACCAAGGTGATGTAGCTAATCTGACATAAAATGATGCTGCTGAAAGAATGCAGGACAAAATTTGGTTGAGTCTTATGATAAATAAACCTACAATAAAATCAGCGCATAGCTGTAACTTCTACAGGATAGTGCAGCAATAATATAATAGAAGTAATAGAATTATGATGAAAAAATGGAATAAAAACCAGTCTTGTACTCAATGATATATTGGAAAGGAATGGAGCACTGTTGTCTCATATTGCTGTACAAACTGTTGACACACTAAAACATGAATTTTTTTGTGTAAATCATTCTATTTTCCCTAAGATAAATTGCACCTAGTGTAAGGGTATCATTGTACTCAACAGGAGGAAACTGAGGATTTTGTGTCCAGTAGGGAACACCATTAAATCCATCTCTGTCGCCTCATGGACTGAATACAGATTGTAACTCATGGTGTTTTCTGCAACGTCCCTCTGTTGGACATTTAAGCAGAGGTTTTCACGCTGTTCACGAACATTCTAGGAGCTGCTTTGTTCAATTCTAAATAAATTTGCTTGGTTTTATCTTGTCTAATTATGTGGATGTCATTTTTTTTTTCAAAGTCTGTTACTGGTGCTGCAGCTCCAACAAAGCTCAGAAAGGATGTTCCATCTTCTTTGATGGCAAGAGCCATTTGTTGAAATCCTTGTAGTATGTTTCCCAAAGCAGTAGATGGCGGAGTAACTTTTCAAAATCAATATTACAGACTTATTGTTGTGGTTCAGGAAAACTACATTAGAATAGGGTTAATGAACTCAGGAATCTCCAGCACCAACAAAAACTGGATAGTGTTTTTCCTGGATGTGTTGTGTTCTCAGGCTACCAGAATTTTGTTGTGTAAAGAAACTGCAGCAAACGGTCCGTAAATCTCCGTTCAAATTGTTCCAGTTCGTTCGTTCCCTTGTGTCGTCCCTATCGACCTTTCAGTGTTCATGCGTAGGTCCACCGTAGCTCGAAACACGTCTGTCTTCAGGCTCTGTCTGAGCTCTTTGTTACACTGTTTGCTGGTGTTTGCTGGCCTTTTGGATCACCTCGGATTATCCGCACGGACCTTAATTCAAATAGAGACTACAGTATTTACTGACACCGCAGATCAATCCTGTTTCCTTTTGGTATCCGTTCTGATGGAGCACACTTAAGATGATTTGCAATTTAAGAACAAGCTGATAATTATCAAACTCCTCTCTTCTTTAGCATGAAGAGAACATATTGTAACCTACCACAAATGCAGTTTGTAACATTCTATGCAAACAAAAATGGTGACATTAAGTAGAGTAATCGCTTTCAATAATATGATAATGTTTTGTTGAGTATTTTGGGAGGCAGATTAAATGACCCTTAACAACTTTGTTCATATCAAATAAGAAGTAGAGTTATCAGAAGATTGCAAACCTGCTGATGTTAACACGATCTGAACTGAAACTCAGGGACACACATGAGAGGAAATTTGTTATCAATACCGATACCAATCTGTTGGTGCAATTTCACAAAATTTGCTCATCTTGAGAAAAATGACTGGTGTGTATCTTTTCTCTACAGTTTAAGGGCTGAGAGCTGTTTGACATTTCATCAATCTCTCCTGTTCCACTGGCTGCTCTTATTCCTGGCTTTTGAAAACAATAGTAAAATTTTCCTTCACATCGGTTGTACGTTTGGGAGAAATCACCTTTTCACATTGTCATCTATCCACTTCCAAATAGGACTTTGTGTAACAGCCTGAAACAAGTCATCAAGGCTCAAATGTGCAGTGTGTAGAATTAAATATGAAAATGCATTTTTAATACTTCAAATTAATTATTCAGCAGTTTCTAACTACCACAAAATAAGAATATTTTCTGTTTTGTTTCCTGAGCATGAGATTCTTATAGCTACAGAGGATCTACGGGGACGCACCTGCTCCAGAGAAGACCATTTTTCATGCATTTGACAGCAATTGTAAATTCTCCTACATGTTTAAAAATGGAGGGGAAGAGATGCAGTCTGCAGCTTCACGGCAGCATGTCACTCACTCCTACACACTCAGTACTTTATAACTCCAATACAACTGAGCAATAAATCAATAATAAATCAAATTAATAAATCATAACATTGGATAGTGAAACTCCAGAAGTTGACTTACTTGATTGATGTGATTACTTTACTGTGCAGTGGAAACATTCATTCATTCAACCTTTATCTAGGAAGGGTGGTAAAATACAAGCTGGTCTCTCTTCAGAATTTTTACAATGCAAAAATGTTTTAAATTCAATTCAATTATTGATACATTTAAAATCTTACAAAATGTAAATATATTGTAAATAATAAAACTTGCTCGCGAAATTATGAAACAGTTTCAGCAGGAAAGAAATTAAACAAAAATGAAGAGTAATTATGGCAGGCACAAGAATAATTGTGTTTTTAATCCATTAATTGCTTTAATATAACACTTTATTACAAGATTTAGACTGACAAACCTTTCTGAAAGATAAATGTACGCTCATGAAGAACAGTCTCTCTGTATTTACAATGTGATGCAGCTACTTGTAGTAAGGCATTTGCTTTTGACATTTACACTACTTAGAAAGGCCACTTTGACAACTGTCAAAAGTTGTAAACCCCTTCTCACAGTTTTACAACCCCTACAGTGTTTTAACATCTCATCCAGCTTTAAACTCAGAAATCTTTAAAAAAAACGATTTCCTGGATCAGAATTCATTTTGTCACTGACAGAAAGAAAAAAAAAATCAAAAAGATATCAAGACAATACAACCATTTGCAGCATATAATAATGATCACATCCACCTTTTTGACAGTATATTTTTATTGGAATAAATACTACAATCAGATCAGTACAACCATTTTAGTGAGATCTAGTAATGGACACATAGACTAGATAATGCCAGTAACGTTTGAGACTAGCAAATACAAAAGTGTGTCATCTGCATAAAATTCATATTTATCTTTTTTTTTTTTTTAATTTTTTGTTTGTGTGCCATCATCCGGTACAAAAAAAGTTGCTTGTCCTCATTTCTACATATTTTCAGATATACAGTACAAAGTGGAATGCAAAGTTGTTTTGCTTTTAATCACACACTATGAAAAGAGGTTATGCTAAAAATTCTAGCCCTTCTGACAACAACAGAGGCAACTGGTGGATGAATACTTAACAAAGTCTGTCATGTTCCAGTGCCCCAGTCAAGTCCTTGACCCTTGAACAAAGTGTATTTTCACGATGTAGTGCCCCTGCTGCAAAGTTCTCACCCCCGCAGTGCCTTTACTCTTGTAAAACTCAGACATCCGTGCTCTCACAGCATGTAAAGTGTTTGTGCAGACCATAAGGAGCACATGGGGAACCATTGTTTTCAGAATTGTACGACAAGTAATCAATATGTCTGGCAGACTTGTCTTGTTGCCTTGTTGGTGCCCAGCAAACCTATTTTAATTCAGCATCAGGTCTTCCTGGACAGAGTACCGACACGATCACAGTTAGGGGGAATTTAAATTGTTAAGATACATTTACATTTTGACACTCGTATTAGCAGGATGAAAGCAGCCCTTAGTGCTTGCTTGTGGTGGTTCTTAGTAGCAATAGACAATGGAAATAATCTTTTGGTATCCACATTAACATCATAACAGTGAAACTGCGACTTCAGCACAGCTTTAATGTCAGTATCTGTAAGAGAATACCACAGATACGAAAAATGCTAACATCAGGTGAAGGACAAGACTTTGTCTGCCTCTATCTGAATAAAAATCATGGGTTATTTTGGTCACGGAGAATAGATGGAAAAGAGACTGAGGTTCGGTTCAGGGAGGTAGGGAGTCACCATGAGGAGAGGTTTGTGTCTGACTCATTTGCCCTCTTATATTGCGGTGGCGTTCTGGACCTGAGGCAGATCTTGAGTCTGTCAGACAAGAGGGAAATGCTGCTTATCTATAGCGGTATTAAATTTTATTGTTTCTGTGATTTATAATGCAGTCATTTGTGACAAAGCAAACATTATGCATAGCCAATTTCCCTCAACACGGTTGGTTTCTTAAACATATTTAACTTCACTTTAGTTTGCTATACCATATCTCTAATTTGAGCAACTACATCAAAGCAAGCTGAAAATATTGATTCATAATCAAAATGCAATTTCCATTCTCAGCATCCTCTCTGGCGCAATGTTGACGGAAAATGTTTCTTCTTTTTAATTTCCATTGTCTCTTTTTATTCTTTGCCGTCACGGATGATTTCTTTCCCATCTGACTATTTTAAACCTGGTATTAAATAGTCAGAAGAGAGTTGGTTTTTCATTACAAGGCATCCAGACTCAATTATATTCTAGATAAATTTGGAGGAGATATTTGTTTCTCATGGTAATTTTCAATTTTAATGAGTTCGTATAGGAAACCTTGTGGTGCTAATGGGACCTGCTGATTTTTGCTGTAAAAGAAAATAAAAAATCTGACACAAACTCACAGCAGAGAAATAAAATGACAAAGTGTGTGAGAAAACCAACATACAGGTACATGTAATAAGGCAACAAATCTGTGGTCTATCAGTCAACATCATGACACTGCAGACTGTAGTTCTTCTGAACAGTGACAATTATATTCGACTCATTAATGAAACATCTATATTTTCACTGAGATGGAGCAAATTGTACGAGCTTATTCGCCTCATGCACATGACTGGAGCTGGATTGCTGTAACCACACAGACAAACATCATGTACCTCATTCCTCCCAATTGTCATCAACACGTTCTCCCAATTTGGCGATCTATTCAAGCTGCGACAATTTCCCGTCCCTCCCTCTGCCTGCCAATGCTGTTGCTGCACCATATGTGTTTGTTACATCGACTTCAGCTCAATCACCAGCACAACATACACTTGAATTTATGGAAGATATTTTCTTATTATTCCTCAATTCTTAATACCAAAATTCAATCCGTCTTTGTCTGCTGTAATAGTGGACACGTTATATTGTGAGTTGTGAACTGCTTGATTATAAATGATAAAACTATCGTCACCGTCTCCGGTTTGGGTTCTGTACACTTAAAGATGGTCACATACAACGCGAGACCGGAGTGAGCTTATGTTTTTGTGTCAATGTGCAGGATATTGATAAATTTAACTTTCTTGTCTCCTCATAATTAATTACCCTAATTTGTCTTGTAATCAAAGAACCAACAAAACATAATTACATGAGCATGAATGAAACCCACAGATGAACCCACTTACTCATTTATTTTCTCTCTCGCTCTCGCTCTGTCTCTCTCTCTCACACACACACACACACACACACACACACACACAATGATTTGCAACGGTCACAGATTACAGCACGATCATTTGAAGGACTGAGTTGATAAAATCAGTGACCTTCAAGTTTTATTGTGTGTGCATTCTCTCTCTCTCTCTCTCTCTCTCTCTCTCTCTCTCTCTCTCTCTCTCTGTGTGTGCGTGTGTGTGTGATTGTGTGTGTGTGTGTGTGCGTCTGATCTGATGGATAGACCCAGAGTGCAGGAACTGGACCGTCAGTACGTTTCCTATCAGACAGTGAGGCATCTCTCTATCTCTCTATTGGTCAGAATGAGAACAAATATGAAATGCGTGCTGTGACTATCGCTGCATTATGACGAACAGCGTCTATGTATGTGAGCGAGCAAAGATACAGCTGTTATTTTGACCACTTTTTTTCTTTTCTGGAGGAGGTGTCCATAGATTAGTTCCAGGGGCAATAAACAATGGAGGGGTCCCCAGAGCAAATTATTATCGCTGGCAGTGCCAGGTTACATATCAGATTGTTTTTATGGCTTTATTCATCCATCTTCTTGTAGATGAGATGATGACAATAGTCTTGTCATGGGTCTGCTGGAGCCTATCCCAGCTGGTTGCGAGCAAGAGGAAGGGTACACCCCAGATGAGATGCCAGCTCATCGTGGGGCCACGTGAAAGATAAGACAAACAAACAATGCACACACACACACACACACACACACACACACACACACACACACACACCTATGGACAACCTTTTGTGACCATTTCATATAAGCTGCATGTTTTAGGAGGAAGTCAAAGAACCCAGAGAGAACCGATGCACATAATAGAAGAACGTACAACTCTGCACAGAAAGGAATCGAACCCAGAACCTTCTTGCACTGAGGAAACAGTGCTACTCACTTCTTTAACTTCAGCTTCCCTCATGTGAATGTCAGTACAGGATCATCTGAGCTTTCAGGGTGTAAATGAATTAGCCAAAAAGATGCTGTAGTATCTGAGCCAGAGGAGGGACACTGGGCTCTGCATGTCTGTTCTGAGCTTTGACTCACGGGACTAGGATGCGTACTTCCCAGGAGTGTTTAGTGATGGAAACGTGCTTTTAACCCTGGTTACCTGCACTTCATTTTGCTGACAACACATGTACACACTTGTTAACGTGTTCTTTCGTCTTTGCTGGGGTTTACTTGGACTTCATTCTTATTTAAAAGAGAAATTCCCTTAAATCGGAAAGGAGTCATAAACCCACTATTTACTGCCTGCCTTGTACAAAACAGAATTTAAATAAAGTAGCTCAATAGCTACATTCACATTTGTATTCAGTAAAAGAAAATTTTTTGAATAAGAAGAAATAATCCAGATAAAATGAGTACAGTATTTCACAGGTTAACAGAATCGTCACTCTACTTTGCTACCATTCTAAATTTAATTAAACCAGTTTTTTCTTTGTCCTTGTAGTCATTTTGCACATCACATATCCTTTATACTTCTTCGTTCCTTCATAAGTCCTTTCATTCATAAATTTTTTGTCTCATCACTGGAACATCAACCCTGCTCGGAAGCTTCCAACAGGAAGAGGACTGGACTTTCACACATTGGCAGCACAAATCTTCCTCTCCTTTGAGATTACGTGAAAGTAATTGCACATTTTCTTCCTCCCTATGTGTGAATGTAATGCTTGGTTGCCCATTGCGAGCAAGAAGGGTTGATTGCCTCCAGTCTCTTCAAACACATTCACTGATCAGCACTCAGGGAAACTTATTTTCTGGAGCAGCTGATAGCAACGCTGATTTTTCTGATATTCAGAAAACAATTATTTACGATCCCATATAATTTAAATTCAAAGCCTTTATATTATGTATTACACTTTTTTTTTTTTTTTTTTAACTGGGATCCATCTCTTTGTCCTTGGCTGGTTGGTTGGTTGGTTGGTTGATTGGTTGGTTGATTGGTTGGTTGGTTGGTTGTTTTGACTGTATGCATTGAGACAAGATCTTTTCTCATTTACTTTTTTGTTTCATCAGTAACCCAGCAAACCCCGCCAACCTTCTAACCCTGCCACCATAGAGGCTTTGTTTACATCATCTTTGACACATTTTAAATTTGAAGCTGACATTTTCTCTGACATGGTTCGCTTCAAAAAGGTTATGATAAAGTAAAATAAATTTTTATCAATGTAGTATTCATATGTTGATGTTATCAGGGTGTTACTGTAGTGCATAGTTTAAACTAATCTACCGGGAGAACGCTTCACAGAATGCTTGTATGTGAAATTTTTATGAAATTAAATGTCCTGCTATTTTTTACTTTATGAACTGGTGAGGCTTATGATGACAATTTTTTCTTTGAATCATTCTGAATGACTACACTGTAGATAATAGTACAAGATAAATCTGCTTATTTGATCCTTCCAAGTCTTAATCCTTGAATCTGTTGAAGTGTTTTTCAGCTCTGTTTTACTAAATCCATTGGAGCCGTGGAGGAGAGCAAATGCAGAAGTTGCTGAATAATGGTAACAATGCGGTATGTTTAAAATGTGCTACTATTGTGGGTTTAGATCATAACCCTGTAACTGTGCAGTGTTCTGATTGGTTTGCGGTCCTGTTGTAATCACCTCTGGTTCATTTCCCGATCCCGCCTCTCTCCCCCTCCACGCCAACACAGCTTAGCAGTCACACCTGTGTTACGTACAATCATCTGTCTACATCAGCCAGCTTCAAGCCCTTCCATTGGCCAGAAGAGTTCCTCTGACTTCCTGCTGCTATCCGAGCTTGCACTGTTCTTCTCTTCAAAGTTTTCCAGTAATCTTACACTTCTGTTAATCACTCCTGGATTTCAGTTGCTACTTTTTTGAGGTGATTTCTGTGTTTATTTGTTACTTTGTCACTGGTGATGGTTTTCTTGTTGTTACTTTATGTATTAGCATCTTTCTTGAAAGGTGATTTTCTCTTTAAAATTGTATTAAAACTACTATCACTTTGTACTCAATATCTGGGTACTGGCTCTCCTTACACCCACCATGACAAGTGAACCACTCTGAAGGTGTAAATTTGTTCATAAGAGTACAGTAATTTCCGCACTATAAGACCCACTGGACTATAAGTTGCACCTTCAATGAATGGCCTATTTTAAGTCTTTTTCATATAAAAGGCGCACTGGATTATAAGATGCATCTGATTATAAGGTGCACCTTCAATGAATGGCCTATTTCCAAACGTTTTTCCACAAATAAGGGCCACTGGATTACAGGCTTTTAGGTGGGCTTTACAGTTTGGAATTTACTCTATTTATGAAATTTGGACCGAAATGACATCTTTTTTCAGAAGCACTTGTTATGTTGACAATAATGTTCAGATTTCAAAAATACATAAAACAATTGAAACAATTCTCATTAAATGTATCTAAAGTGTAATAGTTACAAAAATAACACTTCATAATCAGTTTTATTGGTGTGTATTCATGTGATTTTTACAGCTAAGAAAACAACCAACATGCACATAAACACTGAACAAATCAATGTATGTATAGATGTGTATCAAAACTGTTATTGCTCTCAATTTGTTTTAATTACTGTACAAATCAACATACAGTTTCGACAAATAAAGGTTAGATAAATATGTGCTTTCTGCTTTAAAATATAATTTCCGAAATGATCTACTTTATTTGAGAAATTGTGACAATCGGGTTCCAGACAATTTTTAAATTAAGTCAACATATTAGAATTTACAGTGCAGTCTCAGGAGAAATGGAAGTATACTATCTGCAAACATAAGGACTGCTCTTTTCAGGTTTTACAGTCCCTTGGCAACTACACAGGATGTCATGGCCAGAGACATCAAGTATGTAGTATGCAAGTCTTGTTCTTGAGGACCGGTATGGTTGTACAGTTTTAAAAAGTAAGTAAAAAGTAAGTTGACTAAGTATGGCTCCAGTGCCCAATTGTATATTTACTTAATGGTAAGGGCCAGCTGGCCAACACAGACTTTCAAACTTCCCCTGTATGGCCACTTCCAGCCATTTGCAAGCAATGGTGATGATTACTGTGGCCTGCAGTAGAGGGAACACTACGATAATTGGGTGTAGTCTGGCTGATGCATGATAGGGCTAGGCCCGGCGCAATAGCCTGCTGAGTGAAGCATGAAGAAACACTGCAGATCAGTGAGCTTTAGTTTCTCACATTCTACTGATGGGGCTGAAATGAGATTGCTCACAGCTCAACCTTTTAGGTTGTTTTTTTTTAAAGCTTTGCTAACCAGCTAATGTTGGTGTAGCTGTGCAACCTATTTTGTTGCAGTGATTGCCTTTTTACTTCTAAATAGCAGCAACTTGATTGTCCCCCCTCCCATCTCACTGGCTGCTGAAGGAGCTGGAATGGGATTGCTCACTGTCGAACCAGTCAAGTCAACGAGAGATGAAAGCTATATTTGCTATTCCTAAGGATACTTATAATTATAATCAGGGTGTGATTTGTTGGGGGAAGGGTCTGCATCTGCTGAATGATTTTAACCTCAGAGGTGTAAAGGCTAAGCCAAGCTTTATGACTGAGGTATTTCACTGCACTTATGTGAATGAGGCAACACACCATTTATATTTGATCTTTCAGTTAACTCGGCCAAAAGTTATCATTATCTATAAAAACATTCAGAGTTCAGAGTTCAAAAACTGTTTTGGTTCTCACCCTGTCAACACTGGTTCCTACTTATACCTGAACACCAGCTATCCCCAGGAGACCTAGGACAAAATTGTCTCCTACAGGGGGTCAGGAGTTTTCTTATAGATAGATTATAGTCTGCATTGCTGGCTCTAACTTTCAGTCTGACCCAAATTGTCTTCAGTCTTGATGTTCATGGATGTTCCAGTGAGCGTAAGCACATTGTGGGTTCACAGACATGTAGATAAAAGAAGGACGAAACGCTCCGGATGATGTGCCAACAGGAAAACCTGTTGTAACATTTCTGTGAAGCAAGCTTAATATTTGCAGACATAATTATTATTTTAATTCTTCCTCTCAATGAGCAAAACCTTTCCTACCATGGCAACCAGACTTGACAAATGGTCTCCTAGCTAGCTAATAAACCATGAGTGTACTTTAGCACAAATAATTCTTAATTAGTATTTTTTAAAATGCTGCTTGAAAAGGAAAGAAAATCATTTCAAAGTTGTTACTAAGTGTGAGGAAATATTCTGTGTATAAAGCTGTGAAATAAATTGCTGTGCCCCTAGAAAGATGGAGTGTTATAGAGTTCTGAACTGAAGTCATTAATGGCACTAGTTGATGTTTTATATAGACTGTAGAGATGAACTGAGATGAGTTAAATGTAATATTAACCCCCAGCTTTAACTCTGAGAGAAACTGAATTGTTAAAAATTCCTGAGGAAGGAAAAGGAGAATGTTGGGCAAATAAATTATATTACTTTACTGCCCCATATACAGCATGCTATCACTTCATACTATGTGTGTATTGTCTGTTAAAGTTATCACATTACTGGTTTCAATGAGCAACAAAAAGGTAAGCTCATACCGTCAAATGGCAATTATGTCCTTGGTAGATTAATTACTGTAATCCTCATTGCCATTGTCTTAGAGTAAACATTCACCTCTACACTTCAGATGTAAGATGAGTGTGTGTGTGTGTGTGTGTGTGTGTGAGAGAGAGAGAGAGAGAGAGAGAATGAATAACAACAAAAGAAGCACAGACGAGTTTTAGGGGTGACGAGGGTGGAGAAGACAGATGGTGACTGCAAGAGTTTTCCAGTCAACCTTTCTCTGAGTGCTTCTCCTCTCACTCATTATGGCTGCCAGCGTCAGAGCCAAGGGAGCCAGACAAAGGACTCTCAGGTGTCTGACAGAATGAACATTGAAGAGGAAGAGACTAGTACGTTCATGTGTGTGAGAGAGAAGGACAGTGATGGAGAGGTGTAGTAGAGAGAAGGAAAAATAAGTCCCATGCACAGCTTTTGTCACACAGCATGATGACTGTGGGGAGGATGGTTGGATGAGATGCTTCATCTGCTGGGAGAATGTGAGTGGAGTCACAGGGACCCTAGACAGTGAGCTCAGCCATTTGGGACACATTCAGAGCAAAAGTCATTATCCTGAATGCTGTCATGCAAATGAAGGACAGGTAATTCGGGCTCTCTGTGCAACATATTAGAGATTTTGCACCCAAAAGACTTGACTCAATGCTCCTGATTGGCCTCCTCTGGGTTTCATTCGTTAAAGAGTACATTAAGTGGGTTATGATGAATTTATCTTGAAGGAGGAGATTGTTAGGAATGTCCTGGAGGTAAAAAGAGTGTCAGACAGTAATGAGTCTGAAGCTAGAAATCGAAGGTGTGATGTTCAATGTTGTTAATTGGTATGCTCCACAGGTAGGATATGAGCTTGAGGAGAAGGAGAAATTCTGGTTGGACTTTGATGAAGTGAAGCAGAGCATACCTAGAAGTGAGAGTTGTCATTGGTGCAGACTTCAGTGGACATGTTGATGCAGGTAACAGAGGTGATGAGGAGGTGATGGGCAGGTTTGGTATCCAGGAGAGGAACGCAGAAGGACAGATGGTGGTTGACTTTGCAAAAGGGATGGAAACAGTTATGGTGAATACTTTCTTCCAGAAGAGGCAGGAACATATGGTGACCTATAAGAGTGGAGGTAGGAGACTACGTCTTGTGTAGACGACTGCAAAGTAGTGGTAGGCGAGAGTGTAGCCAAACAGCATAGGATGGTGGTGTGTAGGATGACTCGTGGTGAGGAAGATGAAGAGGACAAAGGCAGAGCAGAAGACAAAATGGTGGAAGCTGAAAAAGGAAGAGTGTTGCATGACTTTTAGGAAGGAGTTAAGACAGGCTCTGGGTGGTCAGGAGGTGCTTCCAGATGACTGGACAACTACAGCTAATGTGATCAGGGAGACAGGTAGGAGAGTACTTGGTGTGTCATCTGGAAGGAAAGTAGATAAGGAGACTTGGTGGTGGAATGAGGAGGTACAGGAGTTTATACAGAGAAAGAGGTTAGCTAAGAAGAAGTGGGGCACTGAGAGGACTGAGGAGAGTAGACAGGAGTACAGGGAGATGCAGCGTAAGGTGAAGGTAGAGGTAGCAAAGGCCAAACTTATGATGACTTGTATGCTAGGTTGGACAGTAAGGAGGGGGAGACTGATCTATACAGGCTGGCAAGACAGGGAGACAGAGATGGAAAGGACGTGCAGCAGGTTAGGGTGATTAAGGATAAGGATGGAAGTACATTGACAGGTGCCAGTAGTGTGATGGGAAGAAGGAAAGAGTACTTTGAAGAGTTGATGAATGAGGAAAATGAGAGAGAACAAAGACTAGAAGAGGTGGCCGTTGTGGACCAGGAAGTAGCAAAGATTAGTCAGGATGAAGTGAGGAAGGCATTTGAAGAGGCTGTAGAGTGGAAAGGCACTCTGTCCTTATCATATATGGAGGTATGGAAGTGTCTAGGAGAGGTAGCAGCAGAGTTTCTGACTGGGTTGTTCAACAGGATCTTAGATAGTGAGAAGATGCCTGAGGAATGGAGGAGAAGTGTGCTGGTGCTCATTTTTAAGAACAAGGGAGATGTACAGAGTTGTGGCAACTACAGAGGAATAAAGCTGTAGAGCGATACAACAGAGTCACGGGAAAGAGTAGTTGAAGCTAGATTAAGGCAGAAGTGAGCATTTGTGAACAGCAGTATGGTTTCATGCCAAAAAAGAGTACTACAGATGCAATATTTGCTTTGAGGATGTTGATAGAGAAGTACAGAGAAGGCCAGAGGGAGCTGCATTGTGTTTTTGTAGATCTGGAGAAAGCTTATGACAGGGTGCCCAGAGAGGAACTGTGGTATTGTATGAGAAAGTCTGGAGTGGCAGAGAAGTATGTTAGAGCGGTGCAGGACATGTATGAGGACTGTAAGACAGTGGTGAGGTGTGCTGTAGGTGTGACAGAGGAGTTCAAGGTGAAGGTGGGACTGCATCAGGGATCAGCTCTGAGCCCCTTCTTGTTCGCTATGGTGATGGACAGGCTGACAGACGAGGTTAGACAGGAATCTCCATGGACTATGATGTTTGCAGATGACATTGTGATCTGTAGTGAGAGCAGGGAACAGGTGGAGGAGAAGCTAGAGAGGTGGAGGTTTGTCCTGGAAAGGAGAGGAATGAAGGTTAGCCGCAGTAAGACAGAGTACATGTGTGTGAATGAGAGGGACCCAAAGTGGAAGAGTGAGGTTACAGAGAGAAGAGATCAACAAGGTGGAGGATTTTAAGTACTATTAAGTACGATTTGAGAAAATAGTGATGATTATTTATGAATGTAGCCGCAAGAGGGCACAAGCCAGTGTCTTATTGTGCCGGTCCCAAGCCCGGATAAATACAGAGGGTTGCGTCAGGAAGGGCATCCGGCGTAAAACTTTTGCCAAATCAAAGATGCGAATCAAACATATGACTTCCATACCGGATCGGTCGAGGCCCGGGTTAACAACGACCGCCATCGGCGCTGTTGACCTACAGGGCGCCGGTGGAAATTGGATTACTGTTGGTCGAAGAAGGAGAGGAGGAAAGTGCGTTCGCACGAAGAAAGAGAAGAGGAGCGCCAAGAGTATAGGACTAAGAGTAGGGACGTTGAATGTTGGAACTATGACAGGAAAAGGTAGAGAGTTGGTCGACATGATGCAGAGGAGGAAGGTAGACATACTGTGTGTCCAGGAGACCAGGTGGAAAGGTAGCAAGGCTAGAAGTTTAGGAGCAGGGTTCAAGTTGTTCTATCATGGTGTAGATAGGAAGAGAAATGGAGTAGGAGTTATCTTGAAGGAGGAGTTTGTTAGGAATGTCCTGGAGGTAAAAAGAGTGTCGGATAGAGTGATGAGTCTGAAGCTAGAAATAGAAGGTGTGATGTTCAATGTTGTTAGTGGGTATGCCCCACAGGTAGGATGTGAGCTGGAGGAGAAGGAGAAATTCTGGTTGGACTTTGATGAAGTGATGCAGAGCATACCTAGAAGTGAGAGAGTTGTCATCGGTGCAGACTTCAATGGACATGTTGGTGCAGGTAACAGAGGTGATGAGGAAGTGATGGGCAGGTTTGGTATCCAGGAGAGGAACGCAGAAGGACAGATGGTAGTTGACTTTGCAAAAAGGATGGAAATGGCTGTAGTGAATACTTTTTTCCAGAAGAGGCAGGAACATAGGGTGACCTATAAGAGTGGTGGTAGGAGCACACAGGTAGACTACATCTTGTGTAGACGATGTAACCTGAAGGAGATCAGTGACTGCAAAGTAGTGGTAGGCGAGAGTGTAGCCAAACAGCATAGAATGGTGGTGTGTAGGATGACTCTGGTGGTGAGGAAGATGAAGAGGACAAAGACAGAGCAGAAGACGAAATGGTGGAAGCTAAAAAAGGAAGAGTGTTGCATGACCTTTAGGAAGGAGTTAAGACAGGCTCTGGGTGGTCAGGAGGTGCTTCCAGATGACTGGACAACTACAGCTAATGTGATCAGGGAGACAGGTAGGAGAGTATTTGGTGTGTCATCTGGAAGGAAAGTAGATAAGGAGACTTGGTGGTGGAATGAGGAGGTACAGGAGTGTATACAAAGAAAGAGGTTAGCTAAGAAGAAGTGGGACACTGAGAGGACTGAGGAGAGTAGACAGGAGTACAGGGAGATACAGCGTAAGGTGAAGGTAGAGGTAGCAAAGGCCAAACAAGAAGCTTATGATGACTTGTATGCTAGGTTGGACAGTAAGGAGGGAGAGACTGATCTATACAGGCTGGCAAGACGGAGAGATAGAGATGGGAAGGACGTGCAGCAGGTTAGGGTGATTAAGGATAGGGATGGAAGTCTATTGACAGGTGCCAGCAGTGTGATGGGAAGATGGAAAGAGTACTTTGAGGAGTTGATGAACGTGGAAAATGAGAGAGAACAAAGACTAGAAGAGGTGACTGTTGTGGACCAGGATGTAGCAAAGATTAGCCAGGATGAAGTGAGGAGAGCACTGAAGAGGATGAAGAGTGGAAAGGCAGTCGGACCTGATGATATACCTGTAGAGGTTTGGAAGTGTCTAGGAGAGGTGGCAGTAGAGTTTCTGACTGGGTTGTTCAACAGGATCTTAGATAGTGAGAAGATGCCTGAGGAGTGGAGGAGAAGTGTGCTGGTGCCCATTTTTAAGAACAAGGGAGATGTGCAGAGTTGTGGCAACTACAGAGGAATAAAGCTGATGAGCCATACAATGAAGTTATGGGAAAGAGTAGTGGAAGCTAGACTAAGGGCAGAAGTGAGCATTTGTGAGCAGCAGTATGGTTTCATGCCAAAAAAGAGTACTACAGATGCAGTATTTGCTTTGAGGATGTTGATAGAGAAGTACAGAGAAGGCCAGAGGGAGCTGCATTGTGTTTTTGTAGATCTGGAGAAAGCTTATGACAGGGTGCCCAGAGAGGAACTGTGGTATTGTATGAGGAAGTCTGGAGTGTCAGAGAAGTATGTTAGAGCGGTGCAGGACATGTATGAGGACTGTAAGACAGTGGTGAGGTGTGCTGTAGGTGTGACAGAGGAGTTCAAGGTGGAGGTGGGACTGCATCAGGGATCAGCTCTGAGCCCCTTCTTGTTCGCTATGGTGATGGACAGGCTGACAGACGAGGTTAGACAGGAATCTCCATGGACTATGATGTTTGCAGATGACATTGTGATCTGCAGTGAGAGTAGGGACGAGGTGGAGGAGAAGCTAGAGAGGTGGAGGTTTGCCCTGGAAAGGAGAGGAATGAAGGTTAGCCGCAGTAAGACAGAGTACATGTGTGTGAATGAGAGGGACCCAAGTGGAAGAGTGAGGTTACAGGGAGAAGAGATCAAGAAGGTGGAGGATTTTAAGTACTTGGGGTCAACAGTCCAGAGCAATGGAGAGTGGGGAAAAGAGGTGAAGAAGCGTGTCCAGGCAGGATGGAATGGGTGGAGGAAAGTGTCAGGTGTGATGTGTGATAGAAGAGTTTCAGCTAAAATGAAAGGAAAGGTGTACAAAACTGTGGTGAGACCAGCAATGTTGTTTGGCCTAGAGACAGTGTCACTGAGGAAAAGACAGGAGGCAGAGCTGGAGGTAGCAGAGATGAAGATGCTGAGGTTATCTCTGGGAGTGACCAGGAAGGATAGGATCAGGAATGAGTACATCAGAGGGACAGCACATGTTAGAGGTTTTGGAGATAAAGTCAGAGAGGCCAGACTGAGATGGTTTGGACATGTCCAGAGGAGAGATAGTGAATATATTGGTAGAAGGATGCTGAGTTTTGAACTGCCAGGCAGGAGGCCTAGAGGAAGACCAAAGAGGAGGTTTATGGATGTAGTGAAAGAGGACATGAAGGTAGTTGATGTGAGAGAAGAGGATGCAAAGGACAGGGTTAGATGGAGGCGGTTGATTCGCTGTGGCGACCCCTGAAGGGAAAAGCCAAAAGGAAAAGAAGAAGTGATGATTATTTATGAATTGACAACAAAGATGGAGATACCATGTTATGATGTGACATGAATGTTAATTTGCTTTTTCAACTTTTTTAGAAGTACAACTTTTTTATCTCCTCTAAATACAACGAAAGGAAATCACATTGGTTTGTTGTCCATAGTATGTGCTGTCTTGTTGACTTGTTGACTCTTGTTGACATGATTGATAGATTTTTAGATATAATTCAGGTAAGAATGCAGATTTTAGATCTTTTACTTTGGTCATATACCAGTTTAACATTTCCATCAGTCTTTCCCATTTGTTGACATCTCAGTAGCAGTAGTGTTTGTGAAGGTTTGTGCTTTGTAATATTAAGAATGTTAACCAGATACATTACCAACTACTGTATATGTCTTTCATTCATTCATTCATTCATTGGATAGCGAATGAATGAATTTATTCATTCATTCATTCATTCATTATCGAGTAAGTTTTACAGACCTGAATATGTGATATGTCACATTTAACTGCTACAAATCTTTGAGGTTTTTGTTTGCTTTGTTTATCATATGTTTGTTGGATCAACTGATCCAGACAAAAAATAAATACGGACGGTCAAACATCACAACCTCCTCCCAAACACAGGCTTGTGATGTCCAAAAATGTTACACTTCTTTGTTACTGAGATGAAAATCATCATATATGTGACCACATGAGGCCTGAAAAATGTAAAAACAGATTTACACTTTAGAACAAAGGGCTAATTGTAATATTTTCCTGCTGAGAGGTTAAGGACATTTATGCTTTTGACTCAATAGTTAAGTAACTCCAACATTTGACTTCTGAAAGAAGAGCATTGATGAAGGAACTATGTCATATCTTCCCAGTGCGAACTTCTGTGCAGTGATGAAAATAGACACTCCATTGTGTTTTTATTATTATTATTATAGAAGCTGTTGCCTTTTGTTGGTGATAGATGTGCAGGGATGCATAAAACACGTCAGGGTGGCATACAATATATAGCCCTCACTGCATCTAATTAAAATGACATACAGTAAAAAGAGGTTTTAAATCATGCTTCTCGGTGGGATAAAGCTGTGCTTTATTACAAGCCTTGGTTGCATTACCAGAATTGTCCTGTCTATTTTGACAGCTGAATAGAGAATATGATTAACAATTCCAACACATATTTTGGAATTCCGTCTTTTGTTGTGGATTTGTCCGTTTATGTGGATCTATCTACAAAAGCTGGGATCCTATTTTGACATGCTTAAAGCTTCCCTGAATCAGAATATCTGCCTTCAGCTGTCACGTGAGTAAAACGATAATAGTGAAAGAAATTGAAGTATAAAATTTTCTCAGGTTGGTTTCTATTAGAATATGCAAGAAGGCAGGCAACATGGTATGTGCCAGTAAATACAATATAAACATACCAGAGTAAATTGAGGAACACAGCAGACATAATGTGGACTAAAGGTCAGTAATGCGTTGAAACGTTAGTCCACGGAACAATGTGGTGCCTCGACCAGGTTCCATTTGACACCAGGAGTAGTGAAAAGCTGCGCTGTTTCAAATAAATTGGACAGAGTAGCAGGAATCCAGCAGAAGTTTTGGGTTTATGCTGGGCTGAGTAGTGGATGAATTGTAGTTGTCTAGGCAGGACTGGTTGAATAAGTTGACAGCTCTTACAGAGAAGAAGATAATGGCCCTGTATGTCCCCTATAAGGAGCATGCTGTAACCTACATGTGCTATGACAGCAGTCCTGCCAGTCATCAGCGTCATGCAGCTCTTTTAAGGAAACTGCGTGACAACCAATCACATTCTCAGTGTGCCAACAATAGGCCAGAACTTAGCTTTGGTGTGTGAAAAAGAATCTACTGCTGCTTTATTGATGGATGTGAGAAGATGGACTTCTTGACTGGTAGCTTTTAAGCTCCAGACGTAATTTTTTGAAACTTTTCTGTTATATTGAAGAATGATGTCATCATGTTAAATGTAATTTATGGACCAACCCTAAAAATAAACAGAAATAGTATTTATCCTGAGCAATCTAAGTGAAATGAGTAACCCTGAGTGATTAATCCAAAAGACATGATTTAAAGGGATTTTGTAACTAACTGATTTTGGAATAAAGTTTCATACAGACTCTCCACAGATAATGAAAGAAAGTTTGCTGCCCTATAGCATCCCTTTCCAAAAACTATTTTTTGTCTCCCCTGTCAAAGAGTGCAGGGGTGATGACGCAAAAAGTTAAATGGAGGGCTGAGGCTTGTCTTACAGTCACTCTGTTCAGTTATACCGTATATTATTTTACAAAAAGTTGTTGAAGACAGCAGTGCTGATGTAGGCCTGATTCTTACTAGACAAGGTTGGTCACCATTATGCTACTAGTCACATTACATTCCTGGAATCCAGCGGATTAGAGCAGATTCAGAGGTTAGGATGAACAGAGCTACACCCAGGAAACTGCATAGACCTGTTCCTCCATGATTGCATCCACTCAGATTAATGTATAGGTGTACACCTGCACTGAGTGACAGGAATGAAAGCCAACTGTTTGCCTCTAGGGGATTCTGGAGGAATAAACCTCTCTGCACAGCAGTGCCAGAGGGGGAGATGGGAAGACACCCAGGAGGGAAGAACAGAAAATGTGAAGAATATAGGAACACTGAGTTAAACCTACTGCAGTGCAGTGGTGAATCTTGGGAAGTGAAATCCTGGCATTTGATTCTCGCATAATTCACTCTGTTGCATGAAGACAAACCCATAGAGCCCTGAGTTGTCAGCATGGCTGGTGGCATGACTCGAAGGATAGCGACATGCATCGGTTGGTCCATCGCTTCACTCCTGCACAGTTTGACAAGCATTTGATGGGTTGCATGAAACTTTATGCAGTCATCCATGGTCGTCACAAGGTGAATCCTGCTGACTGTGAGGAATCCCTAACTTTCACTTGGTCAAACTTCTCAATTTTTCTAGTTAACAGTGTTTTCTATGTGGTTTTACAGCCTGCTTGCTGTGACCTGTGGCACAGTTAATGCAAAAACTATACAGTATGTAATGCAATAAATATACAGTATGTAAACAGTGATCATGACAATACTGACTTATACGTCTTATTGCACAATCACCTTATAAATATTACAGGCGCAAATCCACTGTACTAAAACATAAAACTGTTCCTGGAACTGTTCAGTGAACAATCTTTAGCTTTAGCCCACATCATTTTTTGTCTTAACTTTACTTAATTTATTTTTATCCATCAATTGTTGCTTGACAATTTCCAGGGATCATAACATAATCATTCAGCAAATAAGCTTCCATTGAAGTCCAACCAGGTGTTTAACATGCAGAGCAAGACGTCCTGAAGATAGCGCAAACGTCACATTAACATTCCACAAACCTCAAAACGTAAACAAGATGAAATCACCCGTGAAGTGTTTGCATGTGGAGAATGCTCCTTCCATCCCACTACCTCACTTTAAAACCAGGAAAAGAAGCACAGTATCATTAACTCGCTGTAATTTTGATATCAAATTGTTAAAAGATGATTTTATAGCAAGGAATTTATTTGGCATATTATTTTAAATGATTATAAACCAACAATACATATGTAAAATACATATATTTCATGTGAAATAACTGCAGTTTCTAAAACTCTGTTAAATTGTGCAATCCCAGTAAAATAACATGTAAAACAGTGCCTTTAATGCTCTGACAACATTTTTAATTCCTGTCAGGTTTGCATTGAGGATCTTTTGAAAGAAGGGACAGGCTGGGGCACAGATTCAAAGGATTAATCCATCCATCCATTTTCTATAAGCGCTTATCCTTTGCGGGGTTTCAGGAGGCTGAAGCTAATCCCAGCTGGCGTTGGGCCAGAGGCGGGGTAAACCCTGGACAGGCTGTCAGTTCAAGGCCGAAACAGAGGCAAATAAAATGCTCTTCAAATTTAAATCTACTTTCAATTTAGTGTCACCAGCATGCCTATACTGTATATATTTTGACTTTGTCACCCCGTTGCATCAGGTATAAACAGGCAACTGTAAATATTCAACCTGTAAATAATGAAACGATGAGCCCCTGGAAACTGAAGAGGGGTTCACTGAGCCGTCTCCCTTAGGAATAAAGAAATCTCTCACAGCATAATATTCACTGTCATTTTTAAAAAAAAATTTTTTATCCCACTTGAACAATTTTATGAATTTTTAAGTGTATGCCATCAATTTGTCATAGTGCACCACTCTGAGTTTATTTTGTGCCACTTTGTGAAAGATTTGTATTTTGCACATACTTTTGCATCACCTACTAATTGTGTTTGAGTAACACAGTAAAATTGAGTCCCTAATTGTAACGGTGGTGCCTGGATCAGTGTTTTCGTTCTGAATCTGATCCCTGTGTCTTGGCATGTCGACCCTTCCTCCTCCTGCTGCTCTACCTGCCACCTGCACACCTGCACCTCCTCTGCTGCTGCACATCTGCTCCTCATCATCTCAGCTCCTCTGCTGCTTATCAAGCCCCGGCTCACCTCCCCAGTCTGCAGCAGATTGTTCCGTCAACCTTAGTAGTATTAACAAGACTCAGGCCAATTTTCCCCACATTTTTTTTTTTAGATGTCTTTCTTTGGATCCTGTTTCTAATTATTTTTCCTTGTGCTCCAGTAATTACCTGCCTGCCCAGCCAGCAGCATCTTCACTCCTGGTTTCCAGCCATCAGACCGTCCTCACCCTGCTGCCTCCCTCTGCCCAGCCTGCCCTGCATGTGCTGCGTCTGGGCTCACCTGTTGCATCACCTCCTAACACTAATGTCACTAATAACACTACTTATCACCTTCTCACTCCGGAGGAGGAAGCAAAATGGAAAGTATATCAAGAAATGACAGCAGAGCTGCATCATTCAGCAATCAGTTCCAGAACAATTCAAGAGATTTCTATTTTATTACACCGCAGGACTGCTTGTAAAACTCTCAGATCACAAATTACTCAAGGGTATCTGGCAAACACTCAGTGCCTATAAAACAAAGTTCCCTGTAATCCCTGAGGGTCTAATTTGAGGAAAGTCCTCCTCATTAACAAAAGTACAGCTGTCATCACTTCTGAATAATGTGCTCTGGCAAATCTCCTAGTTTAGTTGAATGATGTCTCAATTTGGAACCAAAATTTTAAGAAAAACAGATTAATTAAGAGGTGATTTCATTCGGGAGTAGTTCATCACTCATCAGGTGTCACAGTGTTTTATTTCAAGAGTAGAGCACTAACAACGTTAGAGATTTGAGACTGGTCCATGTCTGTCAGTGTGAGGGGATGAAGACCCACTGAGATGAAGACAGTGATTATTTATTCGATTAAAGTCACCCCTCATGGCATCCTTACTTAAACAGCTTTATTGCTCATAGGTCATTGGTAGAGGTCACCATGTCTACTAGTTTTAAACAGAGTTAAACCTTTCATATTAGTTGTGCATCTACTGTAGTGAAACTAGTCATTACTGCATCCTTCATCAGTAAAGAAGCCCATAGAGCAGCCATCAAATGATTTTAGTGGCCATCATCCTATGCACCTGATTGATGACAATAACCAGACGTTTGGATTGATCTGCAGATGAGGGTGGTTTAACCTTCACTGTGGTTACCCCCAGTTTCTTCTATAAAAGAGTTACTTAACTGACTTCAGTCAGCAGAATCACATTTTTCTTTAAAAGTTAATGTCATACGTAATACTTCGGTCTGCCTATTTCAATAATGTAGAATGTAGTAACAGAGGGGTTTGAGATTAAACATGGGAAATCATTGTATTATTCCTGTGGAATCATTTGACCTTTTATTGGGTTTTAACCAGTTGGTGAAGCAAAACTTCACATTTACACATATGTTTGGAAGAATTAGTATTCTGTATCTTTGCCCTCAGATTTTTCCTTTAATACATCGCTTGTCTCAGTCTTTCTCTTTTCCAGCGTTGAAACCACGACAGATAAGCCTGGTTTTGGCATAACCTTAAACTGGCCTGATCTGATATGACTCAGGGTCTCAGCAAAAGCAAATTCTCTTTGACAGAACATTTCTCTGAATGGTTCAGACAGATTGTGGACCTCAGTCGGCTTGTGTTTTTGGAAATTCTGTTTTTCTTTGTCCTAGATACAGAATCTTGAGCATAAAATCAAATAATTCCCAATAACAGTATGTGTTACCATTGATGTTAGAAGTATGTCAACATGTGTTTATCTCAAATGATTACTGGGGCCATTGGTAAAGCACAGCAGACATTGTGACTGAACCATTCCTCATTTATTAATGTTGCACTTAGAGCTTCACTGTACCCATTGTTATTAATTCCACAGGTTAAGAAATAAATTTTCGCTTCATAGTGGATTAAAAAAGGCTCAGCTTCTAGTATTATTTCTAGAATTATTTTAATTAGATTTACATAAGAAAAGACAGGTTTACTGCTCTTTGACACATCATTAGATTTCATAAGGGGTTAATGACAAATAGTGTATCACAATGATCCAAATGTAAGTAAGTAAGTTTTTAAAGCTGTTAAATTGAGAAATGCTTGTTGCATGACCACTGATTTGTTATCCCCTACCTTTTGTTCTCAGTCTACAGAAAGATGAACCAGAAATTATTTAAACAGCATGAATTTAATATCACTTCATCTCCTCATGACTTTTAATAGAAAATTATGCAAAGTTGCTTTTTCAATCTTCTTTAGTTTTCCAAAAGGTCCCAGTAAATATTTGTGCTCACTTGAAACCTGCATCAATAATAACCCTGATTCCAAAAGAGATTAGATGACGTGTGAAAGAAGTTGTGACAGGCAACAGGTGACAACTCTAGTCTGAGAAACTTCTCTGGAGGACATTTTCTATTCCATTCTGTTCCATTTATTCCACTATGCTTCAGTTAAACTGGCTGTCATAGAGGTGCAGCAAAGTAACTGTGAATGTGATCTTGGATGGTGGGCACACTTCTCTTCTGTATTTCCTTGAGTATATAGACACCAGTTAAATCACACTCACTTGGATAGCTATTTCTATATGAGTCCCTTTGTATTGGAAATGGTATCTTTTCATTTAACTTTCATTGGTCCCAAAAAAACCTGTTTCATTCAGTCTTCACTTACCTTTTACAAGTCATCAACAAAAAGGTTTCTGTTGAGTATATCAGGTGTGAACAAAGATGATGACAGAACGGAAGCTGTTTTATTCATTACTTTAACTTTACGTGAAAACTTTCCAGTGCCATAGAAAAAGAAAACAGCTTTCATCATGATTCAACATCAGCCAAAAAAGATTCAAGTGCTAAGAATAGATGTTGGTGCTTTTGAACATTGTTCAACTTGTGCATTTGGCATTCCTTAGGCCATTCATCTGAGCTAATTGCACCATTAGCTTGCAGCACAGGGAGCCGTGGTTCTCATCCTGTCCATCAGCGCAAACACTTTTCAAAACGGACTGCTTTTCAATTTCTCTACCCTCAAAATTATTGAAACCCATCCAAGACATGGTCCAACACAATCACATCAGTGTGGTCTGAAGAACTTGGAGATGGTGTCAGCTGATGTCAAACTGACCAGTTAAAACCAAAGCGACAAAAATATTTTACTCTGGTGAAGTGTGTCATGTCTTCAGAGGTCCACATGTACGATCATTTGCTTCCTGTTTGGCAAATATCATTTTGTGTTTAGCAGACATACGACATAGAAAGGACAATACAGTGCGCCCTTGTGCATTCGTGCGTCAATGCTCACGACTTCATTTCATTGCAGATTTTTGGTATGCAGTCACGTGATACTGTACACGCATTCTATTGGCTGACGGCATCCGTAAGAGCGCTTGGTTCCGTGAGTCTCGGACTTCCGTGAGACACAAAAGTGCTTTAAACAGTCGATAAGAGTATGGGAAAAGGTAAAACAGAAGTATACAAATAGAAGGTAGTTTATTATCAGTATGGGGAGGGTCATAAACGTTTAAATTACCGTAAGTATTAAGATAAATAATTTGTTGCTCAATCTTGGAATTCGTTAATCGCCCGTGGTTCCTGGAACGCATTAACTGCAAAGAACAAGGGGGTACTGTACATTTACAAACATTTTTGGGAGTGCAGAAGGAAGCATGCAAACATGTTGAGTTTATGGATGACAAAGTGTTTAAAGGAGCAACAATTTTTCCACACTAATCTTACAAGCAGGTATAATGGTAGCCGTATTTAGTTTCTAGTTGGAAAATAATCTTTAAGTGACTTGTTTCCTCAGAGCCTTGGCATCGTGACCAGGAATGGAAGACTGTGTTTACAGTAGGAAAACATGACTTAAATCCAGAGCTGAAAGAATGTAATTAAAGAAATGTTTTTTTGGTATATTAAAAAACAGTTGTGAAAGATGTATTTTAGGAAGAATTTAGAAAAATGAAGAGAACTCCCGTGTCGTGTGTGTTCTAGCAGGTTAAATGGGGGTCACGGGGCTCTGACTCCAAACACCTCTGGAGGTCTACTCTGGTGTTCAGCCCTGACCTGTGAATTACTGACAGACGACTGCCAGAGGATTTCAGGCTGTGAGGGATTAGAACATCAGTGGATATAATCTGGGGCCAACCTTAAACGTGTATGCCATGTACAAATCTGTGCTGAATTTAACAAACATCATAAGGAGCTGGATATTCTTTAAGCATCCTCTCTGGGTAGAATGAAGCTAGACTCACTTTGGGTAGAGTGTATACCTCCACCCGAACAAAACCTTCTACACATGTCTCTTTAGCTGAGCACCAACCCAACAAAAGTAAGGGAAATTGGTTCTGCATGGATAGGCTCCAGCTCCCCACGACCCGCCACTGCGGGTGAAGCTGTTGTGAAGATGAATGAAGATGAACTAATGTTTTCAAAAATTGATAAAGCTGAAAAATGTTAAACAGAATCGGGGGGGGGGGGGGGGAAATCCTGGATCCACTCAGAATTTACCAGCTTCTGAAGAAAATGTGATGCTGTTAGACTCACCTCAGAAAAGTTGCCAGTCAACATCAGTTGGTACTTGAGTTAGAGAATGTCTCTCATCTCTCGTCTCGTTTTCAACTGCTTATCCGGATCCAGGTTGGGGGGCAGCAGCTTGAGCACGGTACCCTAGACACTCATTCACTTAAAAAGTTCAAAAAGTTCACTTTTTGTAGCTCAAACGTTTGCAGTACCCCCAAATTGTAAAGACTGCGTGAGGCACAGTCTTTACATAAGTACTAACAAGTTTTTTGGTCAACAACATTTTTTGCGTGCTACTTGTGGTGACACTTATTTTTTGTTGTGTCCTGTGAGTGAAATCAGATTGTCACTGGTTGATAATGGTAGCAGATATACTGTACGTTTGTACTGTATATGCCTACAATAGTTTCATGTTTTCTGGGACACCTGAGCAAACTTTTATTTTATATCTAAGCAGGAGTATTTTATCTAAAATAAAAATGCTGAAAACTGCAGGACAGAGTGAATTCCCTGTTTAATTCATTTGTCAATGCACAATTACCAGTGATAATTATTCGAACTACATCTGTTGACAGTTGACGTTTCCTGGATGTAGATTTCAACCATTACCACTTGTAGCTCTTTTTAGGAGCAAGTTCAAAAGCCAGGGACAAAAGGAACGAGTTGTGGAGTTAAGAAGATGAAGCTGAATTGGACATTTATCTTCCTGCTAGTCAGGACAGACGCCCTTCAGTCATAATCTCCCTGAAGATTAGCCAGGAGTCTGAGCAGCAACGACTTTCTCACAGAGTTATTATCACATATCATCTACTGCAATTAATTCTTATCTCGACTGAAATGTCATAGTAATGTTTGGAGCTTTGCGTTGTCTTTTAAGCTGAACAGGCGGGTTTCCTGGTTGCTTTAGTGTGCAGAGAAAAACTAAAAACGAGGCACAGTGCATTGTGTTTGCATTTCTCAGCTACGCTGGAAATACAATACACATGTGCTCATGCACATGTGTATTGAAGATGCTGCAACAGCTTTGCATCCGAGCAGCACCAGATGCTTTAGGCTCGCTGTGAAAATTAATGATACGATCTAAGCATGAATAATGAATGCTTTATTTGAGGCCAAAGCTGACCCGTTTAGCTCGCCACCATCCTCACACATGTCACAAGCAACAAGTCCACTTCTCACACCAGACACACATGGCCCACCAGACAGAAACAACATTACCGCCATAAGCGTCTGCCTACTCACAGCCGTCTTCTGCTCCAGCGCCACTGAGGCGCTTCAGGATTTTGAATGATAGGTACACACACACACACACACACACACACACACACACACAGAAAAATCACATTTTGTATTCAATCAGTTTCTAGTTTGTTTGTTTTTAATGAATCCCTGACTTTCTAAATGAATGTGACTGATTTTTCTTTTTTAAATGCACAAAAATGAAAATTAAAGTTGAGATTTTCTACAATTGTACAAATTAGTTTGGAAATAAATGCTTCAACAAATATCTTATAGTCAGTTGTGAATATTGTTTTTACTTTTACAAAAACTTTTACAAAAAAAAAGAGATACGTATGAACGTAGAGCTCTGTAATCATTTATAGATTCTTTTTAGAGAAGAGCAGAATCAAGTAGCATAGAATTGAGTTGTAGATCTACTAATAAATGCTACAAAACATTGGAGAAATGCATCTACGAAAACTCAACGGAGGCATAAATGACATCTGCAGTAGAGTACAGTACGTACACACAACCGAACCACCCACAGCCAACAGTCTGTTTTCCAAACGCTGTCCTCCTCCCATGATGCCGTGCCTGCTGGTGATGCAAAGTAATCTCAGGGTGTTGTGCTGCTGCTCTGCAGCAGGGGTGAGATTCATACCCTTTCAGCCTCAACACTCCAGATGGTGATGGTCCATCTCTGTTCCATTCTTTATAATTGACCCTGTATCCCAGTATGCCAGAGCTCAGTACGATACTTACAAAGAGAGTAGTGGAGGCATATTGAAACCAGTGTGATCTTGATGACACTTGTCTAAATTAGGGAGGGTTGCTGAGCAGAACACCCTCAACCAATTAAAAAAATACTAAAGCCAATTTCCGTTTCGTTGCCACCCCATAAAACGTACAGTAGTCGTAGATCCTGTGGCTGTGATCCAGCTGCCAGTAGAGCTATTCTCAGAGGGTCCGTCCCCCACAGAGAGAACATCAGGACTCAAAAGCCTTTTTAAGAAACTCTTCCTTGTAACTTTTTCTTCAGATCATGTCATCCGATCAGCCCAGCATCTGAGACCAAGTAGTAGAACCTGTGAGGCAGGGAGACTAGCATCTAATCCACGTTATGTCGTTGTCCCAATTTCAGTTACAGTTCACTCCCGGTACCCCAGCTCCAGTCCAGTTATAAATTTTGGTAAAATGAAAGAAGCTATATAAATTTTCATTTACAGAAGTTAAGTCACAACCAATGAAGCTCCGTCAATGCGGTCTAACAGCATTATGCTTAAGATGTAAATCTATCCATCTGAACTAACTTACGGTATACTCATCAGTACTGCAAGAGGCTGTTTGCATTACTAGATAGAGGAGAAGATATTCCTGATGCTTCCCCAAAGGGGCAGAGGTCTATCATTACATGACTGAACTTAGCTGGATCACTAAATTACTGTAGTGTTGTAGTTTGGCGTGATAAAGACATTTAAGTCTCACTAATACAGTGACATGCATGAAATACATTACATTTCATGAAGTAAACTGGGAATAATTGATGGTTTCAATTTCAAGAACCAGACAGGGGAGCAGCTTGGTGAATTGCACTCTTTTGGATGCATTACAGACAAATTTAAATTTCTATATTCCAATAAGAAGTTGATTTTGAACCTTTGCTATTTTTACCATGTTTTACTCCTCTCAGACCCACGGTCAACAGGCAGTACAACACAGGCAGTACAACAGGCAGTACAATATAGGCAGTACAACACAGGCAGTACAACACAGGCAGTACAACAGGCAGTACAATATAGGCAGTACAACACAGGCAGTACAACATAGGCAGTACGACACAGGCAGTACAACATAGGCAGTACAATAGGCAGTAACATTTCCTTCACACATAAGTACTGTAGATGTGTTTATGATTGTGGGCCATTGCATGTGTTTGCTGTATAGTATGATCTCATCAGCAAATGTTTGCATTGCATTTTCATTCACCTGTGTGACTTTAACAGTCAATGTTCACATATACAGCTCTTTGTTTTGACAATGAACAACTCACCATCCATCCAATCGGAGGCTTAGGACCTCCTGGAGGTCACACAGTCTCCTGCAGTTGAAGACATTTTTCTACTTCTTCTTTGAGTTAGCTAACTAGCACCGCCTCCTTCTGCTGTCAATGACACTCAACTGTGACACCTCCGTTGTGTTCTTCCACTGCAACCTCGTTCTGTTGATCAGGTGCTTATATTACCTCCTCTGTCTTCAGAAGAATAATAATGACTCACCTGTTATGTTTTTGTTCCATTTATAAAGGATGATGAGGTGCAACAGGCCCACCTTGACCTGACTGTGTAAAATGGAGTTTCAGAGTATTTGTGTATGTGATGCACACAATTAAAAATAACTGCTCTACACCTGCAGACTGCAGGTGGATTGACCCACTGACCTTCTGATCAGGACTATTACTAGAAAATCCAACAGGTGATTTTCAAAATATGAATAAACCTCCTAAGCCTAAGTCTAACCCCCACCCCAACCCCAACCCTAACCCTAATCTTACCCTAACCCCAAAACCTAACCCCCAACCCTAACCCCCTAAGCCTAAACCTAAACCCTAACCCCAACCCCAACCCTCACCCTAACCCTACTTGGACATGCTTCTGGAAATGATTACATTAACTCAAGGTTCAATTGGTGAGAGGCTACACAAAAAGTAGAACCTAAATTTGCTTTCAGTTTGTTCCCTACCAATGAGTTTGTAACAGCCAAAATGAATAAACCCAGCCCACATAAATACTGTATGTGTTACTGAAAGGCAGCAGAAATTTGATTGCAGGGATGTTGATCAGCAGCCAGTATCCAAAATGAAGCAAGGTCAGCTTGTGAGTTGAAGCTTCAGGCTGCTGTCTGCTGGGTTCCGTCAGTCTATTTTCCAATGCAGTGGATGGAATGAAGCTTTCTGAATAACAATCCATAGAAAATGGAAGCCAAAGCCAAACTTCCTGGATCATGATTACCTTAAGGACGTCTCTCTACCAGGGTGCTGCAGCTCTGGGGAGGGACACCGAATGGGCATAGGTAATGAAATCCTATCAAATCATACCACCATTGTTCCAAGTTAGGCTTTTTTTTTTTTTTTTTTTTTGTCAGGTTTGTCTGTAACAACAAACTGTGCTGATTCAGTGGGTGAATAAATTGTTTTCACAGTAATGGTCATAAAATCAATTCTGGTAATATTTTTAATGTTTTTAAAGTTTCCCTATCCAGGAAACTGTGTGTATAACCTTTCTTGGTGGTGTTTCATAGTTTTTGACACACAAATAAATGTTCCTGACATTGATACCACACTGTTTCTGATAACACTTGTGAAGTTTGTTCATCTAGACTGCAAAATAATACTGGGTGCAGCACAGAGACTACTTGACTTTTCATTTTTAATGCCTTTAATTTGACGTTATTACATAACATGCTCTGTCACTTACTTTCTAGAAGTGCTACAGTCTCCACAGCTCATATGTTAACTGTTGTTAACAATCTAAAGGCTGCCAAGTTCCACTGGTGAAAAATGTCTGCATGTGGTCAACAGAGCCAAAGAATAACAAACATTTTTGTGGTCCATTTTTGTCCTTTTTAAAATTTTCTTGCAATTTTCGTGTTACTGTAGAGCAGTCCTGTTTTATCGAGCATGATTTCTTGCCACCAGCATACCCAGAGTTTCTCCTGTATGAACCCCTTGCCACACTTCATTGGCTGACTAAAGGGAATCCTCTTCAGGGGTTGGTGTCTAATCGTGCTACCTGCCTTGATCATTTCAATTTCTAAGCAAACCAAAAGTATTAACAAACCCTGTGGATTTCATCAGAGTCTGCGTGACTCTTTTCAATTGCGTGAGTTTTTGTTTTCTATTTGATTCAGCTATATTGAGGCGGGGGAGGGTGCTATGGGTTAGCTGGCACAACTTCTTGGAACGTCTTCGCTCTATTTATGGCTCTTGGTTTGTAATATTATGTTAATATAATCGCTTACAATAAACAGCAGTGCTTGCCTTTTCTGTTCCTTGTTTGTCGTGTCTTTTGGCCCCCCGGATGCTAATAGAATCAAACCAACATCAGAAGAACATAAAGTTAAACTTCCTGTTTCCATATCATGCGTCAGGGAGAAATTAATGTATTGATCCAAATGATTTAATTTATTAACATGAGTCCCTGATGATTGCTATTACAGCCACAAACACAAAGCGGGCAGCTGTCACATGCAGTCACTGCGGTTTATTTTCATTCGCAGGTCACATTCTACATTTCCAGAGTGGGCAAGTTTTCACAAGTACAAAAAAAATCCCCCAACTTTCTTGCCCAAGAGGTTCAAATTACCTCACATACACCAGTTAACATTTAAATTTCAACTCCATACATTTGTTGGAGCCCAGTGGAGTTTTTTTTTCTCTATCATTAGCATTAATGCACAATGTTGTGTTGATTTCTGCTCATTCAGAGATCAGCTAGTTGACATGCCCATTCAGGCATGTCACCCCCCCCCCAACCCCCAACACACATACACACCCACACACACCCTTTTTGCTCTTGACTCTCCAATTTTACTCACAAATGAAGGCAAACACAGCATTGAAAAAAAGGTATGAAAAGTAAATAAGTAGTGGAAATTGCGAGTTCAGATGAAAGTAAACAATATAGGGTCCCAAATAGAATTTCATTACACACATTAAATGCATGTCAGTGATATAACTGTTTGTTTTTTTGTTTGTTTGTTTGTTTGTTTGTTTTTCTAATCTTAGAAGCTATAATAACTTCTATGGACACAAGGGGCCATAGAAAGTTATGACCATCAGATAAAGATATGAGATATAACCAGTGAAGACATCAGTTAGCCATCAGTTTGTTATTTGCACAATCATGGCACAGCATTATGATTTATTAACAGCTTACCTTTGGTCACTTTGCAGACGTAAATCCAATACTGATTTTTCTTTTAACTCAGTTTTCTTGACTCCAAGAGGAAAAAACAAAGTGCCCGATTTCATTTGCTAAACGCTAAACGCTTAACTAATCTGGACATCTACTGTCAGGCTGCGTCTGCCTGCTGTTTAGTCTTCTTCTTTTCCTTTCGGCTTTTCCCTTCAGGGTTCGCCACAGCGAATCAATTGCCTCCATCTAACCCTGTCTTCTGAATCCTCTTCTCTCACACCAACTACCTTCATGTCCTCTTTCACTACATCTATAAACCTCCTCTTTGGTCTTCCTCTAGGCCTCCTGCCTGGCAGTTCAAAACTCAGCATCCTTCTACCAATATATTCACTATCTCTCCTCTGTACATGTCCAAACCATCTCAGTCTGGCCTCTCTGACTTTATCTCCAAAACCTCTAACATGTGCTGTCCCTCTGATGTACTCATTCCTGATCCTATCCTTCCTGGTCACTCCCAGAGAGAACCTCAGCATCTTCATCTCTGCTACCTCCAGCTCTATCTCCTGTCTTTTTCTCAGTGACACCGTCTCTAGACCGAACAACATTGCTGGTCTCACCACAGTTTTGTACACCTTTCCTTTCATTTTAGCTGAAACTCTTCTATCACACATCACACCTGACACTTTTCTCCACCCATTCCATCCTGCCTGTACACGTTTCTTCACCTCTTTTCCACACTCTCCATTGCTCTGGACTATTGACCCCAAGTACTTAAAATCCTCCACCTTCTTGATCTCTTCTCCCTGTAACCTCACTCTTCCACTTGGGTCCCTCTCATTCACACACATGTACTCTGTCTTACTGCGGCTAACCTTCGTCCCTCTCCTTTCCAGGACAAACCTCCACCTCTCTAGCTTCTCCTCCACCTCTTCCCTACTCTCACTGCAGATCACAATGTCATCACAAACATCATAGTCCATGGAGATTCCTGTCTAACCTCGTCTGTCAGCCTGTCCATCACCATAGCGAACAAGAAGGGGCTCAGAGCTGATCCCTGACTGCAGTCCCTACCTCCACCTTGAACTCCTCTGTCACACCTACAGCACACCTCACCACTGTCTTACAGTCCTCATACATGTCCTGCACCGCTCTAACATACTTCTCTGCCACTCCAGACTTCCTCATACAATACCACAGTTCCTCTCTGGGCACCCTGTCATAAGCTTTCTCCAGATCTACAAAGACACAATGCAGCTCCGTCTGGCCTTCTCTGTACTTCTCTATCAACATCCTCAAAGCAAATACTGCATCTGTAGTACTCTTTTTTGGCATGAAACCATACTGCTGCTGTCTGCCTGCTGTTTAGTACTGACCTCTAAATCCCAGTGTGTTCTGCTCCATGCAAATAAGCAACTCATTGATGAAAATGAAACTAACCTGTGGACTTGTTAACCAGACAGACGACAGGATGCAACTTAAAAAAAAAAAAAATCTGAAAAGTGAGGTGGTGATAATTCAGGTGATAATTCCTGTGCCCCAAATGAATCACATTAAGCAGAATGACATTTATTGTTTTCACTCAGTTGGTATTTTTTAAATATGTAAATATTAATTATCACTATTTAAGTCTGGTCACAGGGTCACCAAAGTCAAGAGGGAGCAGCCCCTTGAGTGTTTGAACATGCTATCACCAGATTCAGTTGTTAGTGGGAATCCTTTGAAAAACTACCTTTGAGAGAGACAGACAAACAAGCAGATGGGAGACAGACGGCAGACAGCCATTTAGACATGATTGAAAGCAGCATACAGAGAGCACCTTAATATTTCAGATCTAATGCATTATTCATATAGTGGGCGAACAGGCTGGATCTGCCAGAGTGTTCTTGGGTGAACGGAGAGTTTTTGATTCAGTGCAACGTGTGAGATGGTTGGAGCAGTGGATAAAAGACAAAGATGAAAGTGTCGGCCTAGAGGCTCTCACGGTGAAATCCATCTGCTGGTGTCAAAGTATGAGGTTACTGCAGCCTCAGGTGGGGACCCTAGGTGATGACGATCAGAGAGGTGTGTGTTCACCAGAGGTCCAAGAAGCAAAGAAGTGCAAATGAGATGGCTGTGGACAAGCCACCAGCTAGCAGACGTCATGAAGCCATACCTCGTACGGTGCAGACACACACACATACGCATGCACACACACACACATGCAAACAAATAATAAACACACTGGGACAGTAGGAGAAGGTAAAATTTTCAAAATTTTAAGTAAGAAGAAAAATCAACTTTATAAGAGCAAAAATACAGTAAATTCATCACGTTAATAAAAAAAAAACTACTTAATTTCTTTATGTGTTGCACAAACGTATTTGCTGTACATACAAATGTTTTCATTGTACCTTAAAATTGATTTATTGGTTCTTTCAAAAACACAAAGAGCTTAAACCGTTTCTTTAATCTTCATTTTTTAAAAACCCTCGAACCTACAGGTTCACTGTATTTGCTTAAATCACCTCAAGTCAGCTTGAACTTTAATTGCTAAAAGTCTAACATTAATAGGTTCATATGTAAAAGTACATTAAGAATTTAGGATACAGAGGAAGAGCATCATGAGATCCATCTTATTTAAATATTGACACATTAATGGAAAAATAATATTTGGATAGCCATCAAGTTCATATCAGTTCATGGCCATATCTTTTTAACTACAAAAGACATCAAATATTATGACTCACATTCACATGTTGCCATCAGTTTTCCTTCCCTCCACCCAAAGCTCAGTGGGAAAGCCCCACACTACTCTCTTAATTCCACATTCAGTGGCAGATCTAGTTCCATCAGTCAGTATCTCTTTCACCTTGACTATGTTGGGCTGGAAAATGTGCGGTCGTCTTGGAGATCAACTTTGAAAATGTCCGACTTTTTGGACTGAACAGCTGTTACTAACTCATGAGTTGTTTTTTGTTTTACTTTTCAAGTTGTATGTCAATTTTCCTCACATCTTCCATCAATCCAGATTCTTTTGTTGTGTGAAAAACATTTTCTGCACCCTTACAACAGGGGGGTCTGTAGGCTCTATCTGGTCTATCCCTTAGAACATCAAGCCTAGGAGCAGACGAAGCAGCACATGCTCTACCCTAACCCAACGGCAGAAGGGCTCTGTTGGGTCTTTGTTATAGAGAAATGTACTTGGGTCATTCCGTAACCTTGTGCTATAGTTTGCTTTATTTAAATTGCAGTGTGACCTCTCTGGCTTGTGACTGGCTCCAGCTGAAGGGGCATGGACTACCCCGGCATCGTGCTCCAGCATTATTCGGTCTGCTGATTGCTGTCATCCCTCATCCGTCCACCAATCGCTGGGACGCGGCTAGAGCTTTATAAGCGCTAAGAGCATTTCAGTCGGGGTGGGTGCGACTTAGACACACAGTTCATAATATGTGCCTCTCAATTTTGTGTGGTTTGATTTAATAGATGAGGTACTTACAGAGAGTTTTGAGGAGAAAATTGAGTTAATTTCAATGATCCATCCATCCATCCATCCATCCATCCATCCATCCATCCATCCATCCATCCATCCATCCATCCATCCTTCCATCCATCCATCCATCCATCCATCCATCTATCCATCCAACCAACCATCCATCCATCCATCTTGAAGACAAGACTACCGAACTCACCTCGTTTTCAGCTGCCTTTCTGCCTTGTGGTGCTCAGATCTGCTGGAACCCATCCTGCCTGGCTACAGATGAGACACCAGACGTATCACCAACACCATCGCTTTATTTTACTTCTTATTGTTAGTCAAATATCAGCTCCACTTTATTGAGTCCTTCTTTTGTTCTGTTGGTTTCTTTGTGTTGAGCAGCACCAATAGGCCCTGTTTCTTACCTCTTCGTTATTGTTTTGTAAGTTAATGAGTCTGTGTTAATATATACCAACTCCATCAGGTTTCATGTTCCATTTCCTTTCCCACCACAAGCTAAGGGTTATAACAATTCCATTAATCAAGCATTCCAGCTCTTTTGCTTATGAAATAAATGCTACCAAATCAACATGTATTACTTCAACCGCCAAGCAAACACAGGAGCTGAATTTCAGGCTGTTGGGGTTTTGTGCAGAGACACTGCAGGTGTCTACGTTTTTTTTTTTTTTCTGGTTAACAACAACCCCCTTCCTCAGGCGGTCCCTGCAAATAACTCCAGGGATGAATTTCTGTTCCACTATGCCCCAGGTTTATCCTCCTGTTGTGACTTAAACAGCCTGTGAAATGTGCATTACATGAAAATGTGAAGCAGAGCGAGCTCACATTTATTTATTTATCTATTTATTTATTTATTTATTTATTTATTTATCTGTTTGTTTTGTTTGTTTGTTTGTTTGAACAGTTTATAAAAATACAAATAAAAGGACTCTAACTGCCACAGTGACATTGTTTTCATTATGACATGTTTCACAAAAGAGGTCAAATGGGTCTTGTAAAAATCATAAGGTATGACAAAAAAGTCCAAAGCTGTAATTGAATTTTACAAATTGCATCATACTGTTGAAGCATATAGACTAGTTTGTGTCCTTTGGAGCCCAGCGATGATTTGGCGTTTCATGCGGGGTGCACCCCACCTCTGGCCTATAAAAGCTGAGATAAACTCCAGCAGATAAAGTGATCGCAACTATCTCACCTACTAGAAAATGGATGGACGGATCTCTTTTGGATTGTTGTTGTTGTTGTTGGTATACTTACTGGTGTCTTCTTTGATGATCACTGGTACTCACTGGTGTACCTGGTGATCACTGGTGCTTCTAGAACAGGCCATCCTTCCAAAATGCTGCTGATTCTGGGTTCAGCATCTAAAGGTCCAAAAGTCTGATATTCCTTACAGTATTTCAGGCTCTAGATGTTAGCAGTCCGGTTCCCTAAACCCACTAGGTTTGATAAAGAGAGACAACCTATTGCTCTGGTGCAGTGAATTGCATGAAGTATGGTGGTGTACACATTGTACACAAGTATGTGGTGTACACATTGACAGGTCAGAGTTATCAAAGCAGAAAAAGGGGACCAACACAAAAATAGCTGTGGGTATAATGTCATGGCTGATACTGTTATTACTTAGAGATTGCAAGTTTGTCTGCCTTGAATATACCTTCCTCTAGGTCCCTTTCCTTTGAAAGTTTTTTTGAGGTTGCCAAGTAATTACCGGTCTCTGTTTCTCTGTTGTTGTTTTTGGTTTTTTTTTGTCTTTGTTTTTTTAGTTCTCAGTAAAAAATGGTTAAAATACAAATGAATCCTCTTTAGGTTTGTTTTGATTTGCTCCCGCTACTGTTTGGAATGATCAGATCCAGGTCCAACTTCAGCAAGTGTCTGAAAGCAAGAAATTAAATGGAACATAAAATAAAATCTTGATGCTAACACTCTGCTGTCTCATTGCAGAAATCCAGCTAATTAGGACTAACTTCCAGCAGAAGTAATCAACAGCTCGTCTGCAGCTAAGCATGGTATTTCTCTCTGGTGATAACCCATTGCCAGCAACACTTTATTCTGCATTTTGTAAATCTTTGAAATGTCTAATTTCAAATTTAAATGACTTGATCTTCATAGCTGTGACAGAAGGTAGAGGCCCACCTCACCGATTCTCCTTCTGGAGACACCAACATCGGACTGGCCTCCCTTCTGCGACCACTAATGTTATTTATGTGTTTTAGAGAACCATATAGAGAACTGATGAAAACATTATGAACTCCCTATAGTCAACTTTTAATTAATTAATTAATTTTTTAAAGAAGTTACGTTGTTCTTCTTTTTATTTCCTCCCACTTTAAAAAAAGCAATAACATCACTTCAGGTGAATTGGCCTGTCTCAAATTGTGTGTGTGTGTGTGTGTGTGTGTGTGTGTGTGTGTGTGTGTGTGTATGTGTGTGTGTTTGTGTGTCTTTCATTTGGCTCTGCGGTACACCGGCATCGCACCTGGAGTGTACCCTGCCTTACGCCCCAAGACCGCTTAGTTAGCCTCCAGCTACCTCGTGACCCGTATTCAGTGGAAGAATCGTATACTGAATGAATGAATGAATGAATGAATGAATGGATGAATGAATGAATGAACGAATGAATGAGTGAATGAATGAATGAATGATACAATTTGTTAGGATCAAAATGATTAATAGTCATTGGTTAACCTGTGTGCAGTAAATGTGTCTTTTACTGATTTGTTCTGTCTTTCTAGGACTCTGTCTTCAATGTAAAGCTTTATAACTATTAAAATGTGAAGCATCTCCAAACTACTCTAAGATTAAAAGCCATAGATTGTCATTGTTGAATGACACATGTCATTGACAATTTTTCAGGAGCATTGGTGGTGGGGTGTGCCAACACAGATTAACCTTTGGGCCCCAGATCCGCTTGTTGCGGCCCTGTCAGTCTACAGAGATTAAAATCACAGACACACATGAAGCCACACTCACTCAAAAGCAACACAGTCTCCTCTGTATTTAACCAACAAGCTTCATTCTGCATTGGTCAAGTACTCCAATCTAATCCCTGCCGGCCCGCTCCGTGAGGGGGCCGGCGGCGAGCAGAGCCCGCCTCCTACCCTCCTCCGATTGGGCTGGATGAGGAGTGGAGTTGGGGGTGGGGGGTTGGGGGCTGGGGAAGCTGCAGCGAGGAGTCTGACAGCTCCACAGCGACTGAGCGCAGCCCGACCGGCCGGCTGCTCATCTGGGGGGACTCTCATTCTACTCATAGCAGAAAATCTTCCTCCCCAGGTGGGATAAAACTCACGCAGCATCCGGCTCAGCCTCTGCCGGAGCCGGCCTGACTCCACAGCATCACCCCCCCCCCCCGCGCGCTGTGAGCTCCGTTTGGACACATTCATCCAGTGCGTCCTCACTCCACCTGCCTGTGCGCGTAGGGAACGGAAAGCCCATGGAGGGATGTCGCGATGCTGTGCACAAGGAGAACTAAAACTTTGGTGTCGACATGCGTGATCCTGAGCGGAATGACCAACATCGTGTGTCTCCTGTATGTCGGATGGATCACTAACTATGTGGCCAACGGGGGTCCCAAAGTTGCGGAGAGCGGCGGAGAAGCTGAGAGAAAGTTGGAGGAGGAGAGTAAAGGAGAAACCCTGAGGATCATCGAGAGGCTGGACAGACTGGAGAGCGTGGTCAACGAGCACATCAAAGGTCAGCATGCGTGGCGTTGCGTGGGGAAGTTTGGAGAATCATCATCGGGTGTCAGAAGCAAACAGTCGATCATGACTGATGAGGTCTCATTTCACTGCGTGTTTTCATCACCTGAGCTGGAAGTCCTATTGAGCCAATGTTTCTTGTGTTGAACAGTTAAGATGCTTAAGGAATAATTGACCAACTGATAGAACAATTCAATTTGGAATTTATCTTTAAGATAAGATATTATCAACAAAACCACATATTAATATTCGCTGCGTACAGATTCATAAAAGTGAGTTTTCCTGATACTTAAGTAGATATTCAGGAAATTAATAAAAGATAAGGTCTCACCAAGTCATTCCTTTCAGAAACCCCCTGCTCCAATGATTCATTCCCATCTGTCATTCTCATCCTCTTTATAACTAAATGTAAGTACTTGAAATGATTAAAAATATACATCCAATCTTTTTTCCCCCCTCATCAAAAAGTCTTCAACCTCTGAATACAAAATGAACTTCAAATGTATTTTTGCTGATGATTCAGTTTGGACTACAGTCGACTTCCAGACTAGTTCTGCTGTTTTAAGCTGAGATGTGATTGAAAATGATGACAGAGAAAGTTTCCCTATTCTGTAAATGATCAGAATTAGTATCCAGTTCTGCTCATCCGTCATTTTGAAACATCCAAGCGAAAGGACACTGAGCAACATTTGGGTTGAGAGTCCAGCTATTCTTTAATTCCTTTAATAAAAAAATTTTTTTTTTTTAAGTTTTACTCTTCCACACCATCGTGTGTCTGTGATAGAGTGATTGTCTGCAGGACATCCTTCAGATGCCCCTCAGCCCACAGGTGGACGTATCCTAGGGCAAGATCCTGAATCCCATATTGCTCCCAGTGGCTGTTCCAGTGGAGTGTGAGTGATGGTGTGAATGGTTACTGGTCCTACGAAGAGCAGGTGGTGGCTGTGAACACACTGTGAGTGTGTGAATGAAAGGGTGAACGCTGGTTAGTAAGGCGCTTTGGCTAGTCAGTCAGACTAGATAAGTCCAGTCCGTTAACCATTATAGTAAAAGCTACAGCTTTGGACAAGTAAGAAGCACAAGTGGAATAAAGATGACAGTATCTCATTATTTGCTTTGATTTTGATCCATGACAGCCTGATAGGGCAGGAAACTAATGATAAATCTCTGGAGTAAATACATTTATCATTTGACAAGACAGATGCAAAGCCATTTTCTGTCAGGGTAAACACTGGACTTATCAAATAATTGTTTCAGCTCCTTACTAAGAAAATCTAAATTGTTGGATAGAGTAGTGTCTTCATGAAGTGACAGCTCCTCGCAGTTCATAGCGTGATTTTGGTGTCTAAAGTATGAGGAGAAGGGCTCAAATCCTTTGACAATTCCTGTCCCATTTCAGTTCGCTTTTTGTGTTTGCACCATTGCCCCATTTATAGCTCACCCTGGTCAAGTCATGCAATCCAACCTAAATTCAGAAATCAGATTAGGTCATTCATCTCATAACAAATTCAGGTCAGAATTGGGCAATGTTTTTCATGTCAGTCAGAATTTACAAATATTTGTATCCAGATAAGCTTTATTGTGTGTTTACCATCAATGGAAGATGATGGCTTTGTTCACCGATGAAAAGTTGCAGTGATAAAGTCTAACTACACTCCCCTTGAGTCTTCCTGTTTTAATTATCCTCCTCAGAGCCTCACATCAGTACCAACACACATTAAGAAATGGGACAAACTCTTCCTTTATCATTTGTTAAAATGGGACAGCAAACTGTTCACCATCAGGATGCAGAACCAGGGAGAATACACACTCTGTCGCATGGCTTTAACAGTCAGCACTGTGGTGGTGTGTGCATGGCGAGAGCTTTCATAGCTGAGCAAGTCATTCCATGTTATAATACGGGTCGCCATTTGTCAAGTATCTCAGAGTTAAACTATACTGGTCTGGGATTAATAGTAACTGAGACCATCCAGTGCGCGTGTGTTCACGCTATCCTGTCAAAATGCAGGATATTATCAGGAAAGAGTGTCCCAGTGATGATGATAAATTGTGAATGTGTTTTTACAAATGGATGCTGCTCACATAGAACACTTGAGTCTTCATGTTGTGGGTTTGAGATGCTTAACCTGCTGCTCAGGTAATACAGGAAAATAAGACATACCCTATATGTAGATGTAAAATGTAATGGCACTCCGTAGAGCCATAACTCCCCCCACACCACCACCACCACCAATCTGAACAATCCTTCACACGTCTGTTAAGTCCACCCTCCACAAACAGTTTGGTAATTAGCTCTCGATGTTCTATCTAACAGTGTACTAAAAAAACCAAAAGAAAACAGTTGAATCCACTCTCTTTGTGTATCTGCACAATTTAATGAGCGCTCTCCTGACCCACCCACAAAGTTTTCTGAAAATCAGTTCAGCGGTGTTTGTGGAATCAATATTAAAATGCCTCACAATGTTGGAGGAATTCTAAATAAACGGTATCACATTTACTCATCCTTCTTCCAGGTTTTATGGTAACTAGTTGAGTCATTTCCCACTTAATCCTGCAGACAATTAAACCAGTCAAAGGACACCGATGAAAGCGTGACTTCCTGGATGGGGGGGGGGGTAACGGAGGCAGCTGTTGCACCACCGTGCGAGCTAACAACAGCCGGCACACTGTTTACGGGAGTTGTAAATTAGTCCTGCAATGTTAAGATGATGGTAAAATTTGAATGCACGAGTATCTGTTGAATGACACAATCACTTTTTTCCAACCCAGCTCTTTAGAGTGTTCAGAGAGCAGCTCCGCTTTGTGCAGGGAGTTGGTGGTGTGGTTTATATTCACACTCATCATTAACACGTGGAATGACAGACTGATGGTGAACTGAGCTGTTCAGAAGTGCTAATAGAATCTGCATAGGCTCCAGGGTTACAGTGGGTGAGTAAATTTAGCTGCCGGAGTGCTTGGCACACACTTTTCCTCCACTCTGCTCAGTCCTTGCAGCCGCTGCCAAATTGCATTATCAGCCAGGAGATGATGTGTTGATGTGTTTAGACTTTGTCACTGATATAAAAGAACCAGGAAGTGGAACTAAAATCCAGGTTTGAATGAGAAAAACATATTAGGTAAGCAAAGAAAATAATAAATGGAAAAGACTATGGTTCTGGGGCTTTGGAAGCTGAATCAGAAGGTTTTGGGTTAAAATGAGCTTTATTTCTATGTATTACTAATACTATGAAGCGCTTAAGGTTGCGATAATCAATGGTGGCGTCACAATTTCATGCGTCAGCTCTGTGCTGTCTCATTTAAAGTTTTAGTTTTGCAATTTGAGCTGACTGGAAAAAAAATAAATAAAAAAAAAAAAAAAAAAAAAAAAAAAAAAAATATATATATATATATATATATATATATATATATATATATATATATATATATATATATATATATATATATATATAAGTAGTTCCAATAAAGTATTCAGAAAATGTGATGAATCATATCATCTGAAATCAAACTGATAATTCTGAATTACTGTACTGGGTGATGAATTGATCTATCAAAATAGACACAACTAGTTAAATAGTCTTTTTAGTTTTGTGATGTTTAGGTGCTGCTTCCTGATTGACTGTGACTGTGAATAGGGCAAGTCTTTGTTCTGTAAGTAGACTTTTGAGGGATACACAGCAGCTTCAGACGAGTCCATTGGGGTAAAGTGTTCTTGAGACACTTTAAGTCCAAAGAGAAGCAAGTCCTGAGCTTGAAGACTTTTCTAAGTTTAAAGTGAAACATGAAAGAATTCAGCAGAACTGTTGCCTGTTTAAAATATCTCCCTTTTCCCCACAATCTATTGGTTGATTTACATGTTTGACACTATTAATGAATAGCCTTTTTTTTAATATAATTTAGTCTCCCTATGCAATCTCCTCTCTGAATGAAGCATTAGCGCGGACTTTCCTTTTGGAAAGGTAAGCAGGGCTGAGAGGTTCAGCCTCTGCTGACGGTGTCAGGTGTCTGGCTGGTGCCGCGTTACATTCCCGGCTGTGCTGAGACTCGATGAGGAGCAGATCCGGGTCACGAAGCAACGCATATTTTAATACATTTATTTACAGGCGTTCATTTTCTCTTTGCAGGAAAGCTCAAAATGTGACCATTAAGAGCAGAAAGAGGATTCTTGGACACAATGTCTATTTTCTGTCAATCTTCTGAGGATACATGTCTTCTTCCTGTGTTGTTGTGTCTTGATCTCCATTTTGCGTTGTATGTTTCCTTTGTGCCACAAACAAAAGCTTATATTTAGTCATCTCTTTGTGAGTCAAAGCAAGCTGATGTGAGCTGACAGTATGCTGATGAGGAGGAGCACTCCGGGTGGAGGCTGAACGTCTGAGGCAGTGTGTGTTTGTGTCACAGTGGAAGTTGTGTGTGTGTGTGTGTGTGTGTGTGTGTTGTGTTATCGGAGATACGTGGCAGTGGCATGAGATCTGATGTGGATGACGCTGCCAGCCTGTATAAAGCCTGGGTATCGTTGCGTGAACGGCGCCGTCGTTGCTAAGACCCTGACATCAGTGGGTTCAGGCTGCCAAGGCGCCGTAACAAACAGGTGCTCCGGGACAGCTGTGCACAGAAATCCCATCGTTGGGGATTTTGACTGCCAGCTGATCTTAAAAATGCATGGGAATAATGCAAAATAATACAATTTAGACAGAGGGACACACAGTTCACTGCCACACCTTTGAGAGTCGAAGGAAATGCTCCGCTGAAGGTGTGATTGGCTGTCTGTCAGGTGGAGGGGGTGTGATGCTCGCACTTATAGAAGTGATATATTCTTCCCATTAGAGCTTTGACTGTTATACCTTCTCCTGTGCTGGCATTGCTCTGATCAAGCGCTCAGATTATTAAGCTACGTCTCAGACGTCACCGAGTGTCGGGAGGCACGATCCAAAATTAACTTCTTGACTCACCTGCCCAGCGATGACGACCAACAACGTGTCTGAGTTCTAACTAGGAAACAAAACGAGTCGACTTAACTGTTTCTGCCACAAATGGTCCAAACAGTAGTGTGTTCTACATTCATGTTTTGTTTCCTCTGTTTCCTCATGCAACAGTCTGAGCTGTGCTCCGGCTCCGTTCGTATTAGTTGCCTCCTTGAATCAGCTTCGTTCATACCAAACAGAGAAGGAAGACGCTCCTGGTTTGGTTCCATTGAGTAGCAAAGGCCTTCACATAGACAGCGGGATCAATAACAGTATCTCCAATGCCTGGCTGCTTCATTCATAATGTAGGAATCCGTGTTCTTAAAATGGCTGCAGCTTACGATTAGTCTCGTTATTGATTCATCTGACAATTATTTTCGTGAGTAATTGTTTTGTCCTTTAAGTGTCAAAAGTTAAGTTGCAAATTCTCATTCCTGTTTCCACGATCCCAAGTCATTAAATGTCCATCCTCTCCATGAGAATTCACATCCAGTGGGTTTTAGAGTGGGTTTCCCTCTCAAGCAAACAGCAAATCGCCTCGGCGTTAATCTCATATTGTGTCAATGGTAGACATGGGCGAGGGGGTAATGTCTGCACATCACCAACCATCCTCTGAGATTTAGCGGTAGTACGTACAAGTAGTACTTGAAGAAGTGAGTGATTATAAGAGGGGAAAAAAAAATCAAATTTGTTAGAAAAGGCAACAATTCAAAGATGTACATTCATCTTGTGCACCAAAATAAGAAAGCCATTCACCAGTGGTTTTAAAATACGCCCCCCTCCCCATGTAATATGAGCACTAGATGATTTCTATCCATATTTTCTTTCTGTTGATTGTGTACCCTTTTATTTGGCCAGTGTTGAGTTATATGGAGACAAATGATGACTAAAATACGATGAATGATGATTGAAAACAATTATTAATGAATAATTCTAGGGTGTCACGGTGTCACAGTGGGTAGCGCGGTTGATGCATAGCGAGACGGTTCGCGTCCCGCTCTGCGAGGAGTTTGCCTGTTCTCCCCCGTGTCTGCGTGGTTCTCTCCGTGTTCTCCGGCTTCCTCCAGCCTCCAAAAAGATGCACTTCATGTGACTTGTCCAGTCTCGAATTGTCCGTAGGTGTGAGTGTATGCGTGAGCAGTTGCCTGTCCTACACGTGGGTCCGCGGGGTACCGGCGTCACGCCTGGAGTGTACCCTGCCTTACGCCCCTAGTCTGCTGGGTTAGGTTCCAGCAACCCCTGAGACGGCGACATCGAAAGAAGCAGGTCCTGAATGTGAATGAATTAATGATTCTATTATTCCTGGGAAGTTTAATAATTTTATAGTGCAACAATTATGTGTGCAAATTTAAAATATAGTTGATTACCATTGAACAAATGATAGTTAATTAATAGTTATCTTCTTCTTTTCCTTTTGGCTTTTCCCTTCAGGGGTCGCCACAGCGAATCAACCGCCTCCATCTAACCCTGTCCTTTGCATCCTCTACTCTCACACCAACTACCTTCATGTCCTCTTTCACTACATCCATAAACCTCCTCTTTGGTCTTCCTCTAGGCCTCCTGCCTGGCAGTTCAAAACTCAGCATCCTTCTACCAATATATTCACTATCTCTCCTCTGGACATGTCCAAACCATCTCAGTCTGGCCTCTCTGACTTTATCTCCAGAACCTCTAACATGTGCTGTCCCTCTGATGTACTCATTCCTGATCCTATCCTTCCTGGTCACTCCCAGAGAGAACCTCAGCATCTTCATCTCTGCTACCTCCAGCTCTGCCTCCTGTCTTTTCCTCAGTGACACTGTCTCTAGAACAAACAACATCGCTGGTCTCACCACAGTTTTGTACACCTTTCCTTTCATTTTAGCTGAAACTCTTCTATCACACATCACACCTGACACTTTTCTCCACCCATGCCATCCTGCCTGGACACGCTTCTTCACCTCTTTTCCCCACTCTCCATTGCTCTGGACTGTTGACCCTAAGTACTTAAAATCCTCCACCTTCTTGATCTCTTCTCCCTGTAACCTCACTCTTCCACTTTGGTCCCTCTCATTCACACACATGTACTCTGTCTTACTGCGGCTAACCTTCATCCCTCTCCTTTCCAGGATAAACCTCCACCTCTCTAACTTCTCCTCCACCTCGTCCCTACTCTCACTGCAGATCACAATGTCATCTGCAAACATCATAGTCCATGGAGATTCCTGTCTAACCTCGTCTGTCAGCCTGTCCATCACCATAGCGAACAAGAAGGGGCTCAGAGCTGATCCCTGATGCAGTCCCACCTCCACCTTGAACTCCTCTGTCACACCTACAGCACACCTCACCACTGTCTTACAGTCCTCATACATGTCCTGCACCGCTCTAACATACTTCTCTGACACTCCAGACTTCCTCATACAATACCACAGTTCCTCTCTGGGCACCCTGTCATAAGCTTTCTCCAGATCTACAAAAACACAATGCAGCTCCATCTGGCCTTCTCTGTACTTCTCTATCAACATCCTCAAAGCAAATACTGCATCTGTAGTACTCTTTTTTGGCATGAAACCATACTGCTGCTCACAAATGCTCACTTCTGCCCTTAGTCTAGCTTCCACTACTCTTTCCCATAACTTCATTGTATGGCTCATCAGCTTTATTCCTCTGTAGTTGCCACAACTCTGCACATCTCCCTTGTTCTTAAAAATGGGCACCAGCACACTTCTCCTCCACTCCTCAGGCATCTTCTCACTATCTAAGATCCTGTTGAACAACCCAGTCAGAAACTCTACTGCCACCTCTCCTAGACACTTCCAAACCTCTACAGGTATATCATCAGGACCGACTGCCTTTCCACTCTTCATCCTCTTCAGTGCTCTCCTCACTTCATCCTGGCTAATCTTTGCTACATCCTGGTCCACAACAGTCACCTCTTCTAGTCTTTGTTCTCTCTCATTTTCCACGTTCATCAACTCCTCAAAGTACTCTTTCCATCTTCCCATCACACTGCTGGCACCTGTCAATAGACTTCCATCCCTATCCTTAATCACCCTAACCTGCTGCACATCCTTCCCATCTCTATCTCTCTGTCTTGCCAGCCTGTATAGATCAGTCTCTCCCTCCTTACTGTCCAACCTAGCATACAAGTCATCATAAGCTTCTTGTTTGGCCTTTGCTACCTCTACCTTCACCTTACGCTGTATCTCCCTGTACTCCTGTCTACTCTCCTCAGTCCTCTCAGTGTCCCACTTCTTCTTAGCTAACCTCTTTCTTTGTATACACTCCTGTACCTCCTCATTCCACCACCAAGTCTCCTTATCTACTTTCCTTCCAGATGACACACCAAATACTCTCCTACCTGTCTCCCTGATCACATTAGCTGTAGTTGTCCAGTCATCTGGAAGCACCTCCTGACCACCCAGAGCCTGTCTTAACTCCTTCCTAAAGGTCATGCAACACTCTTCCTTTTTTAGCTTCCACCATTTCGTCTTCTGCTCTGTCTTTGTCCTCTTCATCTTCCTCACCACCAGAGTCATCCTACACACCACCATTCTATGCTGTTTGGCTACACTCTCACCTACCACTACTTTGCAGTCACTGATCTCCTTCAGGTTACATCGTCTACACAAGATGTAGTCTACCTGTGTGCTCCTACCACCACTCTTATAGGTCACCCTATGTTCCTGCCTCTTCTGGAAGAAAGTATTCACTACAGCCATTTCCATCCTTTTTGCAAAGTCAACTACCATCTGTCCTTCTGCGTTCCTCTCCTGGATACCAAACCTGCCCATCACTTCCTCATCACCTCTGTTACCTGCACCAACATGTCCATTGAAGTCTGCGCCAATGACAACTCTCTCACTTCTAGGTATGCTCTGCATCACTTCATCAAAGTCCAACCAGAATTTCTCCTTCTCCTCCAGCTCACATCCTACCTGTGGGGCATACCCACTAACAACATTGAACATCACACCTTCTATTTCTAGCTTCAGACTCATCACTCTATCCGACACTCTTTTTACCTCCAGGACATTCCTAACAAACTCCTCCTTCAAGATAACTCCTACTCCATTTCTCTTCCCATCTACACCATGATAGAACAACTTGAACCCTGCTCCTAAACTTCTAGCCTTGCTACCTTTCCACCTGGTCTCCTGGACACACAGTATGTCTACCTTCCTCCTCTGCATCATGTCGACCAACTCTCTACCTTTTCCTGTCATAGTTCCAACATTCAACGTCCCTACTCTTAATCCTATACTCTTGGCGCTCCTCTTCTCTTTCTTCGTGCGAACGCACTTTCCTCCTCTCCTTCTTCGACCAACAGTAATCCAATTTCCACCGGCGCCCTGTAGGTCAACAGCGCCGATGGCGGTCGTTGTTAACCCGGGCCTCGACCGATCCGGTATGGAAGTCATATGTTTGATTCGCATCTTTGATTTGGCAAAAGTTTTACGCCGGATGCCCTTCCTGACGCAACCCTCTGTATTTATCCGGGCTTGGGACCGGCACAATAAGACACTGGCTTGTGCCCTCTTGCGGCTACATTAGTTAATTAATAGTTATGAAGATTATTAATCATTATTAATTAAGTAATATACAACATTATTAACAACAAAGGGGGTAAAGAGAGAAAGAGAGAGAAAGAGAAATTTTATTTTTTTATTTTATTTTATTTTTTTATAACAAGGGGAAAGAGGAAGAAAGTGGATCCCAGCAATTGTGCACCATGATGGGTGTGTTTACAGCACTGACAGCTCACTATAATAAGGGCGTCAGTGGCTCAGTGGGACAGCGGGTCGTCCTGTGATTCAAGATGGGCGGTTGGATTCCCGCTCCCGCCCAAAAACACCTGGAGTGTGAGCTGACAGTGGGAGGTGTCAGCTCACCTCCAGAGCACTGCCGACGCACCCTTGTGCAAGGCGCCGCCCCCTTTACAAATTACTCAGGAGGGGCGGACCCGTGAAAGTGCTTCCCACCGCTCTACCTCCCCTTGCATGCTTACAGGCCCCCTTGAGTGTGTGTGTGTGTGTGTGTGTGTGTGTGTGTGTGTGCGTGTGTGCTACACGGGCCTGTACACACTATTATGTATGCGTGCATTTGAACCACTAACTGGAGTGTGCTTTCTTAATTTCCCTTCGGGGATCAAATCAGTATACAAGATTTAAAATAAGAAATAAAAAAAAAAAAAAACACCTTAATAATCAGTCCAACAGCTTCACTGCTGACGGACGGATGCCCAGACGTAAAGCCTCTTACTTCCTGGATGTAGATGATGAGAGGATTCTTCTATCCTTTTTTCAACTCGGTCTTCTGAGTTGCGCTTCCTGACGCTGTGTGTTGTTGTGGCGATCCGACGTCAGCTGTATTCAGATTAGTGTTATTAGCGCGGTCGGCAGTGATGCCAGTGGAGCTGAACGTGATCAGAGACTTCATGTCTTTGCTATGAGGGAATCAGCTGATCCTCGGCGAGGCGTTGTGAGTGTGTGGGTTGCTAGCTGTGGCACGCTGTTTCTGTTTCTTTCTAGTTCCTCTAACCCAATGAGCACAAATAGTCTGAGTGGAGGAATTTATAACAGGTGTAATGTTCCTACCTGGGAAATGCAATCTCCTTTGTGCTCATTGTTTGGCCTTTTGTGGCCTAATCAGACTGTAGATCTTACATACAGGGCTCTAAGGCTCAGTGAAACAGTTAAAGCCTTGATTTATTTCAAGCTGTGGACAAGGAAGCCCAACACCAAGATGGTAAAGTGGAGACAAACAAGATCTTTTTGTCCAAAGAGGAAGAAAAGAAGATGAAATAGATGAGCTAAAAAGATTTAATGACAGACTTAACTAACTAAACAGGTGAAGCTTCAAATTTAGTACAGTCAACCCTCGGTTTTCGAACATAATCCGTTCCAGAAGGCTGTTCGAAAAGCGAGTTGTTCGAAATCCGAAACTATTTTTCCCATTATAATTAATGTAAATAATTTTAATCCGTTCCAAGTCTAAAAAACAACTTTTTTTAATTTTTTTTTTTTTTTTTTTAACAATTTTACACCATAAACTGCACTGTATACTGTTTACCATGAATAAAAAAGGGTAGAAATAGACACTGTGTTTTATTTTAATAAAAGATATCCTATCGAACTTTGAACACGAATGCGCTACGGAGGAAGCATCCTGGGCTTTCGAGTTTGCTCGGCTCCCGAGTGAGTCGCATTCAGGGTACGCTCGAATTCTTTCGGTTTGGTCGAGAGTCGAATTTTGGTTGAGTTCAGAGACGTAAAAGTCTCGGATTTTCTGGTCGAAAGCCGATTTGGTCGAGAACAGAAGCGTTCGAAAACCGAGGGTTGACTGTATGGAACAGTTCAATTGGGTAAGAAATGGCTAAATAGGAATATCTGGTCAGATTGTGTGGATCCATGGAGGTGGTGGTGGAAAAGGTGAGAGGAGCTCATATGATCTGCAGCTTGAAACAAATCACTCAATAGATGTCAACTTTTACAACAATAAGGGTGTTGATTTGAAGTCATAGTGTCCAACCCACAGAACCACATCGTGAGATTTATTTACCTGAAGGCTGAACAGCTTCTGAAATCACACGACCAGAGAGATGGAGTCCACCACCATCAAAGTTGTTGCTACATCTTTATCTCCCTTCACTTTTATTTTTTTAAACTTAAAATGTGTTGATAATGCATCAGGAATAATCAAGCTATCTGGTGGGAGTGTTACCATTTTTTTTCTCTCCCCCTGGCATGAAATATAAATATTCTAAGAATACATATACATACATAAAATAACATTTATATTGCTGTTTCCATCCATCTGTATGTTTTTGTCCCCTGGTATAACTGACTTTGCTCAATATTTTTTCATGACCCTTAACTAACCCAGCCAGCGTATTCAAGAGTGATGCCCTCTGGTATTTTGATGTTTTTAACAGTTTTATTTTTCTCATTTTGGGGAAAAATATTCAGCTTGGGCTTTTTTGTGTGTCTGCAGTGTTTTTAAATGTTGGGGTATTGTTTTTCATTGGTTAAACAGTTTATCCAAAGCCAAAAAAAAAAGTTTTTTTGTAGCCTTAACAACTACTTACGTGTATTAAGAAAAAAGTAATGATCGCTTCGAGGCACAAGTTTTAAACCGTGTATTCTTTCTTTGACATGTAATCAATGGATGAAGCTAATTATACCTTTTCTTAATCACAGCTTGTTTGTTTCTGACCATTTTGACTTATTTCTGACTACTTTACTGAATGAGTTTTGTTCACATAAACACAGTATGATTGTGCAGGTAGTGGGGGGGATAACTCCACTCCTGGTGGCTCTTCTCAGTCTTTTCTATGTCGTCTTTGTTTTGCCTTCCACACTGCACTCTGTCTGTTTCTGTTGGCGATCCTTTTCTGCTCTGATCATAGAAAACGAATCAGTTCTGTCCAGTCTGCTGTATTTTGTGTTTTTCTGCACTATAATATCATAACGTTGTACGAAACTTCACTCCAGTGTTGACATTGCTGGTACTGATCTATGTTTAAGTGTTTTGTTGGTAGCACTTCATATACATGGGGAGGAATGTACTGAACGAGAGGCTCAGGTCAGACCAGTGAAGCATTGCTGACTCAATTTGTGGTGGGTAAAGTAAGTAAAGCAAAAAATTAATCATCAAGTGAAAAATCCGGAATGTATCCAAATACACGTTTTGAACTGACACTGACATCTGATGCCTGACCTGTCAGTGTTCTCCCGTCTCCTCCAGTCCTCAGATGTCACAGAGTGAATTTACTGCAAAAACATCCAGATGTAAAACCATAAAGGTGTGATACAGCAGGTATGCACATTTTAGATAAGCACATCAGACTGAGTAATGTAGCTGTTGTTCAGCAAAAGTCCACAGAGATGTGTATCAGGCTGAGTCACTGCACTGCAAGAGTGGGAGAGATTCTCCATATAAGATACCAGAGAAAGCAGAAAACCTGTGACAGTATCCAGGTATGACACTAGATCGTTTATTTTTAATAACTAGAATGTTTAAATTCTCATCACCATTAACTTGATTTCATAGTCACAAACTGGGCAAATTTTCTTAAAAAAAACATTGAGAAATTCTTTTGGTTAATCTTACATTAAGTGCATTAATCTACAAACAATAGCAATCTAGTTTTTGGGTGGTTTGATCTGATCTTCATTACAAATGATCTGCAACTTATCAGTAAAAGACACTCTATCAGTTTGGCTCCATACACACACACATTTTATACCTTTTTTTTGTTGTTGTTGCAAGAGTTATTGTTACAAAAATTCTATTTTTATCTACTGCTTTAGGCACGGAACAGCCATGACCATTCTTCAGATGTTTAATCTCATATGTGTTTCAGTTATCACAAAGATATCGAAACTCTCATTTCCTCATCTTGAGCTTCAGGTCTGATGGTGTCAAAGCCCGTTTCAAAGAACAAGGATCCAGCTGGATCAATTCTTAAAAGTTAATTATCTCACTCCAACCAATCAGTACCATGACCAGGTTTTGTCCAAAGCTGCCAGAACTGAAAAGTATAATTTCCCGGTTTATCACACCCACTCACTGAGTGGAACATGTCCACCAGGCAGAAGTCCACCTCCGTTGAGGTGTTGCTTTGTGTTGAGTCAGTTTAGAAATTTAAAATTATGCAGCACAATCAGTTAACTAGGAAAATGAATGTTTGTGTGTGTCCCTCCACCCAAAACAAACACTCTTCTACGACCTCCAAGCACAAACTTTATCCGTTCTGGATTTGATTCCCTCCTGTGCAGAGTTTGTACGTTCTCCCCGTGTCTGCGTAGGTTCTCTCCGGGTTCTCTGGCTTCCTCCAACATCCAAAAGCGTGCAGCTCAGGTGATTGGCCACACCAACCTGACCGTAGGAATAAGTGTGTGCGTGGGAGGTTGTTTGTTAAATGTACTGGCGATGTGTTTACCCCACCCGTGACCCGCAAAGTGGAAAAGCAGCTGAATGCATTTAGATGGGTTCTATTCATGGAACTTGGTTCCTTGGTCGCTTCCAAAGTAGGTTGGTTGTTTTGTCAAGAAAAACCCAGCCAACCTTCTAACCCTAACCCATCATGGCATGTTCTGTGAAAGCTTTGCTTTTACATGGTTAACATACGACAGGTTTGACGAACATTAAATATCAAGCTGACATTTTTGCTAACATAGCTAAGCAGCATGTCAAAAAACGACATTATAATTAAGTCAAAGGAACATTTTTTATTTTAGTATTCATATCATTCTTACAGGTAATACACAGAATTATTCCATGGGTCGGAATTTGTATTTATAATGAATCAGTCAATCCACTTGTGCTACTGTTGTGTGTTTTATGGTGATGTGATCTGGTCCAACAGCTTGCTGGGTGTTATTGTCGTGTACAGTTTAAACTAATCCAACAAAGGAACGCTTCACACAATGGTTGTATGTTTGAAATTAAATTAGCAACTATTTTTACTTCATGAACTGTTAAGGCATCAGATCTGACGTATTTTTAATGATTCTGAACATGTACACTGTAGATAATATTATCTACAAAAGTGGTTTGTTTATTTTTTTCCTTCCAAATCCTTCAATCTGTGTCCAAATTCGAACTTTTGATGTTGACATTGATCGCCCCCCCCCCCCCCCCCAAAATACACTATGATGAATCAGAATGTTTGGAAAGCCACGTAAAACCAAACTAAAACTAAAAGGACACGGGACACAGGTAGAGTGCAAAACCAGCAGTCATATCAGCCATAAGAGCAGTTTCCAAGCATTTCACATGCAGACCTCCTAAACTGACCCAGATGAGTCCCCTGACCCCTCTGTTTATTAAATGTTGTCTCAGAGTGGGTTCCAGATATTAGCTTTTACTTTTCATTACATTACATGTCTAAAACCCATGCATAATATATTATGTCAATGTGAAATATTAAGAATAATTAATTCTTTGCAGCAAACAGCATCAAAGACAACAGCATCAAGGATGACAGCATGTCCCCAGACCTCATGTTGATAACTACTGGCCTATTATTTATAAGGTCATTGTACTTTTATAAGGTATGTTATATATTCTGTGTTCCTGTATTAATTCACTATGAAATATTTCATGAAGCATATATTGAAATACGGTTACATGTACCTGACATGTCAGCATCACCATGCAATCGTCACCTATAACCCACTTGGCGTGAGTCAGTTTCTGCAGAGACATTACCTTCGCCTGTGTTTTTTTTTTGTTTTTGTTTGTGTGTGTGTGTGTGTGTGTGTGTGTGTGTGTGTGTGTGTGTGTGTGTGTGTGTGTGTGTGTGTGTGTGTGTATGGGTGTGTGTGTTGGCAATGATCCTGAACCTGAGCTTTTGGGTGGGGGCCTCATGGCCCTCAGCCAATAATAGTTGACAATATTGTCTAATATCTGAGTGACCACGCTACATCTCTGTCTTGTCTTTGCTCTAAGCTCAGGATGTGTTCATACAGGTGTCAATATCAGTAACATGAAATCTTCATTTGTGATTTTTTATGGATATTTGATTAGTATTTTAGTACATAACTATGAAACAGAATTTACTTCATGTATTTGCTGCCTCACTTCACTTCCTGGTTGGCTGGCTTGACCACCAATGCTCTCTGTGGTTTCGGAGGACTGGCCAACTGGCAGCTGGATCCTCTGCTATGCTGTAAAAGTGGAAAATAATCCCATCATGTTGCCACCCTCAGTTTTGGATCTGGTTCATTATTGATAAATTGTTGCTGCGCCCTCCTGTTGCTCCATCCCAACTGGTTTCATGAAAATTAGACCAGTAGCTCTTCTGTAATCCTCGTGACAAATCAATGAACCAAACTGAAAAAAACCTGTTGTTAAGCAGAGGTATTAATTAGAATCAACACCTAGAAGGGCACTCAATAGAGCGAATACTGCCACCAAGCCCCTACAGTCCTTTTTAATCAAATTAAACTCTAATCCATGCTTCAAGAAGACGCGTGCCAGTAGGCCTCAGGGTTCTCAGTGGGAAAATGACCGCATCGACCCCTGTATTGGGATTCACAGAGGAATGTGTGGTTTCTTCTTGGATGAATGGGTCTGCATAAGAGCACATGCACATTCATTTCCTCCCCTTATGTGCATTCAATCCATGAGTACGACTATACTCTAGATTTTATGGGCTTACATTACACTTGACTGTAGTTCGCTATTCAAATCAAATTTCACCTTGCTGTGTGATTATTTCATATCTGTTCCAGTTTTCATCAGTATAAGTTTTCATTTCTAATTATTAGTATTGTTGTTGTTGATTTATCAGTGTCATAGATGTGTAAAGAGCTCCAAGTGTGTGTGGACTGAATTCATACTCAAACTCCAGAAATGCTGCAAGTGCACTTTCCTTTTTCTCCTCACTTTCCTGTAGGTTTGTATATTCATTCATTCATTCATTCATTCATTCATTCATTCATTCATTCACAACCACTTATTCGAATCACGGGTTATAGATTTTCCTGAAGTCTATCCCAGCTAGCACCAGGCGAGAGATGGGGTTCACCCTGGATGCCAGTTCACTGCAGGCACAACCAACCAACCAACCAACCAACCAACCAACCAACCAACCAACCAACCAACCAACCAACCAACCAACCAACCAAACAAACAAACAAACAAACAAACAAACAAACAAACAAACAAACAAACACCCAGCCAACCAATAAGCCAGCAGAAAAGTGTGTAAACACATTTATCGTTGTTACTCGGCAGCATGTAGTTTGTTAGCATTTGCTTTCTAATTTCTTCTACCACTATTTAAATGAAGTAAAACATGTAAAACATCAAGACCTGTTTTTTTTTTCTAACATATAAACACATAGCAAGTCCATAAATACAGGTACTTCAGTTGGAGATGGAAGGCGTGCTTCTGAGCTCGGCAGTCCTGTGGGAGCTGCTGGCACTGGAGTTCATTAAAAAAGAAAGCTGTGCTTTAGGCACTATTCACTCTGTCACTTCTCTCACATGTAGGAGACTCATAATGAAGCTAACCTTCACCACAGGGACTCTGTGCTCTGGTTCATGGGTTTGGCCTGACCCACACGTAGGCTGAAGTATCTCATACTCATACACACAGACACGCATGAGACATGACAGAAATACACTCACGTCTCTTCCTAATCCCAAATGCTGATAATTCACCCACTCATGCATGCACTTGTCTCATCCCATAAACAGGAAGCGCATAAAGAGGTGTGTGTGTGTTTCTGTGTGTGTGTGTGTGTGTGTGTGTGTGTGTGTGTGTGTGCGCACGCACTGCCATTTTCCGAATCTGTGTGTCACGAAATGTGTGTGTTTGTGTTCACACATTCAACTTCTCTGTCTGGATACAAACATGCTGTAATTTTTAGGAGACAACTTTTGTACCTGAGCGTCGAGGCCTATCATTACTAATTTTATAGTTTACTAAAAACTTTAAATAATACAACATTTTATGCTATATTTGTTGCTGATCTCTTCAGTACCAGTGTTATCAGTTTTGTAACAGCAGTAAAATTCGCTACCACAGGAGGGGTAAACAGGTAAACACACTACAATGTTGTGCTGCTCCACAGGTTAAGTAAATGGACACTAGATTGGTAGGTGTTTTGATTTAATTTATGCAGGATTGTTTGTCCTTTTTAATTAGGAAAAATCAAAAGCAACTTCACAAATCAATGGCATGGAAGACCCTTTTTAACCCATTCAATTCTGGAGCGGATCAACGTGAAGCTGTGAATTTAGGAAGTTAATTTATTAATCTTTAGAGTTTGATTTTCCTCATCATTTTCATGTCTTACGATGTACACATGTCATGCTGGAATTTAGTTTAGGGTTTATGTTCATATAAAGAAACTGCTGGTCCTGAGCAGAGCTATCCAGCCCTTTGAATTCCATTCGTTTGTCATATAAGGTTTTTTGAGGTACTAAAGCATTAATGCTTTAACTCCAGATATATAACTATAGGGTTCATGTCAGTACAAAGCGAGCCTGACAGCCTTATAATCACTGAACTACGTATATTTTTCTACTTGCTCTCTGGACCTCTCTTCTCTATCTTTTTGTGTGTAGTTTTGTGTTGCTCACAGGTTGTTTTGTTCAGCTCAAATATGGCCTCTGCCATTCCAGAATCTGTCCTAGTTCCCATCTCGTCATTGCTGCGAACATCAGTGGAGGTTCACTTTCAGCTCTCCAAACTGTATCTGTGCCTTCACATCTGCCGCCCTGCAGTTAAATGTCAACATGTTGTCATATTTTCTTCCACTCTGGAATGAAGTCGTCACAAAGGGCCGGGGGAAATGTAGGAAACATTCTGAGCTCTAAGTAGTCTGGTTCAAAGTAGTGAAGTGTTAAGTCCCCTTCTCCTTGGGCTGTCTCTACTTTGTCTTGTTTTTTTTTTTTTTTACACAATTATTTTGTGACGGTTCACATTTGCTAATACATTCTTTTAATGATTAAAGAGATATCATAGCATTTACTAAACAGCCATTTAATTTGGCACAACATTAGAGTATAAAGTCAATTTTTGATTTCTAGGTCACATTTGGTACAAAAGCAAAACTAAACAAAAACAGACAAACTAATACCATGATTCAAAAACTCATCATTAAAAATTTATTTATACTCTTTTTTTAGATGGGTTTGGATGAGATTCTCTGATTTAGTCCCTTCAATTAAATTTTAACTCAAATGAATGATGACCTGTTTCCACTCCTAAAGAAGAAACTGAGTTTGCCTTCTACTTTGTGCATTACATCCTTAATGCTAATTCTTAATGCTAATTCATCATCTGATGGAAATGTGGCTGTTTGAAAAGAAAACAAGATAATCAAAATACAGGATGGTCCTTTTGTAGAAAAGTTACCTTCAAATATGTTTAGCAATTAAAATATACACTGGTGAAAACAGTCAGATGTGTATCCTGTGTGACCACATTGTTCATCTAGCACCGAAAATAACACATTTTCCAATGCACACATGGCTCAGAAAGCTTTTAATTTACAGTCATCATGAATAAAATAGCAGCGCAAAGTTAATGCCACAGTGTCTCACAATTATAACATATTATGACTTAAGCTCATTCATCCTACATGAGAAGTAGATGGAGGTATTTTGTTCGGTAAAATTAAAAGCTGTGTTTAGTGAAAAACAAAGATATCTGCTGTCACGTGTAAGTCATGCAGCCAAAGTGACAGCTTGAAACTTTAGACTGAAATCCAAGTGGAATCAGTGGTGAAGAATTGGGTCAAACAGAATTAACAGATACTGGAGAGCAATAAAAAAAAAAGTCTACATCCTGTAAGCTAACAACACGACCTGCAGAACACTCTCTGAGATTGTCCCCAAAGTGTGTCTGGAGTAAAGATTATGTTTGTCAGCGCAGCGTTCTGTCAGACATGAGCTGTGCTGTGACATAAATGTGCCTCAGGTCACTCCAGTCACCTCAGGTGTCTAAATTTAAGGCTGAAGTGTCTTCGGCTTAGGTTCTGCTGCTTTCCTCTTACCTCTGGAAGGTAAACAAGGAAAACATTTGGACTTCTGCAAGGCACTAATCTGGTTTATGAAGTCGTCCGTTTGAAACAAACAATATTTATGTAATGAGAAAAAAGAAAATGAAGTATAAGTAATGAACATGGGTAAAACATGAGATTAACGTAGCGTGTGAGCTTCTTTCTCCTCTTGTTGTTTACAACTTGTGATATACCAGGGTCTCTATTTTTGTGTGCAAAGATTAAATGATTGTTTAAGTTAGTTAATTTCTCTTCTGGATTTGTCTTTTATTGTTTTGTTTTGTTTTTTGTTTCTGGGTCTTTTTTTTTTTTTTGGAACTACAAATCATATCAACAAACAGTTGTCCATCGATTATGAAGACCTACATATTTGTCTCGTCTACAGCCGCATAACTGCCTTGTGGGTCTTCTGTAACTTATTATATTACGACAGACGGGGTACACCCCGGTTGAGATGCCAGCTATATGTATAATATGTATCAGTAAATGTACTGTAGTGTTGTTGCTGTTTTGCATAGACCACTAATGTGTTACTTGCTTACCTAATTGGCCCGTAGCATTCAGAAGCTCAAACGTCAAAGCTAACAATACTGTCAAATCTCAGGTGTCAAAGTGGAGACAGTGGAGCAGAGCACATCTATTTATGACACTGTCACAGTCTTGATTTTTGGTGACTGTCACTCACAATCTGTCAGCTATCAGATGGCAGCAGCAGGAATATCTGCTCTCCAGTCCTGTTCGGCTTAGTGTAAACCCTTCGTTGGAGTGCAGACCACATTGGGATGCTTTTGTTTTGTTGTGTTCCACTAATAGCAGACACTAATATGTTGTGATACACTCTTTCCTGTATTCGAGTCACAACGGAATCATGGTGGAATGGTCGCGTCAGAACATGGGATTCACCAGAGGATGGATCTGTCTTCAGGTCACCCGAATCTGTCACGTTGGCTCTCGGTGATATGAAACATGCTGACTGCCAACAGCAGGACGGTCTTCAGCAGCCACCCTTCAGCTAACCAGCCCCAGGTTATGCACAAGGCTGTTTCCTAGTGGGATGAGGTTTATCATCAAGAGCATGGGAAAATTAAAAGTCAAACCATTTGAAGGTTTAGCATTTAGCCTGCTGTTGTTCGCATTTGAAGTTGTACAGCACAAGGCAGTGGTAATCTCTGCCCCGAGGCACTTCTCCACTCGCTGCCCTGTTGAGATGATGTGGAGTGATTATACAGCAGCTTTGTGAGATTCGACCCACCAATCCAATCTCCCATTACGTATCATACACGTTTGTTATATTTATACTCAGTGTTAGAACGCTTTGTGGGGTTAACCATTTACCACCTGTTATGTTTGGAATTCATTTAAATGCTAGAAATATTTCAGTCACCAGATGTAACCGTCCTGACAAAAAGAAATATCTATTGATCTGAAAACAACTGCATACAGGGTCTGAATGAAAATGAGCAGCTTATACAACCAACATAGAGAATGTTGATTTTTGTTTTTTGATGTCTAAATGTTACAGCCATATTATGACACACAAAAAAAAGTTAAAAAGGTACACCTAACGTTTTGGTTGAAATTATGAACATGTTGTCAGGAGGTTAGAGGAAGTGACATTTCCCCCATTTCAAACATTGAAAGTTGCCATACCTTATTTGTATTTATATAATGTATTAACAGGAAGTGTTGCTACCTTCACTGTGATTTCCTGTTCTTTTCTATTTTCTATTTTCCATCTCCGTCGGGTCAACCTCTGCACTCCGAACCTAAATATGAACATGCTTCGGACTTCCCCTTTGAAGTCAGATATAGTTCTGCTTGCGCTGCTGGATGCCAGGTTTTCATCGACACAAACTGAATCCATGTTACATGCTGGCCCTTTACACTTTGCTGGTCCGGCGTAGGTTTGACAGTTACAAAATCAAACAGTTTTACTGATAATTAAAATCTGAAGGGGAAGCACGACTGTTATTTTACAGTGTTTTATCATTAATCCACTCACTACTTCTTCCAGGTGGTATGAAGCATCATTATTGGCAAGTTGGGAGTACTTTGTCTCAGTTTGAACTCGGTAGCTAATCTGGTTAAACGTTATAGTGTGCAATGTTTAATATTGTTGCACTGCTCCAATCAGGCTTCTCTCCATAACCCAAACCTAAAAACTCACAATATTTACTCAGGATAGCTAGAACTGTCTTTACAAATGCAGCTTTTACTGTTGTGTTGTGTGTATTGATAGGCCTATTTTTCTTGCATGATATGAATTGACCATACGATTAATGTCAATTTTGAAATCTTTCTAAATTTTTGAGGAAATTCGCAGTTACTGGGTACAACTTTGAAATACCAAATTGTAAAACTTTGTAAGTAATTCCACTACTGTAAATGGAAAACCGTGGCTTTCGCTCAGAATGGTGTTGATTTTCTTAATATTCTACTACAAACCTGGTGATATACCTGAGCTCATGTGACCGCCCTGTTTCCTCTGCAGCCCTCCAGCGTTGTGTGGGAAAATCTTCCCCATAGAGATGAGTGGTAGCGTTCAGATCCGTTCATCACATGGCATAAATGCAGGAGGCGTTTTTCAGACTGGAGACATTTGCCTTTTGCATCGGGAAGATTATCTGAGATGTGAGAGCTTACCACCCACTGTTGGTCTTTGCCATCTAAGGCCTGCAGTATCGTTTGCAGTCGCCAAAGGCTCCTCAGCGGCTCTCTCTCTTCAGACGCTCCAACCTCTCTATAGCGTCAAGTTTCAAAGAGCTGTTTGATTACTGAATGCCATTCAATAGCCGTCCTAAAGAATGTTCTATACAGTCTTTCAGTGCTCTGCTTATGTCGTTGTAAGCCTTAGCCTCTTCATGTTGGCTTCAGTTTTTAGAGGGCAGAATGATGCTGCTCAGATTTTCAATCTGATTTTAGACCTTAATGTCACTGCAGCTTTATCCTACAGAGAGAGGTCGACTGTTTTAACGCTGTGACCAAGAACTTTATCAACATCATGATTTTAATACTTCCTGTAAACCATTTTTTTTACCGATAAGATCTAATTGCAGAGTCAGACTGTGTTATCAAACATGTACTTTACATATGTACTGTACATCATGTCCTACTTTTCTTTGAGCATTCATGTTGACATGTGTAATTCATCAGCGATAATTCATATATAGTTATATTTGCACACTAAGGTGTAATCACACATCAGTGTGTGTTGTTTTAGGTAACCCTGATTAAACTGGTGTCCCACAGGGTTGGTTGCTCACTGTGCTTCAGGGATGTGCTTTTAGCCCCCAGGCTAAGAGCTGCTTCCTGAGCCGGACAAACGGACTGTGGGACAAAAGGCCAGGAGCTTTTAATATGTGTGGACAAAAATTTAAAGAGAAATATTTGAATTCTTGTAATCCCAATAATAATAAATAAATGGCATATAGTAACTCTTAATTATTAAAGGTTACAGAGCTTATCTAAGTACTACCAAATAAAAAGTAAATACTGTATGCAAACATCATCAGAGCGTCCTCTAATTAGTCAATTAATTAGCCAGTGAATAATATTTTTACAGTAACTGGTTATATTTAATATATCAAGGCTGATGAGACAATGTCAGATCATTCATTTTTTCATAAACTGGGAGAAAATCATGCAACTTTTTTGAGCATCATCCCTGTTGATTAGATCTGTCCAGAGTCGAGCATTATCGTTTTGCTTAAGAAGAAAAATACCACAAAAACTGATGTCATATGCTTTGTGTAAGTTAAGATTTATTTCACTTGTGTTTAATTTGTTGTCAAACTAAACACAAATAACTTTTGCAATAAATCTTTTTACTTCAGTCAGATATAATAAATCTTATGACTCCCAAAGTTTTGTATTTTTAATAGTAATGCGCAACTTTAAAATCCACAATTTCTATCTCGAGGCATCAGTTGCTAAATAATTTAAATGTGTGTCAATAAAAGATACAACTACATTTTGACACAGGGCTGAACATGTATATGTGGGGCCTGCCTTGATAAGGCTGTTTATTGGGGTAAAGTCTCCAGTGGGGTCATCAGTGGAGGATATGGTTACATTTTTATCAAAGCATTGAACCCCAAATGGCTTCAGTTGTAATGTTTTTGCTCTAATTACACAAATCCATCAACACCAGTTTCTTGGGGCCTGGAATTTAAAAGGGATGGCATGGGGCTTGTCTTCAATAGACACATCTGCCTTCTCTCTAAATCATAAAGTCATGTATTATCATGTGCAGGCCCCCCTCCAGGGAAGACTATGCTAAATTCTGCAGTTGAAAAATGTTCAATCCGGAGCTGAATTATAAATGGCTTTAGCAAACCACTTGAGCATACAGATTGCTACTGCTTTCACGGAAAAATGGACTTGATAAGTGGGAGAACGAAGACGAGAATGAGGTGAGGTGTGGTGTGTCGAGGCTATTATTACCGGCTACAGCAACGCGTCTCCATGCTGCTTCACCCACTCCAGCCTGGCTGTCACTCCAAGGGATTTGGATGTGGAATCAGTACCGCCTTCTAAAGCGAAGTGGAATTGAATTCTCTTCCAAGTGAACACCGCACATTATGTTATAACGCTTGATAAGTTTGCTCACTGGGTTTTGATGGGCTGTGTAATTTTTTTCGCTTACAAATCAAGTAAGAATGCACCTGTTCCTTTTACCTGTTGAGAGCGATTCTGTCTTTTCTCTAATGACAAGCTGCAGCAGTCTGAGGGAATGGAATGGCAGCAGATTGCAGAAGTATGTCAGTGATGGAGAAATCTCAACAGCAATCATCTTCAAAACCATCAAGGCTTTCAAATGGAATGATGAAAGAGGAGAGGAAGAGAGAAAACATGAGGGACATCAGAGGGATGTGCCGACAGAGAGCGAGGAGGATGTGGGGAGGAAGGAGAGAGAGAGAGTGTGTGTGTGTGTGTACCAGAATGATCAAAATGGGTGATAAAGAAAATAAAAGGAGAATGGAGAAATTGAAAGAAAGAGAAAGTCGGAGAAAGTCTGAATCTGTCTCTGGAGAATTACCTTTCTTGTTGATGCTCAGCCTCAGAGATAATCAGGTGCTGAAATTCCCCTTCCCCAAGGACCACGAGAGCAGATTGCAGAACAATAGGCCTCTCTCTCTCTCTCTCTCTCTCTCTCTCTCTCTCTCTCACACACACACACACACACACACACACACACACACACGCACACAGTCTCCTGAAATGTAGACAAACTCTCACCTTCTAACATTTGTGAAAACTTTTTCCCCTTTGTCCAAATGAATGTAAATGTATGTTTGCAGCAGCAATCAGAAGGAGTCAGTCACTGTTTTGTGTCTGCAGGGAAAAAAAAATCCTGCCTGTTCATCCCAAAAGAACACGCACACACACACACACATGAGAGAGAGAGAGAGAGAGAGACTCATGTGTAGCTCTCCCCTTTGGCTGCCTGTGAAGTATGAACAGCAGGTGGTCTTTTTTCATCTGTAATGTGAGTTTGTTAATATCCATTTCACTGTAGTGTGTGTGTGTGTGCGTGTGTGTGTGTGTGTGCGTGCAGAAGCTGTAATATTCCCAGAAGTCCTCTGGTCTCCGCTCTATATTTTATCCCAGGTTAGAACATTGCATTGCCTAAACCCAGTAATGAACTGCTGTTGCTTTAATGTTGGGCCGTAAGCCTTGAGGAAACGCTCCGGCTCCTCTGCCTCGTCTTTGTTGTCTTACCGTCTTTAATAGACTCTATAAACACTACTCCAGTTCCTGAATCCTCTTTAAAGGAACTGTTTGAAAAATGCTCAATCCCTGCATCTTGTTGGAGTTGTGACTAAATTATCCACTAAACTTTTAAAACAAATATCAGGGTTTTGTTTTTTTTGTTTTTTTTTGGTGTGTTTGGGATATTTAAGCCAACACTGAAAATATCACATGATGTAAAAACACTTACTAGGACTGCACTATTCCATATTAACAGGTAGCAGGTAGCGATTGATAAATTATTGTTGCAAAATATTGATTGACTTATAAAAATAGAAACAAGTTGTCGACTTGATTATGTTATCCGTGATGATTACATTGTAAACTTTTCATTCATTAATGTTCTTGAGGATGAGATAAAATCACCTGGAATCTTCTTCCTGTGAGGCGCCACCCACTGCGCCACCGTGCAGCCGTGTTACATACTTGTATTGATATGAACATTCATTTTTTTAGTATCTTATTCAGAATGTATTCAAAGTTACCCACCCAAACAGGGAAGGTCAGACAGAGGAGGGGGGGGAAGACAATGGTTTGTACCTCACATTTCACAGCTGACCGGCTGAGCCAGCATGACGCCTTTTAACTGGATCTATGAGTTTCTGGGCTTAACTCAGATTTTCTGCTCTGCAGGGCGTCACTGCTCTCTACTACCCAAGCTCCTTATAGATATTAAAATATGCACCATCTGATGAAGACATAAAGTAACTCCCAAGTCTCCCGAAAAGTACACCATTGAATAGTTTGTTTTAACAATGGATCAAATGACTGTTTGAAAAGTGAAATGTGTTTGAGAAGCTTCTCTGCACCGCAGCAGAGCTTTGTCATCCCTTTGAACATTCTTCTGCTCGGTGAAAGCAAACAGATGTTCTCCAATGAAAAAGGTCTGATAAATGGAACCTTCCCAGCCGCAGGTATTGTGTCAACACTGGCCTATTCTGCAAAGAGACAATTCAAAAGCAACATGTACATGTCATAAAGTTTTGTAGGGAGATAATGTAGCCCATGACGCCTGCATGCGTTGGTTTATACCTCCACAAGGTGGCGCTGAAGAGTCAAAGGTTTAGACAATAAAGATGAGGCGACAGCGCTACCCACTGCGCCACCCTTGATATGAACCTAATGAATAGAAACAGCAAATATGGAGTCAGCAGTGCATCAGTGAAGGTATTTTATACCCTTAAATACTTGAATGCTGGAGTTTTGGCAACACTGCCCCCAAAGATTAACAATGGTACTGCTCCGTCTCATCTGTTTTGCCTACTTTTGAATGACCCCTAACTTGTTAGTCACACTATCAGCATTTATAAATGCATCTTTTTATTATTTCCAATGGATTTAGTGAATATTTTACAGTAGAAGTTATTGTCTCATGTTCCCACAGGCTAGCACCGAAGAATAATTGGAATACGTGCTGAAGCACTGCTGTCTCTGCACAAACTGAAGTAGCAAATTGAAATTAAACTTGTTACTGAGTTCAAGTATAGAGCGCACTTGAAAAAGAAAATATTTTTTACTCATTCTGCCCATCATTGCAACGGATGGTGCTGCCTCTTTCACTTGAAAAGATTGTCATTTTTTTAGATGGAGGTCAATACAAGGAGATCATCTATCTTCCTCTGTTCTCCTGATGCTACTGCTGCCCAGTTCAGACTCTCTCAGAGATGTCTGTCTGGATGTCTGCTGTTGGAATCCAGCGTGGACTGTCTTCCCACCGCCTGACAATCAGCAGATGTGTGGAGCTGCAGGGGTTTGTGTGTATGAAATTGGTCTGTTATGGCTGAGAATATGATTTAAAGGGGCATTTTAGGTGAGTTCCAGTCTTTCACATTTGATAAAGTGCTTGAAGGAGGAAATTTCAGTCATACAATTCAGCTGTGCAAAGCATACTACAAAACATTACTGTAGGTGAATGGTCAATCCTGGTCTCAATATATGACTTAAAGCTAAGTGAATGAAGGCAAGGTTCAAAGGTCATTTTCTTCAAACGATGTCCTTTAAACAAACAGAGCAAAATAAACTGTTGTTCCTCTTAAGTGTTTTTAACGATAAGCTTTGGTTTTCTGTTTGGTTGGTTCCTGCATCACTGGTTCCTGCATCACTGGTTCCTGCATCACTGGTTCCTGCATCACTGGTTCCTGCATCACTGGTTCCTGCATCCATTTTCTTCACACTTAAAAGCAGAGGCACAATCCACTTCCACTGAATGGAAAAGACAATTCCCAGGGTCCTCTTGTCAGGATTTAGCACATGTGGAGAAGCCTCAAAATTACATCTACACGCACATTCAGTCATTTCTATTAAAAGTGAACATCTCCTCCTTTCTTTGCTTGTGAGCAAACTTATCAGGCTTGATGTCAAATGAAGGTGGCCCGCTGAGAGAGTGAGACCACTGCACAGATCATTGTCCTTATTAAAGAGGTATTAATCGCTTAGAATTGAGCTAAAGTCATATAGAGGGATAGAAGGATTTTGAAAGTATACTTATACTTCCATATTTACGTTGTCAGAGGTTAAAAGATTTTGATATTTTGCTTAATTTCCACCTTTCTTTTAAGGGAAAGCACAGTTTTGCTCATCTTAAGCAAGAATGAAGACTGAAAACATAGTGGACTAACTATCCTGACTGTTCTCCAACCTGTGTATTAATTTGTGGTTTGAGGAGGGTTATGGTTCTACATCTGTTGATATTCAAGTGACAAACTCTGCAGGTTTGTTGCCAGATCTCGCAGACCTCAATGTGAACAAGCTGAAAGAAACAGCTTTGTCTTTCATCTAGACCCATAATTGACTGCTAGATCAGGTTTCGTTATTTGACAATGCAGTATCCTGGTGAGATGGGAGTGTTTATTTTCAGTCAATGCAAACCTAAATCAGAACTTAGATCTCAAAGGTGATTGCTTGTTTCTCGGTTTGTTTGTTTGTTTGTTTTTTTGCCTCCTTAGCTAACAATGCAGATAAATTAGGTTTTTGTCAAATATGACCTGGCGTCTCATCTGGGGTGTAACCTGCCTTTTATCCGCAGCCAACTGGGATTGGCTCCAGCAAATGCATGACCTGCAAGGTGGACAAGCAGATGAAGACAAAATCATTATGTTTGTCTCGTCTACAGGAAAATGGATCTGTAAGGTTCTTGTTGATGCGCTGGAGAAACTGCAAACTAAAGTCAAACTCCATCTCACTATAGACAGGAGACAAAATTTGATTGGGTCATCGAACTGAAAGAAATTATTTCATGCAAAATATTGATCTACTCCAACGTTGATTCCTGTCCTGCTGACATGTTGCAGCATTTTTAAGATAAATGAAGTCTATTTTTTCAACAATAGGACAAACACACACGTCTGCCTGTTATAAAAGAATGTTATTACACTTTTTAAGGCATATTTCAGCTTCACGTAACGATAGAATGTTGTTCCGTCACTTCACTTGTGTTTTTGGTTTGAGACTGTTATATTTTCCATTTCTATGAGGAAAATGACCAAATAAAGAATCTTTTTAGAGAGTGATGATGTTTTGAAAGGTTTTTCTTGACACTCACTGATTGATTCTGAGTTGACCTGGGATTTTGGCTAGACAAATGATTAATTCGATCTGCAGAATGGATTTCTAAGGGCACATTATTATTAAGTGTGAGCAATCTTCTTCGAGTCTGTCTGACACAACTCATTCTCTTCAGTGGAAATGAGAAGATAAATCCTGCTTAGCGACATTTTTCCTTTTGAGAGGGGAAATAAGATCTCCTTTATGAATTTCTACTGGGATATAATCCTCTAAAATGCTGTTTTTATAGCTCACACATTGATTTTTGGGTAATACTTCTTCCTGATATATCAGTTTCTTACTTTAAACAGTCACATATGATAAAGGCCCTAACGAGAGACCATCATGTCGAATAATTAACTCCAAAGCAGTAGGAATGTTTCAGAGTTTGTTGTAAAGAGTTTATTTATGTAATCAAGTTTTAACTTTCATTTTCAATGTCCAAATGTGAAGCAGTTATACAGCACAAAGAAAAAAAGCACACATTATGAACATGTGGGGTTTATATTAGCATCAATTTAATTTTAGTTGATAATAAAACCAATATTTTTCTATGCCGGCTTTGCCAGAGCACAGCATGACTGCCTTTTCAAATGAATATGTGGTGATTCTGAGCTGCTTCATGTCATTCATTCACATACCTCACAAAAAAAAAAAAATAACTGGCACTCAGGAAATGTTCCTCCCAAAATAGTACTTCTGAATTGGAGAGATTCAGGCGTTATTGAGGTAGATAAATGCCATATTCAAAATTTATTTATATAAAGGAATGATGGATGATGCATGGATGGATGGTTGGATAGATGGATGGATATTTTAAAAGAGCAGCAGGCCTGAAATACAGGCGATGCAATGGAATAATTTCAAACTTGTTAATCGGAGCAGAGCAGCCAGCATGTTTTACTATTAGTACGGCTGCCAGCAGCAGGAAGCACTGAAGTCCTCCAGCAATGCAGAAGCAAACTTTTGAGACTTTCAATATATAAAATATTCATATTCTTAATTTAAAATGGAAGAAAAAATGAAGACTGTTATATTTAATGTAGGGTGAATACTTTTGAGCATACCCTGATTCTCACTGGGTAACAATGAATCAAAAAACAAAAACTATCAGCAAGTCCTGTAACAACTAGTTTTTCAGTGGTGAACATCTTAAAAGTTATATTATTTAAAGTCAGTCAGTGAATATGAGTGTGTTGTTTTATATTTGTTCATTTTCTGATAACAAATGAAGGAGTTAAAGAAAAGGTTCAGGCCTCATTCTCTCCTGATTGGTTTGCTGCTGCTTCTGATGTAGTAAACTGTGACAAGAGTTTAAAAAGAAATTAGGTGTCATCCAACAGAGTCACCCGTGATGAGTTCTTCATATTCATGTGTTTGTAATATCTTCTTCTCAAACGCTGTCACGGGTCAGTGTTCGAGCTCATCTGCAAACTACCTCTGAATTGGATTTTCACACAGAGAAGACAAGGAAGAAAATTACAAGACAGACAGACGCTGATGCTGCTTGATCTGCCCACGTGTGTCGTTACGCTGTACCTAGTTTCATTGCAAATTATGTTCATGCTGGTTAATGTGTATTGCATTGTCAGTGATAGACATTGGATTTCACGCTCTGGTGAAATTCACAAAGTAATGACAAATGACATTTATTTTCTCTCCTATCAAAACAAGTGAGATGTGGGTAAATGACATATGCGACGCGTATCCTTGAACTTTTCTGATTGCTTTCACCCCATAGTGACAGAATCATTAATTGTTTTGGAACAAGTCTCGTTCAAATCTGAAAGTTTGAACGAGACTCAACTTTCTTTCTTATTGGTAATGTTACCTCCAAGAGTCAAGTTGTGTTTCTATTCTGGATTGATTACAGCAGTAATCCATAAAAAAAAAAAAAAAAAAAAATACTGGCTTGATTTTCTGTAAACTTGGTGGAAGTGTGGTTCTTTTAATGAACCACAGGAAACAAATCATTAGATTGTGAAGCAGAGGCAGACCAGAGGTTGTGGTTGTGCAAGGATGTGTGCAGTTCATAGCATAATGTCCTTGGCTGAGGTGTGTTCTCAGTGCTCTTCTAGTTATTTTCTTGTTCTACTTGTAGACCTGACAACTTTCTGCAAATATTTTGGTTTATTATCACCGAGGCAAGATCTCCAAGTCAACCAAGTTTCCTGCAGCGAGCCAAAGCAGAGGAAAGGGAGGAAATAAAACCAACAAGGCAAAGGATTTGGATAGGTAAAAGAGTAGAAGGTGTTAAATACAAGTGTTAACATGATTTACTGCGAAGGTAAACAACAACTTGGTCACGGGAGAGAAAAAAATTCATTTGTTGGGGCAGGTCATCCAATGTTCCAAGATTGGCGGTTCGATTCCTGCTCCCGCCCAGCTGCCTGGAGTATTAGCTGACAGTGGGAGGTGTCAGCTTACCTCTGGTCACTCCCAGAGAGAACCTCAGCATCTTCATCTCTGCTACCTCCAGCTCTGTCTCCTGTCTTTGTGTGTCAGGAGCCTGTACATGCTAATATATGTGCATGAGTTTGATTGACGAATGACTAGAGTGTGCTCTTAATTTCCCTTTGGGGATCACACCAGTATACAAAATAAAATGAAAAAGATTTATATTAAAAATTTATGCTCTACATTAAATAGTTGTGATAGGGAAGGAGTCTTCTGTCCTTCTGGGTTTATTTCTTACATATTTTGGTACATCTTCAAGAAGCTTATGGATACAGACGAGACGAAGAAATGGACAATTCCACTGTAAATTGTTGTGTAAGTGATGAAATATATAAACATGTCAATGTACCTGAAGGCCACACGGACCACAGCTGAGAACATCGTGGTCCATGTGGACACGTGTTACCTGCCATCACCACAAAAGTTTTAACCACAACCACATGTGTTGTGGTTAAAACTTTTGAAACTGACCTCGTGTGGTCACATCACATGAATGGGTCTGAAGGGTTGGGCATTTTAGCAATGGAGTGACAACAAAGTATAGAAAGACGCAAAATAATACAGAGACAAAGGTGTGCCTAACTTACATATTTGGTTACTTTTACTTATTTATTTATTGTTTTATTTAACAGGGAAATTCATATTAATTAATACAGTATTTTTGTCAATGCAACAGTTTTCCCAGGAACCATTTTTCATGTGTAGTACCAGGACAGCTGCTAGAGTCACCCTAAAACAAATGTACATTCTAGTTAGAATGTTATTTATCACATATGTGCATGCAGAAAAAAAAAGGAAAAGTTAAACATTGGTGAGAAAACAATACAACAATGTTAATTATCAGTTTAAATCTCCAATGTAGAAACTCTTTAAATGCATGTATATGCAAAATAAATAAGTGATTTTGCATGTTTCCCAATTCAAAAATGTATTCATTCTTTATTTATTTATTTTAAAACTTATTTCCCAACTTTGCCTTTCTATTTATATATTCTTGGTGTGTTATTTATTACTCTTTCTATTTGTTGTTGGTGCTACTTTCTATGTGCTGGTGCTTTCTGTGTGCTTTTTCTGTGTTTTGGTGTACTCACTGTGCTGTATGCAGTGCAACGGAGAAGTTAATTTCCTTGATGGAACCTCCTTAAGGGATTAATAAAGTTCTACTCTACTCTCTACCCTCTACTCAACACATTATGTCTTTTAAAATATTAGACAAAGACGACTGTGTTTTTTAAAGTCTGTGTTGTTAAGCAGTAATTCATGTTGGAAACGACCATAGACTGGATGTACATCTTGTGCATGTTCATCATGTCCTCGCCCGATGACCTGATGTATGATATATGTGATATTTTTACAGTATCTAGTTTTGTGAAATAAATCGGGGCAAGATTTTTGCAACATATGTAGGCACATCTGGGGGAGAATAAGCTTCAATTCAAAATTTGGCTGTGATTTCCACATTATGTGGCTGCGGGGGAGTTCTGGACTTAGTTCTGGTGCCAGATCCTTCAAAGGATGTGGTCTGCCACGACGCTCATCGTCAATCACAACTTGCCAATCTAAGGTGTTATTCGAAAAGCTATGATGAAGAACTACTAAAAGCTATGACAGGAAATTGTGACAGGAAATTGTGATTCCTTGCCATCATTTCGGCTGAGGCACATATCATGCAGCACACGCTGCTTTGGGAAGTAAATCTAAGCATCTCAGGTGTGCAATGAGTTCTGGGTGACCTGGGGAAGGAAGTCGACGTTGCAAGAACCTGGATTGGGATATGGCTTAGATCTCTCTCTCTCTCTCCCTCTCAAGGGCCAGTTTTATTATTGAGTGGTAGGAATTGACAAATTAAAAACCACTCTCCTTGGTATAGAATCTAATAAAGGATTAAGTGCCACAATGTCATTCTTTAAAATAAACTACAGGGGTGAGTCAGCAGTTGTGATCCCTGATGCTCAGATCTGTACTTTCACACAGTCGATCAAATGTCTCTGCAGCCTGCTTTTAAAAATGTGTGAATGTCACTGAGGTGTCTCTCAGAGATTTGGATCTGCTCTTTATCAGCATGTTTGCCATGTGCTTTTCTAGGCGATGACAGTATTCTGTGATTTTTTTTTTTTTGTTAAATGCTGTCTCACAAAACCGGCGCGCCGTAAACATGTGACAGTAGAGATCGTATCAGGATGAGGACGGAAATCAGAAACAAGCAGGAGATGTTCTGAAATCACCAAGGCTGCTTCTGTTTGTTTTTTTGTTTTTGCTTTGTCATTTCTGACAAAACTGTTAAAGTTTGTGAGTTTAGGGTATTTTTGACTGCAGCCTGAGGCACTTTTGTCCCTGGAGTAATACTGTACTATTTTTAGCCTACAAGCTGTGTCGCTCTAGGAATGCCAATGTTATCTGTGAGTCGGTTTAACCCTTCGTTCTGCATATACCTCAAGCATTTTCTGAAAAATTCACTCCACTACTACTCCTTACTTTTTAATTAACACATATTGGCTGGATTATTATGAGAATCGGGTATATTTAGCCGCAGTAAGACAGAGTACATGTGTGTGAATGAGAGGGACCCAAATGGAAGAGTGAGGTTACAGGGAGAAGAGATCAAGAAGGTGGAGGATTTGAAGTACTTAAGGTCAACGGTCCAGAGCAATGGAGAGTGTGGAAAAGAGGTGAAGAAGCGTGTACAGGCAGGATGGAATGGGTGGAGAAAAGTGTCAGGTGTGATGTGTGATAGAAGAGTTTCAGCTAAAATGAAAGGAAAGGTGTACAAAACTGTGGTGAGACCAGCGATGTTGTTTGGTCTAGAGACAGTGTCACTGAGGAAAAGACAGGAGACAGAGCTGGAGGTAGCAGAGATGAAGATGCTGAGGTTCTCTCTGGGAGTGACCAGGAAGGATAGGATCAGGAATGAGTACATCAGAGGGACAGCACATGTTAGAGGTTTTGGAGATAAAGTCAGAGAGGCCAGACTGAGATGGTTTGGACATGTCCAGAGGAGAGATAGTGAATATATTGGTAGAAGGATGCTGAGTTTTGAACGGCCAGGCAGGAGGCCTAGAGGAAGACCAAAGAGGAGGTTTATGGATGTAGTGAAAGAGGACATGAAGGTAGTTGGTGTGAGAGAAGAGGATGCAAAGGACAGGGTTAGATGGAGGCAATTGATTCGCTGTGGCGAACCCTGAAGGGAAAAGCCGAAAGGAAAAGAAGAAGATTATGAGAATCGGGTATTGGGTATGTCCCCATTAAGAACTTTTGTTGTACTGTAATCATGTCATTTTACTAATTCCCTGAATTTACCAATAGATGGACCGCAGCTTTAGTGTTCTGATGACATTCCCATCATCCTCAGTTCTAGTTTGTATTTAGTGTTAATTTCATGCAGCTTGTGATCAAATTAGGGTGAAACGATGGAACATGTAAATCATTCTAGTTTATCCACCATCTGGTTCTCAAAGTAAATGATCCTTAATCACACCTTGAGCAATGGAGTAAACAAGCATCTGTAGGGTCTTCTCACCTAGAGTGGAAAGAAACGGATCTTATCTCTGTTTGGGTGTCTCTTCCTCAAAAAGGAAGGTTATGTATGAAGCTTTTTTTGTCAACTGTACACAAGATTCATTTTATGAATAAGGTGTTGATACAGCACAATGATCTGTACTTCAGCTCTGTTGAAAGGTGTGAAATGTTGTGCGTCTTAAATGATGGGGAACATCAAACACACAGTGTATCTCAGATTGTACATACACTCACTGAACCTTGAGATTTTTTTATTTTTTTTCCAGGTTGTTTTTCTAAAAGCAGCAGTCCAGCCAGTAATATCAATGTGACGTTCTCAGATGTGAAAACCTCCTCCGGGCTGCAAAGAGTTCAGCCCACTGTTTTTTAATCCCGCCGCCGTGCAGACAGACTGATGTCCTCCTGCTGCATTAAAAGCCATTTCGATCCACAAAGATTTGATTATAGCGCTAGAAGAAGAGTTTCTCTCCACTTTAAATCATAAATGCGATATTAAACTAGATGGCATTCCAAGAGCACAAACCTCCACCGAGGCAGCTCGGTTTCTCCGTTATGTCTGCACCTAAACCCAACACCCCCCCCCCCGATCCGCTTGACTCCTACTCAAAATATGACTTATGACTTTATTTCACTCACTTTCCCCAGGATGTAGCGGGAACATTTGGTACTTCCTCCCTTGGTACATGTCTCATCTCTGCGCCCAATCCAATATCATGGTAAACCTTGAAGTAGTTTATATGTAAATGACAAAAACAGTCCACAAAGTCTTGCAAAGCGACGCCGTGGCAGAGTGAGTGGTGCTGCTTCCTCACATCGATTCAAATCCACATCCTGAGAAGCAGATGCTTCTCTGTGTGGAGGCTGTGTGTTCTCCATACGGCTGCATGGGTTCTCTCTGGGTTCTCTGGACTCCTCAGGCCAACAAAACATAAATCAGGTGATTTGGATATCCTATACTTTCCACACATGAGAATGTGAGCAAGCATGTGCCTCTTTTCTCACACACACACTCCATAATTAAATGGGTTCTTCCCTGTCATACGGCCAGCCCTTGACACCCAAAACCAGCTTTTACGGCTTACGATATAAATCTTATGTGTGCTATAGGAACCTTGTTTAAAATTAGAGCCTGGCTGCTTCATAGTCACTGGGAGTGTATAATGTGTGTGTCCTGTGCTTTGGGATGTTTAATTCCTCTTCTGATAACATTTTCTACCCATTACTTTTTTGACTCATGCAGTTAACTGGACATTCTTTGGATTATTTTCCCAGAATTAGACAGTTATTTAGTATTATGAATTGAATTCATACGCCTTATTCTATGTCAAAAATTGTGGCTGTGCATAAGAGCTGTATGGATTCAAGATTTTTGTTTTCATTTCACTGGGTATTCCATTTTGTTAATTTCCCTTATTTAATATGGAAAAATCAATTTCCACTAAAGTTTGTGGTGACGTTTTTGTAGTTGGATGTAGATCTAGCAAGGAAAACAGAAATCTGTAGGATAATTCAGCGTTAATTGAATTAATTACTCATCCATTTTCTTTTTGCTGTTGGTTCTTGGGACATGTTACCCGCTGTTTTTGGTGTCAAGTGAAATCTAATTTTTGGGTTGGTCTCGATGGTGCTCCATTCAAACATGGATGCTTTGCATTATAGATCTGACAAAGGGAACATTATGTATGCTAGCTGCATCGCTACAGTAATGAATTATTTCTCCTGGGTTGTATCTGATGGGTGTATGGTATATGGAAAGATCAAAGCTGATGAAGTGTGTGTGCATGAAGCTAAAGAGCCTTGAGGTAAGAGCCGCCTGGCGAGGGTCTCCATGATTGCGTTTAGCATGTCAACTGTCAAACGTTCCAGCTTCCGTACGTCACTTCTACGTGTTTGTTAGAGACAAACTAAAGAGAAGAAGGAGGCTGACATAGTAATATGAAAAGGATAGAGAATGTGAGACGACAGGAGAAATAATGTACATGGAGAACTGAAGTGTGCAGATTGGGGTGGCACAGGCGTGGCCACCTTTATTTTCCCTGCAGTGACAAAAATTAAGACTTAACAATGGGAAAGAATTGACTAATAATGCTCTATAGGTTTGTCACAATGGGACACTTTTTACACTTTGGCATTTAAGTCTTTTTAATTTTAAAAAAATCACTCAGTTTAGCTTTAAAAAACTTACAGTGAAAAAAGTTGCGAAAGTTAAAAAAGTTGCGGAAGTATTGGCCCCCCAAAAAAACTTGTTGACTTTTTGCCACCTTTCAGGCTTCAAACTTAAAGATAACAAACTAAAAATATTTTTCAAGAATCAACAACATGTGAGACACAATCGTGAAATGTGGCAAAATGTCAAAAAACTTCCTGGTGGGGCGGCAATACTTTCACAAGGCACTGTAAGTACAAAGGACAGAAGCATATCTGTATAATCTTAGCAACAGTTACGTCCGAGGGATTTTCTGAATTTGACAGTCTCCATCAAAATTCAGTAGATTTCTCAGGGAATCGTGGGATCACTTGCTGTATCAAAAAAATGTATAATATCAGTCCCAAAAGCACAAAACAGTATGGTGGTTGACTCTATGCAGGAGGACTTTCACCTGCTGCATGCTTTAAGTTGTTTTATGAAAGCTTATTGACTTTCAAGAGAAGTCCAACAGGTGTGTGTCTGATGTAGACGTGTACAAAAGTTACTGCAGAGAGTTGTGTGTGTGTGTGTGTGTGTGTGTGTGTGTGCGCGAATGAAATACAAACTGGTGATACTGGAGGCTCTAATGACATTTCTTACTTGTGTTTATATTCTTCTATCAAGATCTGCATCAGCATCTGATATCTGACACTAAAAACTGTTTTTTTCTTTTACTTGATTATATTTTTTGGAGACAAAATCCTGCCCAGAAAATCCTTTCAAAACAGCAATGATTATGAAATACTTTGTAAATGAACAGTTTCCTGATGACAGTCTCAATAGTATAATCTGCAGGAATGATGGCTCTACTCTGACATAGAAAATAATGTTCTCCTCTTGTTTCACTTGTTATGAATGTGTTTTATGTGTGAGGAATTATTCAGTGTCTAAAGACATAAACTTACAATATACAAAAATGTAGTCACAAGTTCTACAGTCCCATGACTGCAGCGTTTTCCAGTCACTACTCAGAACATGCTCCAAGCACTCTGTTTAATCACAAAATAGAGGAAAGAGACATTACATCATTGAATTTACAATAATCAGCTTTGATGTAGTCAGATGTGCTGTAACACAGGGTGATGGTTTACCTCAAAGAACATGTTCAGGAGGTTATAATGTCACAGAAAGGACGAGAGCTCTTAGTTCCTCAGATCTCAATTATGGTTATATGACCATTCATCCAGTTTTTAATTGGAGGCCGGCTGTAGCCGACCCCCGATGGCAGTAGTTACGTACGGGTAAATGCAGATGCAGAACATTTTCTCAGCCGTAAGTGGGATCTGAGTTCCTTACATTCTGTTTAAAGCTGCAGGGCGGGAGCAGCTCGTATGTTGTCAGGCAGAAGACACATTTCCACTGCTTGGTTCTGGCTCCATTCAACTCCATTCGCCAATGTTTTCTGTCTGTTGTTTTCATTGCAGGGTAGTGCGTCCTCTGGGTAGCTGGGATGCTGCACAAACCTGCCTAGGCACGGTCTACAATGTGACAAAAACCTCCCATGATCCTCTCCTCAGCTGCTAAAAAAGTAGTCGTGTATAGGGATTATTACCTCGTATGAGGAGCTGTTTGTTTGCTGGCAGGATGACACGCAAAGAGTGTGACAGATTTTCATGAAACTTGTTTGTAGGATCAGGCATCTGACTGGGAAGAATTAATTAAACTTGGGAGATGGCCTAACAAAAAATGAGCAGCAGCAGGTTTGGTTTGGTTGTTTGTTTTCTGTAAAATGATAAAAATCACCATTTCTGTCTTTAAAACATAAAGTACTTGTTGCATTACCGTCAACCCGAGTGGAAAAATGGAACACGTGTCGAGGAAAAAAACGTCAAAAGTTGTAGTAGATCGGAAAGTAAATGATGTTTTTCTTGAATAATAGATAAATTAGAAATGACAACAAAATGTGATTCCAAAATGTAGGGGCAGATTTCATTTTTTAGAGGTTGTATCATGACGGTCAAACATGATGGAACATTCAGGTACAGTAGTTTGAATGGGAAACCGAGCTTCCTGATGGCTACAACCAACTTAGTGTTTGAAATTGCATGAAACAAATTTGCAGTCACAGCAATATTCTCCTTCTTTAACCTTGTACTTCATCTAACTTGTGATATATATGTTCACAAATACGTGTGTGTGTGTATTCGGTGTGTGTGTGTGTGCGTGCGCGCACGCCGGCTCATCCATCTGTGCTTTCCAGATTACTGCCTCTAATCTTAATCCTGTGCGCAATAAGCAAATACTGACCCAGTATCTCTCTCCATCCCCCAAATCTCCATCTGCATTTTTCATTCATGTTTTCTCGTGGCTGCAGTGCTGTCGCTGTCACACACTGAGAACACTCCAGCGACACGAGTGCTATTTCTGCGTCAGAGCTGCCGTGATCACAAAGTATGTATACAAACACTCGCACACACTCACGTCCATACAAACTGAGACGTCATAGCACTCATCCGTTACCATGGCAGTTTATCAGGAAAGAAAGGTTTCATAGTTTTATGATGTCCTGTGTTTTGGATGTGACCAACTGAGTTTATTGTATGACGAATTATGTGTTTCATTAAGGAGCAATGAAATCATACAGAAGGAGGAATGAGATGTAATAAAAGTCTGTGGACAGATGGAGAGAGAGAGAGACGCTGCCTCCTTCACAGTTTCTTTAACGATGCTAGAAACCAGGTAAAACCTGCTTCACGTTCACTCAGAATCATCACATTCTGGTTCTTCACATTTAACAGATGTCTGACCAGTTTTGTGTGTGTTATTAACACATTTTAGAACTGGAGGTTGAACTGAACAGTCTGTTGCTCTAGCTTTTTCTTATTTACCTTAAAATAACAACTATACTGTGTGACAAGAAGCTTGGGAAGTCTATAAAGAATGAAATAGTCTGAAGAATAAAATTTGTAAAAGATAAAGCTAACAATACATGATTTGGTTTATTTTGCGGGTTTACTGCTGTGTGAAGAAAATGCAATTAGTGATTTTCATCTACTGTTAAATTCCCTATTTTTTGGTAAATTTTTATTCAATGAAAATAATGCCGTGTTTTTTTGGGAGGTTTTTTTTGTTGGTACTTATCCTCATAGCAGCAACAGGACAGATTTTCCTGCCAGACGCAAAAATCGATGCACTGGTCCGAATTGTAAAAGCATCACCGACAAATACACTAATTAGCAATAATTGGAGCTGTTAGATAAGATGGAGCTCAGAAACACAGAACGGCATCTCATCTCATGAGTCCATTTCCTTCTTAAACTTCCATTTTTAGAACACTTAGCTCAACTAAAAGTTTACAGAGGCATTTTCTAGCAAACCAAGTAGCAGAACAGTGTTGCAGACATCCCATCTGCTACTGTAAACACTCCATGGCTGGGACTCGTCTGGCTCCTCTGCCCCCCAGCTCCTGAAGACGTAGGTGTTTAAATCCAGACAACACCTCGCCACATATTTTTTGCTCCAAGGTTTTTCTACTTGAGTAGCACTAATGCCGCTTTATAGGCACATTTTTTTACCCCCAAGCTTTTTCCAGGCTTTTAGAGGCAGCCAAGAAACAATTTTGGGAGAAGACCGTGTCAAGCACGGCAGAGCAAACACTTAGAAACCACTCAGCAACCAAAGCGAACCCCAAGGCTGTGTCAGGGGGATGAAATGTCGATTTTCATTTACAGAAAATATGAATGATGGATCCGAGCTGTCCTTTTCGTAAAATAAAGTCAAGAAGCAAAGACACTCTTATAATGATTTATTTTTCTGTCCCTGACTGGGTCTCTAAACCAACATTACTCACACACACAAATACACACCTGTACCAGTACCATCCCAACAGGCACACACAGAAATAAAACTAGTTTGAGATAGCCATACACACACACACACACACACACACACACACACACACACACACACACATGCATACTCATTTCCTCTCAAACAGGTGAATGCTGCTGTAATGAACATTCTCCATGTTCCATGCTTTAAACAGGATACACCACTGGCATTGTGTTTGAGTGAGCGTTCGAGCCTAATGTGGTTTACAACCAGTGAAGCTCAATAACACACACATGTTGGTTGGGTACGCTGCGTTTATGTTCTACACACACAAACACAAAAACACAAAAAGTGTGTCTTGTTACAGCTGCTTCTTCACAAAACTGACGGCTTTAATGTTCTAAACGATCATTGCTCCAGTATGAATTCTCTGGTCTCCCTTGTGTTGCACAAACCGCTCAGTTCCTCTTCAGATCCCAACAATTCTCTGAGTGTCTGCCCTAAGGTTGTTGTCTACACTATATATAGGACAGCATGAATCACTAACAATTGTGCAGCACTCGGTTTCATTTTGTTTTCGACTGCATTCTGTATGGGAAAGTTGTTAAGTGGTGTGTCTGCTTTTAAATGCAGGACAAGTCAACCTAAAGGCTCTCTCTGATATTAATGCAACCAAAAATAATGTAACAGCAATGCACATGGATGTGAATGCGTGACACTTCCTTTAACACAGTCAGACTCACCAAGCTCTTCTAGACTGCTGCCCTGAATTAGACAGTTAATATGCACCTCATTATGATAGTCATTAAAATAAGACCAGGAGCTGTACAGCAGGATTTTTGGAGGCCTCAAGTAATAACGTTGACGTGCAAGAAAAGGGTCACGTCACCAATGGGTCTAGCCAACTAGCCCCGATGCTAGGAAGCTAGTGAATATGAACTGTATGACTGATAGTATCTCAGTGGTGGGGCATATAATAGATTTAATAGAAAACTGCACATAATCATACTCAAACAAATGATTGGTTGAATTTACAGTACACTCCAGTCCTTGTTAGACCCTATCTCTACATGTCCTGATATAAACAGTAAGCCATGCTGATAATTTCCTTTGTTTTTGTGTGATTCAGTCTGAACTCTGACATTTAGCCTGATGTTTATAGGGATTATCATTTAGCTCAGGTTTCAGCATAAATAACCACAGGACAGGTTTGTCAAAGAGTAACATGAGGGGAATGGATTTTCATCCTTGGGGTGGGCGATATGAACAAATTGAAGCCTGCCAGTTTAATATTTGGCATTTCAAGGGAGCTCATCGTATTTCAATAAAATTACTGAGTGCTGTCCTGCTCAGCCATGTGGGTCATTATCAGCAATGTCCAAGGATAAATGGAATAAGGGGAACCATAATGGTGCAAATGGTATAAATGATCAACAAGTTTCTAGTCTCATGATATGTATTTTCAACCCTTACTTTACTCTATCCCTCTTCTTAAAGTAGCCCATGGTGTCATGCTTCAGTGACATCAAAAGTGGGGGATGAAGATGCAGACACACGGCAGAGATTATGTCGTTCAGTGATTGGATGAAAACACAGAAATGGCTCACGTGAGTCGGAGGTATGCAACGGTCAATGCCTGATGTGCATCCAGAGAGGGACTGCTAAATAATGAGGCAGAAGATTCAACGCGCTTTTAAAACGGATAAGGTTCATAAAATATGACAATGTGCAGGGAATGAATGGTAGGAATGTTAGACACACGCCAGATATACTGTATGTGCTACAGTGTGAGGAGAATGCAGACAGAATAAATACATGACAGATAAACAGATAAAACGGAAATTAACCTGCAATCAAAGGCTAGAAGTATCGAATAAAACATAACATGGAAAGACATGAACGTCCACAACAACCAAAAATCAATAAACTAATCCCTAAATCAGCCATTTACTAGACCACATTGCTTCACTGCTCAGAGAGAATATTTATTGTTTGTTTATTAAATCATAAAATTCTAACAGACACCTTTAATCAGTCTCTTTTCATAAACTATGTGGGAAGTGCTATTACTCTAAACTCTTATCCCTCTATCTCTTGACTGCAGCCCCTCTCAGGGGGTCACAAGGTGCCATCTGCCCTGACCAGGTTGTTCTCCGCCGGGCACACTCCTCGTCCCACAGGGCTTCCCTCTTGGAAGAAAGGGCAAAAGAGGTTAATTAGCCATAATCGCTACCTCCCAGCAGAGATATGATGAAGTTAGCGCCATTCAGGGCCTCGGCTGCTGTGAGGATGCTCTCCTGAATGTGTGTGTTATGAGTTGTGCCTTCTTTATGTGGGACTCCAATTCCACATGATTTATGTCATGTTAAGCTCTCTATATATTCATATATGTCTAGAGGTTAAATATGAGATTATTTTGAGATGTTTGAAATGTTGTAAACCTTGCTGTTGAACCTGTACCTGCTTCTTTAATCCATCTGACACACTTTAAGTTGACTTATCACATAAAAGCCAAACACAACTGTCATTCTCATGCAATTAAGCTCATGCCAACAAACATTCTTCCACATGTGAAAGTTTTTTGGTTTTTTTTTCCAAGGGGGATCAGGAGAGAGGAGGTGAAAAGAAAGTCAAACAGATAAAATATAAGAAGAAAGAGCAGACAGAGGGAAGATGAGAAGCTTTATGTTGACACCAAGCTGCCAGTGAACAAAGTAAGAGGCAAAGGAAGTGGAGTCAACAGGGTTTGTCTTCAAGGCAGTACGACTGATTGATAGAACGAGAGCTTTTTTTGGGAGTCCAAGAGCGTCGTGACGTGGAAGGGGAACAGGAGACCTGAGAGAGGCTGCAGATGGCTTTTCGTCCCAGGAGGGGTGTGTCTGTGTGTGTGTGTGTGTGTGTGTGTGTGTGTGTGTGTGTGTGTGTGTGTGTGTGTGTGTGACTATCATTCTCAATGATGTAAGTGTATGCATCTTCACTATATGTCAGCTTATTTCACTGACTCATGTTGAGATGATAGGAATCAGACGTTCTTAGATGCTCAGGTCTCCACAAAGTCTCTCAATAGCAGCAGATTCACTTGTTTGCAGATAAGGCATGTCAGTTTATTTGTATCCTGAAGTCTGACAAAATAAAAGCCTGTTTCACTGAGAACCTCCCGCCCAGAGCTCAGTTTTTCAATCTCATAGGTAATAACCAATCTGACACTCTTTAGAAGGATGGCTTACATTCTATTAACATGGCGATGGAGAAGCAATCAGAAACCATTTGGGGTTGCAGTTCAGCCATTTCCAGAGCTTCACCCAAATAAGTAAAGGTATTTCATTCTTTAAAGTCTACTTAAATCTACAACATATTTGAATGAGTTGTCACAATTCTTTATAAACACATGTGCTGCCCTAACTTTGTTGTCTGATCACACACACACACACACACACACATACACACACACACACACACACACACACACACACACACACACACACACACACAAGCACACACAGACACACACAACATCGTTTCTGGCCTCTTCGTCTCCATCTGGATCTGCTCTGTTGACTTTTTCTTCATGAGCTCAAAATCACCGGATCACTTCTGTTGTCTCAACGGCATGTGGTCACGTTCTCACTTCCTGTCTCACCCTCTGAGCAGAGCAGTGCTGTGTAAATGTCAGTAGACTGGAGGAGTGGATTGAGGGAGACAGACAATCAATATGTTGCCAACCAACTTATTCTCCTACCAATGGCTTCCTCCCGTTGGGACTGGTACTTTGCCCTTACTTGTGCCGACCACTTCCTGGATGTCGTGACATCGCCCCTTCCCTTGGGGTCTCTTGAGGCAAGCCTCACAAATCCCATTACCCCTCGTCCAATCAGCACACACTTCCAGCTCTGACCCCTAACTTGTGACCAGTATGAGGGGTCACATCTCATAAAAAAATATATATTATAATCCATATGAAATCAGTTTCAGAGTAGCTTTAGGTAGGAACAAATTATAATGAATAATATAATACTGTCATTAAATTCAAGTCCTAACAATTTATAGCTCATTGTCAAGTTAACAGGTTTGAAGTTAAATTTGAAGCAAACTTTGCCTTGAAACTGCTACCATGTTGACCCAAAGTTACGGGGCGAAAAGATGTTGTGTCTAATTAAAGGAAAGATAAATGGACAAAATAAACCTGTTTGCTATGTAAAAAAGAGCTACAACGTTATCAGATCGTAAAGAACAAACTTCAACGTGGTGCTAAGTTAAGAAGTTACTAAACTGTGTTCTCTGAGGATGGTTACAGCAACCAAACACCGCCACAGCTGGATCACATTCTCCATCTCACACAATAGTACTTTTCTTTTTGCCGATGCACGTTTCGAATCAGCGCTCCAGTCTGACTGGCCATTGTAGAACTCTTCAGCGCCTTCGCAGTTTGGCGTAGAGATACTCCAGCTTTGTTGCTTGGAAACTAAATGCAGTAGGTCTATTTCAGTCAAAACCTGTGATTTCACTGAAGGACTGTGATGGAAACTGAGCAGAGTGATTCTCCTCTATGGTCATCTACATCTAATGATTTGGATTATTGCTCAGTTGTTATTGCGAAGGTTTGATTGAGATAATCATTCATGTTACACTTTTCCAAAACAAACTCACGTTTCCTCACATTTGTCTTCTCTAGAGCTCTCTTTAAGGCTCAACCTGGGTCCTGAACACTGTCAGTACCCACTCACACTGTGAATCTGAGACCTGAACCCTACCCAAGACTTTATTTGCTTTATTCTGGCAGGTGTATGTCACAAACTGTAAGACAGCTTTTTTATTCTCATTCAACACTCTGGTTCTACAATGACAGGAAAGTTTAGCCCTTTTAGTCTCTAGTACTTTATACTTTATCCCTCTCATAATATATATTCAGCATACGTGGAAAAATAATTCTGTTTCTTAATAGCAATAACATTCATAAAAGCAAAACAAGATAACTCAAACATAAATTTATGGCAGTCCAGTACTAAGGAAAATAAACAATAATAAATAATTCAATAATAATTCAATAATTCAAATTCATTCATTCATCTTCTACTGCTTTTTTCATTTTTTAAAATTTTTTTTTAATCAGTCCTAGCAACAATAAAAGTGATTCATCCAGGGTGATCATTCCAGCTCAGATCAGTTTGTTGATGTTGGGAACCCAGGTGACAGGATTATATATCTGTTCTGGGACCTGAAAATTTGTGGAAGACGTCCTGCACAGACTGGTGGTTCTGATTCGAATGCTCTGGACTCTCCTTCCACCTGTAAGAGCTGGGAGGGTCACTTATTATGCTGTAAGCTTTTTGGACCAAACAGGTGATATTTTTCTGCAGGTCTCACAAGTTTCTGTAGGTCGAAGCAATCTCGTGCAGTATATTTTCCATCAGATACAGTTCTTCATAATGCTCGTCATGCTGCCTCTGTAGGACACTTACATGATGATCTTTCTCAGCTGGTGCTCAATGTGGTGCTCCTTCGGGTCCAATGTCCTGTTTATACACAGGTCATTTAATTCACAGTAGAAGTGTGGAATAATACAAAAAAATATGTTTACACATACGTATATACTGTACTTGCACAGGAAATTATTCTGAGCATTTTTTTTTTTTTTTATTTGAATCTGAGTAAGTATAACAAGATGTTTTGATTGACTCCATCTGGAAAATGTCCATCAAGTTTGACTGTATTTGAGCACTATGTAGAGTACGTCGTGCCCATTAAATGTGTCGGCTTTATCCAGGATGCTGCGGTGAGTCTTGGAAAATATGGTCTTGAGGATTATTTATTACTTAATATGAAAGGATTTATTTAGTAGTAAACAAACCGTTTCTGTGTAACTATTTTGAAGGATTCGCTGCAGTAACAAGCGTTCTGCTGTCGTGGCTTCTGTAATGCTTCCTGTAGTAAAGACCAAGTTGACTGGAGCATGTTTTAACCCTGGAGCCTCCATCGACTGCAGCTCATGTAAAACCTTTTGAGTCAACAGATTGGTGAGGACCGGAGGGTTTATGGGTCAGAAGGGATTACACATACGCTCTATGCTCTCCTCTTTCATCACCGCATCTTCCTCCTCCTCCTTTCTACATGTTTTCATTATGCATTCATCTCTTCATCCTTTATTAATTTCTCTCACCTCATTTCTTTTCTTTCTTCACCCCTCTCTTGCTCTTGCTCACCTCGGGTCCTCCAGCCTTGGCTCTTCCTCCCTCCTTCCTTTTACGGTCTTTGGCTCACTGCCTTATTCATGCCACCAATAGGTCACGGCTGACAGATGGTTGGATGTCGAAGGCCGAGGCTATGAGACAGTAGGTGGAATAAAACAAGATGGGCTCCACATATACCCGGGACTCAAGGCCATGCTCATTTTTAACCTTTTATGACACAGAATACTCACTGTTTTAACAAAACCCTGCTTTTCTTGCCTTGAACATGCCGTGACATTTTGAATGGCTTTGTGCTCTCTCGTTTCAGCGCTGCAAAAACTTTGGGAAGCAGATTAAAGGAATGATTTTTTTTTTTTTCTTCCCTGCGGTCTGATAAGTTTCTGCTGAGGACAGAGCCTAATTCAAATGTCACCACATCCTCCAAAGTGAGATTGTTCCTGAGATGGGGCCCCAGTATTTCCTTTGATAAAATATTATCGTTGCTTTACTGCACAAACCATTTTTTAGTACATTGGCCAGTGAACTTTGCAAGTTCAAACATATTCATTCATTTACTCATATTTTGAAGACAATATGATGGGTAATCATCTCATCTTCAGCTGCTTATCTGGATCTGGCTAACAGGTTTGAACTACATCTACATCCAATAGTGTGACTGTGCTCTAGCTCAGATGCTCCAGTAAAGATGTCACCATAAAGGTACTAATGAATAATGAGGTTTCTATTGCACTATGAGAGATATCTTCTTTCTTTTTTCTTTTTTTGCTAAAAGGTGAAACTGAGATCAGCTGAGTGGGGAGTATGACATCATTCTGTATAAACACCACAGAGCCTGAATGTAACATACTGTATGTGCCAAACAGTTTTCTGAAGGTCGTTAAACTCCTTCATTGAGGATTTCAAGTACTTAGGGTCAACAGTCCAGAGCAATGGAGAGTGGGGAAAAGAGGTGAAGAAACATGTGCAGGCAGGATGGAATGGGTGGAGAAAAGTGTCAGGTGTGATGTGTGATAGAAGAGTTTCAGCTAAAATGAAAGGAAAGGTGTACAAAACTGTGGTGAGACCAGCGATGTTGTTTGGTCTAGAGACAGTGTCACTGAGGAAAAGACAGGAGACAGAGCTGGAGGTAGCAGAGATGAAGATGCTGAGGTTCTCTCTGGGAGTGACCAGGAAGGATAGGATCAGGAATGAGTACAGCAGAGGGACAGCACATGTTAGAGGTTTTGGAGATAAAGTCAGAGAGGCCAGACTGAGATGGTTTGGACATGTCCAGAGGAGAGATAGTGAATATATTGGTAGAAGGATGCTGAGTTTTGAACTGCCAGGCAGGAGGCCTAGAGGAAGACCAAAGAGGAGGTTTATGGATGTAGTGAAAGAGGACATGAAGGTAGTTGGTGTGAGAGAAGAGGATGCAAAGGACAGGGTTAGATGGAGGCAGTTGATTCGCTGTGGCGACCCCTGAAGGGAAAAGCCGAAAGGAAAAGAAGAAGTTAAACTCCTTCATTATTCTATGGGCAGACGTTTCTGGCCACTAGCATTCACTGTCATTATAATGATAGCTTCAGAGGGCAAAATTATAATTTGCTATATGTGCCACTACAGTTGCTAATTTTGTTTTTCTGTGTGTAACTTGTCTTGTCTAATCAGGTCAGTTTGTGAAAAGAGTTCCGTTTGCATTTAATAATATCTTCAGGAAACCAACACCAAGAGTGAAATCTCTTAACAGAGTAAAGGGAGATGCGGAGTGAAATGATAATTCTCTGTGGGTTTGCCACTGTCTCATGTAATTCACATTACATATTGTCACTTACAGTATTTTTAATACTATAGTAAGAAAAGTACTTTTTTTTGCTGTTCTTACATCCAATCATTCAATGAAAGAAAATGAGTTTCCCAGTTGTCATGAATAATCCAACTCCCAAAATCACTGAGCTGGCGCTCCCCTGTGTCAGTAAATAAGAAAATCACATCCGCTGTAATCCTTGTGAAAGGAGATTGCTCTGCCACCTTCTTGTAGGCTGGAACAAATTGCTGTTGATACAGGCCATAATAATTCTCATTTTCAGTGGTGAATCATGATCGTCAGAGCAGCAGGTAGGTGCTAGAGATGCATTTCACCCTGAAAATGTGCTGATGATGCCGGGATTGGGATCATAATTTTACCAGCAGGTCTGTCAGCACTGCTGGGAGAGAGCTGTTGTTTGGCTTTACAGATGTTAAAGGTTTGAAAGGCCTCTGCTTCATGTGTGGGGACACACACAGACACACACACACACACACACACACACACACACACACACACACACACACACACACACACACACACACACACACCTATTAACTATTAGATTTATATTCGTCTTAATTGAGTAAAGAAGATGTGGTGCATCATGTTGAGACAATTCATAACGCTGCATGAGTCTGAAGCCCTGCAGATGGTGACAACTGACAGCGACAGCAGTGCATTGTGTTTTCTTGCCATAGCAGGTATCTTTTAATTGGAGCTTAGTAAAGTTTATCTGACCCAGTCCTGATCCAGATTCAGGGCAGCACTTCTGTCTATGCGGGCAGGATTGTCTGATGGACCGTTTGGTTGTGGTTAAATCATTTGTTGTTCCAACAGAACCCTCCATAACAAGCATAAGCGACGATGGTGGGGAAAAACTCCCTCATTGAGGGAGGACCCAGACTCTGGAAGGCGGTCATCTGCCTTGACCGGTTGGCTGGAAAAGAAATACACAGGGGATAGAGACAGGCCAAGGAACAGAGAGAAACAGAGAGTGGCAGATAGGCTAGATTGAATTTTCAGTCCATACTGTGCTGTTGTTGCTGAAGTGGGGGTGAAATTTTCAGGCCTTTGGATTTCCAGTCTTCCATGCTTGTTCCCCTCCTGTCAAGCTGAAGCACAAAGACAGTATCTTGCAAACGAAAAGTATGACTTAATGTTAGTAGCAAATTAGAAAAGCAAAGAAGGAGAAATGGCAGACGCTCCAGAGTATCTCCCTTTAACAGGAGAGACAGAGAAAAATACCCTCAACAGCCTAGGCCTGTAACAGCTTATCTAGTAGAAACTGTTATTTCTAATCGTAGGCTCTATCAAAGAGGAGGGTTTTTAGTCTACTCTTGAATAAGGAAAGGGTGTCTGCCCCCCCTGGACCGAGACTGGGAGATCATTCCAGAGTAAAGGAGCCAGATAGCTAAAGCTTCTGCCTCCTGTTCCACTCTTAAAGACCTGACGGGTTACCAGAATTTCTGCATCCTCAGATCGAAGAGCCCCAGGAAGGTAGTACAGTTCCATGAGATCTTCAATGTAAGACGGACCCTTACAGTGTAGAGCTTCATATGTGATCATGAGGATTTTGAATTCTATTCTATTTAATTGGAAGCCAATGTAAGGATGCTAGGACAGGAGAGATGTGCTCTCTCCTCCCAGTTCGAGTCAGTAAGCGGGCAGCTGCATTCTGACCTAATTGAAGAGTCCTAATGGAGGAGCTTGAACAGCCCGATAATAAGGGCTTCTAGACTTAAGCATTTCATTCGCTTTCAGTCTTCAAAATGATCTGACTCATTTTGTTAACAGGTTGTTAACCCCGAATAACAAACACAGATTTCTATGTAAATAGTATAGAACTCATTTAGCTTAGTATTGATGAAAGTAGCATGTCTCTGCATGGACCTCAAACTGGCCCAAACCGTTCTGGAGCAGGAAGGGCAGACTTTGCCTCTACTGCCAATTCTACTGACTATTGATTAAAGATGGCAAGACAAGTGCTAACTAGTTTTACCACAGCGCAAGACTAGTAAGGATGAGTATACAAAGTGTTAAACAATCAAACACAGAGAATAATACTCATACATGACATGATCAGCAATCAGATGTGTGTGCTTGTGACGGAGGACAGAGGATGAAACAGAGGATAAAGTGTACTGGCAAGCGAAGAGTCACGGCTGAGCATCTACATCCGATGTGGAGATCATCCATAATGAAACCTGGTTAAGATTAAGAGTGTTTCATACTATTATTAACACTATTTCAGTCATCACTCATTCATTCTGCAGTCAGCCTCCTTTCAAAGATCTAAACTGTACTTAAAAAGTTTATTCTGGTTTATCCGTCTGATGGTGAGCATGCATGCATTCATACATACATACACACACATTCACAACGTGTGCTTATTGAGAGAGAAGGATGAATGGTGCTTACTACCAGTGGGAAGCATGAATCTAGGAGCATTCACTCTATTGTGGCAGCAATTGATGACAAGTAGACGCAGAGCTCCAGGTCCACAGCCCTCAGCTGCCCTGAATTTGTTCTATATGTACGTTGTTTTTGAAAAGAAATTTATTGAGAATTATTGCAGAATTCCACTGACGCCACCCTAAAATCTTGTGTGCAGCTTCTTCAGTCACGTCCTAACCGATCAGCAGCCCTGTCTCGTATTTATTTTTTAATCCTCATCGTCCCTGTTTTTCCTGCTGTTTCAAATCTTTTGAATTTTCCAGAGTTCACCAAGCTACAGACTGAAGATAAAAAAGTTTGAATTCTCTGGATGGGAATTTTTCAGACACTAAAAATGCAAGGCCACAAATTGCACTGGCATTTGACTCTTTCTTGCTGTTGTCACTGAGTCGTGTGTTGGTGAGACATTGCAAAAGGGGTGTGTGAGAGATTTTTATGATGAATGAGGTTAGAAAGGATCTGTCGTAATATCATTACAAGTGTTATTCTTTATATGGAATTGTAATGAATTACATCTGTCAGTAAAGTCAAGAATATTTTTTCACGACACACCTGAAAAAAACACTTTTTTCAGCCCTGCTTGAAAAAAGTGAATTTATAGGTATGTGGAAGCCAACAAATTTTACAGCCAAACATATTTTCCACTTGAAGCGCACCCTAGAGGGTACTGCATCATGTTCTTGTGTACATGGTCCCGCTGTCGATGGCACTTAATCATACGCTACCAGTAGGAAACTGTTTTTGCTTCAAAGTTTGGACCCAAATGTCAGACGCAGAGGTGAGGTGGTACAGATTTGTTGCACGGTATCATGTAAGTCAAGCAGAATGGAGGCCAGGGTGGCAGCAACCAAGGACTGATGGCCAGTGGGAAAAGTTGGCTTGAACTGTGACAGGAAAAGAAGAAAGAAAGAAAGTCCACTTTATTATCCCCTACGAGGAAATTGTCTTTTTTCACTCCACCTACAGTTACATGCATTTACAGTATGTGTTAGACCGTGCATACGTACATACATTGTTGTGTTTAACTTGTTGTGTAGAGGCCCCTGAAACACAACACACTAGGGGCCTGTAGGCATGCAATTAGTAACATCAAACAGTATACAGTATATAGGGGGAGGCAGAGTGACAGGTTGCGTGAGGGATCGCGCCCCAAACGAGCAGCTTGTAGGGGGATCGCGCCTTGCTCAAGGGCGCCTCGGCAGTGGCTGGGAGGTTAGCTGACACCTCCTACCATCAGCTCACACTCTGGCAGATGTCTTGGCGGGAGCAGGAGTGGAACCGCCGATGGCTGGGCGATGTCTGATCTTCGAGACGTCTCCTCTACCGCTGAGCCACTGCCGCCCAAAGTCAAGGTTTTGCTGAAGGATTGGTTTGAAGAAAACGTACAAGATTAGCTGAAAGGCAATGAAGCCAGCAGATGTGAGGCAACCCTAAAGCACACACAGAAAATACTACCAATACTTCCAGGAAACAGTCTGGACAAGGTCCCACACATAAAGGTGAACGGTGAGGTGGTTGCATATCTCACACTTGGATTAGAAAACCTTTCCCATGTGAGGAACCAGATGGCTCTGTCAGAGAAATCAAGGTCTATTTAACAATGAATTGCTGATGAAATCATAGATTTAACTTGTTGTGTTTGAATTGTTGTGGCGTGACCAATACACAACTATGGCCAAGATTCTGTTCAGCTCAGATATTAAAGTTATTATACTGAGTCCAGTAGTAGCCGTTCTTTCTACCTCTCTTCTCTACCTGTGCCTGGAAAGGATGGATGAACTGTTCTTAGTATTCAATGGACTATGATTCAAAATAGTTTTCACATGTGAACATTTTGTAGAAGAAACGTTCTAACATCTCAGAAAATCTCAAAAGTAAAAAGAAACATTAATTCTCTCTCCTTCAGATGAGAGACGTTTTTGGATTGAAGCAATCCTAAATGAAGACTTCCAGATGTCTGTGTCTATTCCTGTGACACATTAAGAGCAGAGGCTGGAAGCAGGCTCAGCCCATCCTATGTCTGAATAAACCAAACTGTCCCATCAGAGACCTCTCCACCTCAGAGACCAGCTGTAAACGTGCCCAGACACACAAATGAATAATATATGACTCTCTCTGGAGGACTGAGGTGCTGTGTATCATTTTGTGTCTGTGCTTCTCTATCAAGATGCATTTGTTTATGTGTGTGTGTGTGTGTGTGTGTGTGTGTGTGTGTGTGTGTGTGTGTGTGTGTGTGTGTGTGAAAGGGAACGTCGCATATTTTCTGTCCCATCGCATCATCCTGTCTTCCTGCTATCGGTGCTGCTGAGGTCATATGTCTGTGCTCCCTCAGGTCAACATATTATCTAAATGATTTAATGTAAGTGCAGCTGCCCCGACCCTCTCCTGTCATTGTGCTGTGGAGCAGGAGAACTAAGCACTTTAGAATGAATACTGAATACTTAATAGTATTTTCATTGCTGTAGTAACAAGGATTCATGTATTACACAGACCATCGACTCATTCCCTGTGCAGTTATATATTAATACCTGCTATTTTGTCTGAATATGTAGTTCAAAAAAAGTAGAATTCAGGCCTAGCATGTAGTCTTATGTGACTTTGGCAGAAAATGAAAGCCATTCCGTTGATGTCACGCAATGATTTTTGTATATGATGAATGAATATGAAGCTATACAAGCCTGTCCTCAAGATGAAGATCAGACAGTGTCTGAATGTTAATATCAATATTACTTTGTGGAACAAAAGATGCGAGTGAATCTCAGGCAGGGAATAACGGCGCACGCTCTCAGTCTTTTGCTGCCTCCTTTCTTATTCATTATATTCAGCTCTGTATTGATTCAATGTCACAGAGCAATGACTGGGACCAGCGTATGTGTTTGCTGTTGGGGTTTCAGGAGTCTGAACACTCAGTGCAACAGGTATAAAATTGATTAAACTGTGGAACAGGGACTAACACTGTTTAAACACAGAGAGATTAATTAAAGGTTCAACCAACACAACATTTTCTACCAAGAAATGACCTCTACTTCTACTTTGCTACAATCTCTATAGTAGTTTGCGACCGTGGAGCCCTGATTGAACCAACAGAAAACACTTTCAAACACTCTGTATCCTCCCAGTGGATTGGAATAAATCAATGGTGCAGCATCAGCAGTAATGTTTATGTTGTATTAGACCATCAAAGTGAAGAGAGCTGCAGGCTTGATTTACCATTCTATCCCTCACCTGTGGTCATAGGCTCTGGGTAGTAGCTGAAATTTTGTGTCACATTAAAGAGATCATGGGTTGATGTACCTGTTACACCCAAGGCATAGCACACATTCTGGTGCTGCCACTTTTACAAAACAAGACCCGACTTTCTACAATGGTGGATTCACATCTGTTTTCCTCACCTATTCATCTGTACATTGCTTATTTTGTGAGGAGGGAGGAAGAACTTGAAGAGAGTTCATGGACACATGTGGAGAACATGCAAACTCCAAACAGCGAAGAGCCAGGTAGATTAAACTCTGGACCATATTGTGTGAAGCTTCAGCTCTACCCGCTGCGCCGCTGTGCTACCCTCATCGAATACATTTTTTGCAAGAACACATTCTTTTCAAGCTCCCCTGGACTGAATTCAGACATTGAGTTCATAAGATGGGCTCTAGAGGACAGGTTCTTTTGTAACCATGAATTGTGGGAAAAGTTGTGCTACTCCATCTGGTTACCAGAAAGCTGGACTGTCAACACAAGATCCAAACATGACGAAGAGAGGAAGCTACAAGTGAAAGCAGCAGAGACACAGATATCCTGATATTTCTGACTTATTCATCTAGAGATGTAGGAAGTGTGGGATCAGGCAGCTCAGTTACATGCTTGCTAAATGACTGAATGTGTTTCAGTCATTTATCATGCATGAATGTTGTTCTGGCAGCTACCAGATTCAATGTGGTCATTTCATTAATAAACACATGCCTTTCACAATGTGTCACATAAGTACAAAAGTAGAGTAATGACAGCCTTAGGACTGGAGATCTTGACACAATAACCTTTGAAGCAGGGCCTCGAGATTAGGTAATATATCCATCTAGAGTTCTTTGAATTCATTCTTCAGTGGTGAATATTCTCACACAAATGTCTAATGAGATTAGTTTTCAAGAATGAACTGCATGAAAAATAATTGAAGGACATGGGTATGCTGTCGTCAGCCATAGATACAGCTGAGCCGAGCCTTACCGTGACTATAGAAAGACTGAGCTCTCCCTCATTTCAAATGTTTAGCTGTGGTGGAATAAAACCGAGCAGAAGCTTCAGGAGATGTATTTGTATTCAGTATGTAGCTTTACAGCCCACATGTGTCAGTCCATCAAAGAGAAAGTTTGCGTTCTTGTCAAATGAGAAAAAACAGTTTATGATTTAAACAGTTTATGATTTCCAGTCTTTATGCCAAGCTAGGCTAATTATCTGTTTGGTTTTAGGTCTTTACTAAATATACAGAGACAAAAGTGTTCTCAATCCTCTCATTTTACAGAAAAAACAGCTTATTTGCTGAAATATTCAGCTACTAATAAACAGAGTGGGTTCGACTCACCTTTTGGTATTTTTGTTTCCAATCACAAATGAAGTGAGGAGAGCAGGACTGGATTCCATCCATCGCTCACGTTTCCTTTCCAAAGCAGAAACCAAAAAAACATTTTCTTAATAGTACTTAACTACTAAATTGAATGTATGAAGTTAATACTTGTATTTCTCCTATTTCCACGGTAACAAGTAAGTTGTAAGCTCATTCTCCAGGGGGGATTTTGAGGGTTTTGGGTTTTACATCAACCTTTTTCTCTGAGATGCAATTTCCAAGATTACAAATTAATAGGGACAATTTAAATACCTTTTTATAACAGTCGCTTTTCAGTAAATATACCTGTGTAAGAAGATCATGAGTTGTTTGATGCATGTATTTGTATTTTTATACCCATACACATTTAAAAAGCTGTCTTATTAAGCAGCATGGTTCTGGTGTCTCAGATATCTGTGTAGGAATGCTGTCATGTTTCCACAGCAGTGACTTCATGAGTAAAATTATCAAGTCAGAATTATGGGAAAGGTAAATCCTGGAATATGTATCATAATTCCAATTTAGAGAAGAAAACAACAAGTGTTTACCTTCTGTTAAATTTCAGCCACAAAAAGACTCCCCAAAATCAAATTAACCTCTTCAACAGCAGGACAGTCAAATTAAAATCCGACCACTGATACAGAACGTCTGACAGCCGTTGCCTGGCTTGTAAATTAATTTAGCCAACTCTATTTAAATTCTATTTAAAGCACATCTGGGAAACTGGATTCAGATTTGACTCAGTTTCACATTCACATGCCTGGAGATTGGGAACTAGTTTTTGCTGGTTTCAGCCAATGACACTATTAAGCCTGCAGCATATTCCTCTCACCTGCAGCTCCCTCCTCATCTTCTGGCTCACACACAGTGAACCAACATGGTCAGACACACACACACACACACACACGCACACACACACTGCACAGAAATTGTCCACTAACTTTCACTGAGCGTCAGATATTCCATTCTCTCTCATGCCGATTAATTAGAGAGAGACAGAGAATCAGGACGGACAGGAACAAGTGACAACACTATTTTGAATAGACGTGACATTATTTCTGAATGGTGAAAACGGAACTGCTGCAGGTGCTGAGGGGAAGGTTTCACCAGGAGATCTGTGAGAAACAGAGCTAAGACAGATGCATACGTCAGACTGTCGATCAGAACAGAAGATGAACAGCGACACTACAAACTGACAAGCTGATGAACAGCCTGGAGGTTGAGCTGCGGAAAGACCAGAAGAAAATCGTTCACAAGTAATAAACTGTGTGCGGTAATGAGGGGGTTTGTTTCCTGTAGGCCAGTAGCAGTCACCTTGTCATTGTGCATTATATTCCCTCTCACCATTACCCTTTTAGCGACCACTGACAGCATAGAGGAACGCAGCGTGAGCAAACAGAATGTCCTTCACATTCTCTGCATCCCCTTCATGCTGTTAGCTCACAGACATAACATCATGGTTCTGGTTCATGGTTCACAGAATGTCTTTGTTTTACATCTGATTACAAATAATAAAAAAAAAAGAAAAACTAAGATAAAATGAAGGAATGTTTTTTGAAAGGGCAAAATGGACCTTGGGCTTGTGCACAGCTTTGTATGTTGAAAAGCCTCAGCAGGACATGTTTGGATTCCTTGGCAGCTAATATCACAGCTTGCATGTGACTGAAGGTGCCATTGTCAGAAGCACATTTGAAAAGTTACTGGGAGTACCAAACAGAAGAATGATATTCAGATCACAGCAGACACGGATCATTGTGATGTTACAATGCCCAAAACCCACTGTGGCATTTTCAAAGAAAGTGGGAAAAAATAAGGCACTGCAAATGCCAAAGGGGCAGAGAGTTCTTTATGACCTTTATCCATCGCTGTCTGCACATAGTAGGACATGTAATATTAACATTCCCTCTCATGCAAAAGTACATGTAAATGTGCCACCTTGATCTGCAGCGGTTACAGCCACACACCAAAAAAAAAGTTATATCTGAGATTAACGCAGCTGATGAGAGCAAGACGCCCAAAGGAACAAAATACCACTGCTGCCATTGAGCCTGATCTGTACTTCCACACAGTATTGTATATGGAGGACAAAAAAATCAAAATAACAGTTTAAAATCACGTCAGTGAGGCATCTGCATAAATTACCTGTCAAACACTGATGTTTGAGAATCAGGTTAAACGTTGTAAGGAATGATCCATTCCTGTGATCGGTGATCTTTCTCTCCCTCTGTTTCACATCCTGTCCCTTTATCTGGGACTCTTGATGTTTTTTTTTTTTTTTTCTCCTGTCAAAGACAATGGGATTCTATTAATATTGTGTATTTCATCTTTGTGTTTGAGTTTGCATCATTTTTCAGAAAAGTCCCACAGGTTTTGTTTGAACTTTTTACCACCGTTACTGTCATGATTAGCCCCAACAGGACTAGAATTGTACGTCACAAAAACAAGGAGGAAACATTTGAACCTAGTAGTATTTTAAAGAAAGGATTTGTCTAAGGATGATTTGTGTATTTTGATTTCATTAAATGATTGGGGAGGGGGGAGAAAAATATCAGATTTTTGGGTTTATATCGTTGGACTTTCGTCCACTGGAGAACTTACCAAACTGATCAAAACGATTAAACAGCTTTGGCAACTCATTCATCCCTATATGTGTCATCTACCACGTCTCAGTTTATGAATGTAAATAAGCTGTGAAGAATTAAGTCAGTGCCAGTATTTTTTTTTTTTTAATCAATCTGCATGTGCTCTGAGTAATCCAGTAATCCCAGCACCGAAGTAATCATTGACTCAGATATTGATCAGCTCCATACAGTATTAATATGGTCATTTTATGCTGCGGGGAAAAACAGCTTAACTCACAGCCGTCAAAGCTTTTAATAGCTTCCTGGAAAAATGTGACATACTTCTGATTTATGTAGCCATGTGTGTGTGTGTGTGTGTGTATGTGTGTGTGTGTGTGTGTGTGTGTGTGTGTGTGTTGAAGCTGAAATGAGAGTGGGTGTGACTCATGTTGGCTCCTTATCAGCGGGTTAGCATGACTAAGAGACGTTCTGATGGATGTTAGCTCTGAGCTAATCATAATGCTTGCAGAGAGTTTTGCTTTATGATTAATCAACAGCTTAATGGAAAAGCATTTTCATTTTCCAGCAAATGGCATGTTTAGGAAACTTATATTAATTACATCTCACAGGGTCTCTTTGCTCGGCCCCAGAACAATAACAATGAGCAAAATGGTTTCATCTAAGTCACAGATGCTACCAGTAGGTTGGACTGAAACGGCTCTTATTATTTAGAACATATTTTATAGTGAACATGTCGTCTTTAACAGTGTTAGTTTTTTTTTGTTTTTTTTTTACATTTGACACCCATGTATGACTTTTGGTCTCGCCACATAGCTGTGACTTCCTTTAATAAATGAGTGCTTTTATTATGTGGGAACCAAGCAGGGAGAATTCCATTGTGGGCTTAGGAAACCAGGACGTGTGGTGTCCTTTGAATAGACAGCTGATATGAAAAGCAGAAATTAATTTTGGCAGGTTTGCAGGACAAAAGGGTAAGTCGATGAATGAACTAAGTGCTGCATTGGCTTGTGCCTCAGCGATGAGCAGAGACTTTCTACAATTGAACTATTGATTATTAAGGATTATTTTTTAGCTCTTTGGTGTCACTGACCACATTAAAGAAGTAGTAAAAATGCAATAATCTTATACCCAAACATTTTCACTTGTGACATTTTCACTTGTGAATCACAATTCAAGAGAATTGTGATTCAACAGTTCTCTTGAATTGTTGAATCACATTTTCACTTGTGATTCAACAATTCAAGAGAACTGTTGAATCACATTAAGTTAATTTTAATACAACATTACTATGTGCATCGGACTGCATTAGAGAACAAAACTAATCTGCTCACATAGATTCCTCATGTAGGTGGTTCTGCTTGAGATCCGTGACAGTGTTGACCAGTCGGTCCATCACAACATGTAAATGTCATGACAGCTTTAATGTAAATACCAGCTATAGAAAATCTGCATGTGACAGCAGATAGACCATCAGAACACAATTCTTCACATCAAATCTTATCCTTGTATAGAATGTGAATTATTTTTATTTTATGTCTATCAGGTTGTTCACAAAAAAAATACAACAATGTAATCGGCCTTTACACTTCCTGTGGTAGAGAGAGAGGTTTCAACCTTTTGATTGAATATTGCTTAAGGGTTTGAAATAGTGGAAATGTGACAGCCATACTGTATCATGGATTACCATGAAATTTGATAGAAACACTTCTGGTCCTGTACAAAGAGTCTTATTGATTTCTAGGTTAACACTTTCTTTTTCTTTCTTTTCCAGTGAACTTGTTTGATGGACATTGGTACTAACTTTTATGATGCTTAACTTACAGGTATATTATTGCTGGGCAATAACAGTGTCTTGATGGAGATGTTAGTTCAAATTCATATCGATAAAGGGTTTGGACATCTTTCCTGTTTCTGGATACAAATGACATCCCATCATAGAGCAGAAAAGAACAGAATAACCAACCAGAGTGCACCACTGCTGTCTGCCTGACAGAAACCCACTAGATTTCATAGAGAAAAATACAAATTCCCTCTTGTTTCTATAAGAATACCAAGGCTTATTTTAATTAAGTAAAAAAATGTCACACAAGCTGGTTCACAAGATATGATGGTCAACTCCTGAAAAAAAACCCCCAAATTTCTTTGTGGTTTTAGCTGTCCATTGTCTGGAGGGGGAATTGGGTCAGAACTGCCTGATTCTCAGGTGGTGTGAAGCCAACTTTAATCATGTTAGCGGCGCTGCTCATGCTGCACGGCGCTTCTGGGAGCTAAACGCTAATCACAGCATGCTTAACATGTTTTCCATCACAATGTCAGCTATGATGTTCACTATGCATAGTAACCACTCAGTATACAATCAGTAATTAGCAAATAACAAGTGCAGTTGATTGACATTGGAATATCATGAATGAATGAGATAGGGGACGTCTATGAAGCGGAGATGAGTATTTACCATATTGATCAATGACGGTATAGTTTGTGGCCAGTTTGAAGATTATCTTCTGGCCGAGAATTTGTGGAAACGCAGTTTCCTCAGCCATGGATATTTTTTTGTTTCTATCAGTCACCATTAAATGCTTTATATTTACTAGCAAAACTGTGGCTGATTTAAGCAGTGACAATGCTGTGTAACCAATGAGAGAGACTTCTTGGATCACCTGACAAGCAACAGCTAACATCAGCTATATTAAAGTAACTTACCCTCGGTTCTCTCTAAACTTCATTTCATTTTGTAGTTTTCTTGCTGCAAAGCAGGCCGATCATAAAGAGAAGATCATCTGTGAAAAAAAATCTTGTCCCGTAAGCCATTGGATGGATGTTGTGGAGAGTATTTATTTGAGGTAAAAGTTGAATTTGGTTGAAAGTGTTTGCAGACATTTTAATAGAAATGATTTGCTTGGTTGATTGAATAATAAATGAAATGATGTCACACTGAGTGTGAAATGTCTCTTGAGTTCAAAACAGCGCAAAGAGAGGAAATAATTGCACCCTGGTGGTCTAGAAGTTCTTATTGTCCCCAGAATATGAACACATCTACCTTTCATAAAGCCCAGCTGTATGGATGGTAAATTAAACAGCACGGATCCATAATCTATGATTTATGTGTTCTCTTTAAGCTGCACTCAGGTGAGCGCTTATAGCTTTTGAAAAGCGAATTGTAACTTCTTTTATTAAAACATTTTCAATTCTCTTCTCTTCCTCTGTTCCACCTCCTCCACATGTTCTCCTACTGCTTACTAATTGGCTTCCTCAAGTAGCAGCCATAGATTTTTCCTTCCAGTGTACGCAGGGTTTCTTTGTCTTAGAGCGCATGTATGCTCCTGTGTTCCACTGATGAGGCACCCAGAAGTCAAGCGTTTTGTGTTAGAGCAAACGCAAATGTCTTGTTCGAAGGAAAGGATCTTCCAATCTGTTTTGATGCAGATTTTAAAATAGTTGCGAAGCGGAACATGCTGAAGTACATTTCAAGAAAAGGACACCTGATAACATTGTTCTGGGGAAAAGTCACTCATTTGCATGAAGATGACATTTCTGTGGATGTAATTTATTTATTCCTCTCAAGCAGAGGTGTGGTTGCGTAAGAGGTCACAGAGAACACACAATCTGTTTCCTCTTTTTTTTTTCCCAGAAATGAAACCATCTGCTCCCTTCCTCTGAACACAGCAAACGCTGTGATCAACCTTTCTGGACTTGTATATGTGACTGTATTATTGCAGTTTTTTATTTCAAGGATTGTTAAATTAATAAATAAAACCTCAATCCAGCTCTGCTATTGGACTCATTCTTAACCCAGGAATCACCGACCTCTCATTTGTTCAGTAAGTTCTAGGTCTATGCTCAGCGATGGTCCCAGCTACAGAGGAAGTAACCGAAGTAGCCCAATTAGTGGCTTGTTGGCAGGATCAATGGAGATGTTCTCTTCGTCATTTACAGTATTTGACTATACAAAAATAGCTGTAAAAAATTTTTCACAGAAACAGTAAATAAGTCAATCTCAATGATGTTGGCGGCTTGAATGCATTTGTACCAGTAATAGGAAATAAAGACTGCAAAACACAGCCACACCTTTAGTATTTCTTTGTCTGTTTTGTTAGACTCTCTATACACCTCTGGTGGGTAAAACATGTTGGTCCAGACTAATACCAAACAACTGGATGCCATTAAATCTCTTGGTTGACATTCATGGTGCTCAGCAGATGAATCCTAGGACTTTGCTGATGCTATTTCCTCCAGCGTCTTGTGAAATATCTTATATTGGTATAGAGTTTTGTTTATGGATCCAGTGAAATATATCCCAAGAATCCCTGACTTATCAACTAGCACTGGCGAAAGTAGATAAAATACCAGCAGTTATCAGATAGAAGGTCTAGAATGTGGTCCTCGGATTCATTAGCCCTTCATGTTGAGTTATTTGGTTCTTTTGCATTTCAGTGATCAGGTCTGCTGATGTAAACATATAGTTAATGAGAACTGGAGCAGCTTGACCTGTACTTTATGTTTGTAAAGATAAACACAGACAGAGAAAGTGATCTAACGATTGTCAGGTCTTCTGCTGTGAAGACTGTTACTGTCATTGTAATTATGACTGAAACTGATTTTGAATGATTCTTGTCTGTACTTTCCAGCTCCGTTTCTGTAGAAGCTACTTGACATTTATTTTACTCTTCTCTACTCTTTGCACGTTCTACTCTTCCTGAGTAGAACTAAATAAATGTCTAATGAGATTACAGATTGCGGAGTCTGATAAGACGATATCTTTTTCTTTTTTTTTTCTTTCCATTTGTTTTCTTTCCAGGAAATGCCTTTTAAGGCAGTTAGTAGTACATTATCTCACTCATCTGCTCATCTGAGACAATGAAAGCTTCTCTGCTGTGCTGTAATTCCATTAGTGGAGAAGTGGAGGCTTGTTCTTCTGGAGATCCATATGGACTTCCAGGAAGAGTCGCTCAATCTGTATTGATTTCTGCAAGTGGACGCCTTAGAGAGTCAGTCAAGCTGTGATCAAGATGTAGATTACCCTTTCATCGTGTGTGTGTGTGTGTGTGTGTGTGTGTGTGTGTGTGTGTGTTTCAATAAACATGTCTGTCCTGTATTTGCATCAGTAGGGGTGTGTATGTTCATCACACAAACAATCAATTGTTTTCACACACACACACACACACACACACACACACACACACACTCACACACATGCGCAGACAGGACAAAAATGATGAATGATCATTTTCAAAAGTTAAGAGAGAAGGAGAGAGAAGAGAGGAGAGAAGTGTCTTGATAATGGAAACACTCTTCATTATTCCACTCAGTAAACCACATGGTGAGGGCGACGGAGTTAAGTCAGCCTGTGTGAGTATCACACATAGACATTTCATAGCTGGGGTGTATCGTAACACTCTGGTGTTCTGGAGAGCTCAACAGCCAAATATTAGCTATAAAACCCATTGTGTGAACGTGGTGTAAAATGATTTGGTGTTTAAATAAATCCCTTCGAGTCTCAACCGAAGGCTGACCTGAATGTTGTCTCATTGACACAGATGCTGGCAGTGTAGCGGTTCTTTATTTCATGGTCTAGCGCTGTGTAAAGATGTATGGTTTTCATAACATAATTATTTGACAACCTCACATGTGAGACCAGGAAAACAAACATTACAAGGCTGTATGTCCTGAAAAAGAAACTAAAATCAGTAACATGGGGAAACTTGGACTCTCTGAAAATCCAAGATGGATTAGTCCTCGAGGACGGATGCCCAGTCTGGGAGAAAGGTGTCACTAAAGGAGGAAAGTTGTTCAAGTTTGTGTCATATTTATGGCTTCAATCCTTAACAATGAAGCATTCATGTGATGAAAACCGTTTTCTACAGTCTTTTGGACAGTTATTGAGAGAAACAAGCACAGAAGTATCTCTATGGGATTCTTGTCAGAAATTTACAAATTTTATGAGTCTGTCAGTGGTGAACATAACCACTGTAAAACAAAAGTGATTCATGAAATTCAATTATCTTGAATTTTTTATCTGGCTCTTTTTTTTTTTCTTCCATAATTACAATCAAATAGCTTTATTGAAGTCATGCAGCAGTTCAGTGATTTAAGAGAATTTTCTGAAATTATTCTGATTTTGAGATCTTCGGTGGTTATAAGTTAAGCATGTTGTATTCATTGTCTTATTGACCCTTTTTGTGACTGATATTTGCAGTATTCTTCCCTGATGATGGACGGTCTGGTGGCGCAGTGTGTAACACCGTCAAATCACAGCAAGAAGGTTCTGGGGTCGATTCCTTTCTGAGTTTCTTTATGTTCTCACCACCACCTCTAAAAACGTGCAGCTCACGTGAACTGTAGACATCAAATTGTCTGTCGGTTTTAGTGGTTGTATTTTCACTTTCATGAGCAAAGTGATAAGTCGTCATGGGAGATGGAGATGATAGTCAACACATTTCCTCCATAACTCCTATGAGGCTTGCACCATAACTCTACGATCATTTAAATATCAGCTGAGATTTTGTAAATACAACTGAGGTATTTTTACCTCTGTGAGTATATTTTTGGAGCCACGTGATAAAAACAAATAACATTTTCTGCAGAAAAAAACATCTCAGGATAACTTTGATATGGATAGAAACAAGTGACATCCTTATCATTATAATTATTAGTATTGGCAAGTCACAGAAACACTGACACCAGTATGATCGGTAAAACATGACATACTGTTGTTTTTGGTTCAGGTCAATCAAACAAAACCCACGTTTCAGGAGTCTTTGTTGCTGCTGGATGATGGTTGATGCTTCTCTGCTTCTGTTCCAATGTGAATGGAACAGAAGCTTTCTTGAGTTTTTACACATCCATATTTCTGATAAATCTGTAATTCAACATCTAACATGGCGAATGCATGCCAGTCCCGTGTTTGTGTGTGTGTGTGTGTGTGTGTGTGTGTGTGTGTGTGTGTGTGTGTGTGTGTGTGTGTGTGTGAGTGTGTGTCACTGTAGGTGGTCGGTAGAGATTTGACTTGCCCAGGTGTGAACCACTGAAAACATTATTCACACTTCAATGGAGAGTGAGACTGCCATCTACTCCCTCTCTGCCTCTCTCTCTCTGTCACATAAAGACAAATTTTCTATGTTAGTATTTGTGTTATTTTATGTTACCAAAAAAAAAAACAAAAGCCTTACAAATCCTGAAAAACGAGCTTCCTTTACTTGGGGAAGGATGCAGATGGGCTCATTATTCGCCCCAACTGGGAGCTGCACAAAATTTTGCAAATGACTTTTGCGAGCATGCTCATGGCAAGGCGATCAAACATACTGCAAACAACTGAAAAGGCGTTTTTGAGAGTCATCGCTCGCTGTGATATGAAAAGAAGCTGTTGTGTGATTTGAAGGAGTACAAAAAGCAAATGAATTGCCCATTTCCCTTTTGCCTCTTCAAATATTGGAACACAAAATGCTCTCAGGGGGAGATAATGTTACAGGGCTTGCAGAGCAAATGAGACTCTGGTTTTTTGTTTTTTTTTTTGTTTTTTTTTCAAATCCTCAGATGTGTGTGGGTGTGTTTTTGTGATGCAAGTGGAAATCCTGCTGGGATCGGTATTTGCCAACCGCTGTCAATGTGAACCTGATGTGAAACTTGAAAGTAGACCGTAGAGGCATGTATGTCTAACTGAGCGTTCATCCACGCCCAATGTTTCTGCAAATGCAGCGCATGTTTCGTTTAACATTTTGATCAACTCAAGCTGTTTTGATTCATCTTTACATCACACACATTAAACACTGGTGTCTAATAACATAAAACAGAAGCTGTCTGATTTACCTTATGATTGAATGTGCAAAACAAAAAAAAACAAACAAAAAAAAAACTCTACTTGGGTGATGAAAGTACTTGGTAATCCTACTTTCAAACAATCAGAATAAGATTTGATAATGAAGAGGGTGTGAACAAATCCTGAAGACCTATCCCAGCAATAACTTTCAATTTATCAGAATTGATGTGCTTGAAGATGTGAAAATTCCATGCTAAGCATTGCATGAAGAGCCTTTGGAAATAGGTGAATTTACGAAAATGTGAAATGGTCTCTAAAAGGAATAAATACCTGCTGAAAGCATCTGTTCAGATGTCTCCCAGACAGGAGGGCAGGAATTCTTCCTGATCCAACACAACCATGGTCTCTTAGACCTACTTGCTCATTACTGTCATATGCAATCAGAAGGTGTCACCTTTTTGCTCTGCTTTCATTGAGTCTCTGAATTTTCTGATACAATACAGCAGAGAATATAGAAAAAAAGCTCAGTAGAAATGGTGCATCTGGTTGTGACGTACTGCTTCTATCCAGACTTTGTACAGGTCTGATCATCCTGGATCCCCTTCACACCTCGGTTTAGAGTTTAGTACTTGTTTTGCTTTCTCTTTTACCTCAAAACTTCCTTAAGTGGAAACCTTTCATCCAGCATCTCATGCCTGCTGTGTACCACATTCAGTCACTGGTGGTAGCTGAGGGGCAGTGAGTCTATTGAGATACTATTGTGTACATGAAGTCTGCTTTTAACATCAAACCAGGAACAGGACATTTTTGGACCATTTTTAAAAATATGATGCAGGTATTAGATGTATGACTTATTGTTGGGGCAGCATAGCGACACAGTGGGTAATGCGGTCACCTCACAGCAAGAAAGATCTCCTGTCCGAACCTGTCCCCGTTGGAAACATGTGAAGTAAATACCACAACAGAGACCTCATAATGTTTAAACACTGCTGAGGATTGCATTTTAAACAACTATTTTTTGCCTAAATCAGTGACTGTTTCCTTGTTTTGGGGAGGGAAACTTTGGAGAATGTTTTTTCTCATATTCTCTTCCTGTTTTTTGTATGTGTGGGTTGTGTGTACGTGTGTGTTTGTTCTTTGTGTAATCACAGCTGAGCAGATATTGACATGCGGCCAAGTGCTGATCCTCAAAAGGGCATCACAGAACCAATTTCCACAGTTTGTAGTTACAATGAAGTTGTTGATGACTCCAGACTGAGCAGTGAATAGAACTTGTAAGGACTGACCTCTAATCCCCAGGTTGCTAAGTGTGTGTGTGTGTGTGTGTGTGTGTGTGTGTGTGTGTGTGTGTGTGTGTGTGTGTGTGTGTGTGTGTGTGTGTGTGTGTGTGTGTGTACTGTGCCAGATTCATGTAATGGACATAAGCATCATAATTGGGAGTGGTTTGGAGGGAATAAGACAGGTCTAAATGTACAGTACATGGAGCCAGGATTCCATTTGCATTTTACGGTAGTTAGTTTTTCCAGTCTCAAGTACTGAGCTAAAAATTTAGAGGTAGCAAAGAATTCATATCGGCAGCTTTTCCAGTATTTTGGTTTAGGGTCATATACTGTATATACAATGCCAGCCAGAAGGGAATGGGAGGCTTGTCCAAACGTTTGACTTTTGGTGTTGCGCCTCAGTGTTTTTCCAAGTGGTAACCTTGAAGACTAAAAAATAAATCCATTAAAACCCCACAGTTCCTAAAATAAACACTTGAAGCTGGCTCCAAAAATTAGTTGATCCCCATAGACCTTGGTATAAAAAGAAATATTAGTACCTACATCAATTTTTTTCTCAAATATCATGTTAATCGTATGGAGAATGAGTTTTTATTTGTTTAAATTATAATACGGCTCAAAGGGAATAACTAAGGATATGGCTCTAATTCGAGTCACAGAACTTCACCTCGTATGTCTGGCACATCTTTGTGGTTTTTGCTATTAGGATAATATATTTTGATGTATGTATCAGAGTTAAAGTATGGATTCCTGTGTGGTTAATTACTAAAAGAGAGACACATATAAAGACAGACACTGTAACCTGGGGAGCTGTGGAGGAAACAGCCGTGGGCAGAGCCTGGAGTATCTGAAGGAATAAACAACCTTCAGTCACTGGAACGGTCGTCTGATCCTGATCTGCTTACCTGCAGGACGAAAGACAGACCTTTTGGAATTATCTGAACTCACGCTCCTGCCTTTAGTCAGCTAAAAGGGGCCGAGCCCCTCTCTGAAGGGAAACGTTCACTGGACAAGAACAGAATAAACCTGAGTGCTGAGGTCATTCAGAGGCGTCCCGGTCCCCGCTGTATCTGATGGGTAAAGCAGAGCATATCATGACTGTTAACAGGTTAACTCAAATGAACATTTGATCACGCTCACTGTGTTAAGGTATGTTTGCTGGACTTAGCTTTCGACTAGCTTGGGATCCTCCACCCTGGATTGACTGGTACTTAAGAGTGAGACACATCCATGATGGACGCCTCAGGTTGAGTGAACCACACTGAGTTCCACTGATGATACTCAGATCTTCAGCCGTGTTTTCAACAATTTGTCTTTACACTGTCGATGCTAATTAAGCAGACCAACATCCATCCATTTTCAGTCTATCCCAGCAGAGTGCAGGGGAGAGATACATTCCAGACGGGTCACCAGTGCTACCGTCTGATGTTCAGTCATACAGCAGTAAATCTGTTGGTACACAGACATTCACCCCAAAAACTGCTAGCTGGCCCAAGGAAAACATTTTTTTCATCTAGTATATTTACTTTTCAGCACATTCACACACTAGCAGTCATAGGGCATTCCAATTCAGTCTTGAACCAGGAAGAGACCACGTCACCATTGTCAAAATGACAACCCCTGAACCCCTTCATCGTAGGGAAGAGGTAATTGTGTAATGGATGAGTTTATATTAGTGCTCCGATGACAGCTGTCAGGACTGTGGACATGACGGCTGTTACAAAAGCTCCTTTCAACTTCCCCCTTCGTTCTGTTTGATTTCCTCCTGTAGTTGTCCAAAGCGGTCGGTTGGCCTGTTCCCAGAGGGAGGCCATCACCTTGTAATTGGACCTCACCAAATTGGCTTTATTGGGTTCCAGATATTGGCACTTGTTACTTTATTGGGTGCCTTCACTATTTTGATTTCTTATCTAAATGAAAGAAGTAAACCCATATCTCATCCATGCTATTCATGTTTCCACTCCTGATCATATGCATCAAAAGAAAGGTTGTTTCTTGAAATGTTGTGCCTAATGAACTTTTCATCAGGCCTGAGGGGGTTTGGCCTCTAGTTAGCAGACATTACAGTCATGCAGAGGTTGCTGCGAGTCAGTATGAACATGTTTACATTGTGTCTCTGCCATATTTGAATTTTGCTACCTACCTCCTCACATTGACTGATGACCACATGACCACCTTGAGGCCTTGGGACTGATGCTGCAGATGACTGCACACAGGCCCATTCCTATTTTGTCAGAGTAGTGACTTTCAAATACCCTGGAAAGGAAAAAAAGAAAAAGTCTTTAGGTTCAAACTTTCCACATTTGACACACTCCAAGAGTTTTCCTATTGTGGCTCTTTTAGGACAAAATGGAATAACTCATATTCAATATCAGCGGTTCTCGCTCACATTGAGGAGAAGAATGCTGCTGAATTCAAGATGATTCAGAGGTTTCATAAAGAATGGAGGCATGGGGAAACAGATAAGCTCTCAATACTTCTGCAGCTCACAAATTAAAACTTCGAGTTTGTTTATTTGTGCCCAAGGAGAAAACTTTAAACCTCAAATTGTGATATTAGGGTGAACTAGGGACTATAATGTAATTTATTATTCTTGCATTAAATGTAAGCAGTATTTTTCACAATGGTCAAGGCAATTGACCTTTCATATTAAGATAAGCATGCACAGAAAGAATGCTGAATGTGATTGCTATTATTTGACTGAAAACAAACACATATACAGATGGCAAATTAAGACGAACAAACACACCCGTCTGTAGATGCTACACACACTCACCATCATACCTGGTTCCTCTGACATTTCTTTTTGGGGTTAAACTTTGCCCTCCAGACATGCTGAGAATTGGCTTTTGGCTGTTTAGAATTCAACAAGGCATAATATCCTTTAATTAAAAATATCTCAACAGGCGGAATTAATTTAGTTACTGTAATTCCTCATATGAATAATTAATTCTTTATGTGTGGAAAACATCCTTTACACATTTTAGGTAAAGTTTATTATAAAAAATTTGAATTGAACAGAATTTGTTTTATTCAGTGTTGATGTATTATAATTCCAAGTGAATAATATATAAATAATTTCCTTTTAATGCAACATGGCAATTTTAATGTTATTTATGTTTTAATGACCTCGTTCCAATTTGCAACGTAGACACATCAATTCCCGCTGCTCAAAATTTTAAATACTTAGTCTTCTAAATATAAATTGTACGTATACATTTTTTCTTTGATTGGCACCCAGTAAAAAAGTAGACAGTTCATGTGGTCATGGTCCAAATCCGGTCGATCCAACTGCTGCTGTGTCTGATGCACATTATCTATATCCCAAAACTGGTGCCTGCTTCAGTCAGAATTATGTTAGAAATAAGTATTTAGTTAAGTTTGTTTAACACAAAGCCACATGATAGTTTTATCATGTGTTAATTGTCACTTGCATGAAAAAAATACAATTATATGATTAATGAAATGGAAAGAAATCCTGTTCATAATGACCCCAACTAAAACAATATGAATATAGTTCATTAATTCAGTGTGTTTTGGGCGAAAAATAGAGGGGAAGTCATTTTAAATTAGGGCATATAATTGCAAAGAACTGGTGGTGGTATGTTAATGAGGTGACAACCAAATGTCTGAAAGCGTTTGTTCATATAGTGGAAGATCAGTTGTTGATATTGTTAATGATTTTTTTTTACAGTGAAAAAATTTATCTAATTAAAATGTAGTGAGATTCGACTAAAAGAAATGTAAATTCTACATGGGGAACTATTTGTAACATCCAAATGGTTCTAAATATATCTTAAATTAGCATTTAAACTCTAGTGATAGTTTGACACAGCAGATTTTATAGGGACATTACCACAACCCGACCCTATCGATTAAGGGGGTGATTTGCTCTGTGCTTTCCATCTTAACATTTTGACACTGAAGATCCTTTCAAACTACAAGGTCTCCTTCCTCCTGTCCTTCAGTGCTTAAAATCACAACATATTAACTGAAGCATCAGTGAATACAGATGAGGGGTTTCTGTTTCAGCCAACTTTCCTTTTTTCCGGATATCAATTCAAAAAATATCCTAAAATGGGTCAATTTGTACTTCTCGACATGTAAGGTGGGTCGCAACGAATTTGTTGCCAAGAAAGATAGAAATAATTTGCAGTGCTTTTAAGGTGCTTATGAGGCATTTCACCCATAAGAGCACAAAATGTGTTATTGCCAGAGGCTGAAGTGCCATTCTTCAAGCCATAAAAATCCCATTCAGCTCAGAGAGGGAGAGACGTGTAAAAGCCCTTCAGCAGACCCGTTCATAGGGCAGGAGAGAAAAAAGAAAAGTTCTATTCAGATCCTAAAGTCACTGAAATCAGCATGTCATTATTTTCTTCCCTTCATTTTTCAGGTTTTAAGATTTAACATTACGTTTTGCTTTGTTTCAAACTACAGTTGTGACCTTAAGCATAGATATAATTCAGCTAATTAATATGGAAGTCTCAACAAAACAGGCGCTGAAATTGTATTCTTTCAGCGTCTCATGTTCATGACAAGATGGTGACTGTGAAACTGCAGCAACCAATTTCCTCTGCTCCTCTTAAATAGGACTACATTCATTCATTCATTCATTCATTCATTCATTCATTCATTCAGTCAGTCAGTCAGTCAGTCAGTCATTCATCCATTTGCTCATTCGTTTTTTACTGCGTGTTCCACTTATTGCGGGTCACGGCGATTGCTGGAGCTGACCTGCGGGCGACAGGTTGGGGACACTCCGACCACGACTCCACTGCTCTGTGGATAACTAAGTCTAAACATTCTTTACATTTTGTATATTATTTTAGAAGATACGATCAGTTCCCTTTTCCCATTCAAAGTGTCACTAGTGCAACAGAACACATTTGATTTGGAGGAAGTTTGGTACTTTAGTTGTTATCGTTTGCCAAATTTTATTTTCGCTTCCTCAACTAAACTCAATGTACCCCAGAGTCTCCCTATTGACTCAGGCTAACATAAAATAAGCTATGTAGCTCATTCTTGAGCTATGGGTGGATGACAAATATTGTTTTGCCAAGTCAAGAAGCCTATGAGATTAGGAAGGTTATTCTAGTTGTTAGTCAAACCAACATGGATTTTTTGAAAAAAATCCATATTTTGGTAAGCAACATATGAAAAAATTATGTGCAATCATTGTCGGTGGGTATAGAACACTTTCGGTGCCCTTTTCAAATTATTAGACAAATCTGAACACCTCATTATTGTTTACCAAAATAATTCATTAAAACTTGGTTCATAGTTACTCAGTGACACGTATCCGAATTATTTACCGCAAACATCTGCCAACAATAGTCTGTGGCCCCGTCCACATGTAGCCGGATTGTTTGGAAAACGCAACTTTTTTCTTATGGTTACGCCTTCCGTTCACACGACGACGCAGATATCCGGGAAAATTTTTTTGAAAACCCTGTGGTGTAGATGTAAATTTTTTTTCTATGCAGACAAAAATAAACGTTGCGGTTTCAAAAAAAGATCCAGCTACGTGTGGACATGGCCTCTTGTGAAACCTGAACCATCAGAAAAGACTACGAACAAACTCCTGCAGGGAAACACGAGGTCATCTCTTGTTTTATCGTTGCACACCACTGTGTGTCATCTCGATGACATTGCTATACATCAGTCGTCATTCTTTCGATTTGTTTCCAGGTTCCTTATCATGTATTGTTTTGCTCTGTGACTTTATATTGTGAATGTTAATTGATTATGATACGAATCGTGCCGTAGACGTCGGCGGTTTTTCTTAATAAACTGATTTATTGAGAATGGATTTATTAATGGATTTATTACACGTTACTTAATATGATGCCGAAGGTCTAACTCAACTGTGAGTGCAGTCCAGCACGTGGTCAGGCAACAGCGTGAACACGCTAAAGTTATATTGTAAGCAATCGTCATGACGCAATCACATTTTGATTTACTGTCTAAATAAAAGACCAACACACACTAAATTATTAAAGAACTTGAAGCCTCTCAGTGGTGAAGAAAATAACTGATCAATCATTTTCTCGTCAAAAGCGCAGCGCGAGCTGATTGTTCTGGATAGGCATGTCAGCCCTGAAGCTAATTCAGCAGAGAGGCTGCACTCCACGGGTGGACTTTGCATCCACTCATTGTGTCATTCTCCTACAGAAGCACTCAGATTAATTAATTCATTAATAATCTGACCAACACTCTAAAAGCCAGGGCACTAGAAAGCGTTAGCAGAAGTCGTGTTGATCAAGTTGATCTTGACTCTCATACATAATTGTGCATTTTGTTCCTAAAGTTGTGACACATTTTTGTTTGTAACCTTGCCAACTTTTTCAACATCTCATAAATATTTCATTCCCTTGCTTTTGATCCATGTCTTCAAGTGGCTGAGACAAATAAGAGACCAATGCATTTAGATTCCGCTGCCACCGGTGGCAGGTGGAGGAATATTTATCTGGGGTGGCTAAGGTACGTGTTGTTTACGTACAGCACCAAAAATATGCTTCGACATCAACATATTCAGGCTACAAATGGTCAAAAATTCAATTGCACACTTTTTTTTATTCTTGAACCGCAATCACTAATACGTAGAATTTTACAAATAAATCTAAGGTAAGCTAATGTTAGATAAACCTCAGATTAGACCATCCAACCACCCTTTAAAACGGCACGGCTGCCACTTTGCTGGACAGTGTGAATACATTATATTGATGCTGCGTCCCTTCGTCAGTTTGAATCATATTGATCACACCAAATAGAAACCACAAGGTATGCTTATTGTAAAATTTACACATTTATTATTTGCACATTTTTTCTCCCTAACTGACCCCAGGCATGTTTTCCAAACCCACCATTTCCACCAAAGGAGGTGATTGTTCTGCACATGAAGCACAGTGCAGTTGTTAAAAAGACATGTTTCCTTGGGCGTCTTAATGAGGCTACATCTGCAGAAAAACACCACGGCACAGCAGCCAGAATGACTTGTTTGCAACGACAATGAAAATCTCTATTTTACATTTCACATTTATGTTCCATCCCTTCCTTCCTTAATGTCGAATTGACTTTTTTTATACCTCACCAAATGGGTTGCCTGGTAACCACACAGCAGACTTAAAGATAGGTCACAGTCATTTTTCCTGGAATTCAGTTATAGCACAATTACAGCAGTTAGTGACAAGTCTGCTGGAGAAAAATTGACAGGAGAACTTGTTTTCTGAAGTGCATCACTCTCTCTCTCCCACTCTGTACACAGACGCTCCTCAGAGGGATGTGGAAGAGGCTGCATCTGCTTCAGACTCTGAGTCAAACTCCGCCCCCTCGCTATTCAACCACTGGGGTCACGACCTGGGTCCAGAGAGTCGAAGGGTTGCCCTCAAGAAGTTCCGTTACTATGGCTACAATGGCTATCTTAGTGACCGCATCTCCCTCACCCGGCCGATCCCAGATCTACGACCGGACGGGTGAGTCAGCTGATTGATGAGTGGGATGTTCATTGATCAATGGATCTGAATGGATTCCACCATTAGAGGCTCCACCATTAGAGGCTTAATTGTGCTGTGATATATGAGCCTCGTTTTCTTAATCTTGCCCACAGATGCAGAAACATATCATATTCATCCGATCTCCCTCAACTCAGCATCATCTTCATCTTCGTCAACGAGGCCTTGTCTGTGTTGCTGCGCTCCATTCACACCGCGATCCAGAGGACTCCATCACACCTCCTCAAAGAGATCGTACTGGTGGATGACCACAGCAACAGCTGTAAGAATCACAAGGCGTCCTCTCAATGTCACTTTCATGATGTGGGAACAGCGACTCTAACTTTTACACGCTTTAGCTGCATCTGTCCACAGGGAGAAATTACTTTGGTGTGTGATTAAAAGGCCAAACCCATTAGAACTCCCTGAGCAGCAATAGAGCATTTCTCCCTGAAAACAAATAGGTTTTCATTCAATCATTCGTCTTGAAGATGAACAATTATTGATCAGCCGCTCATCAGAATCTGGGTCATGGGTTTATTGTGGAACATATCCCATTTGACATCTGTGAGGAAACAGTGCTACCCACTATTACTGTACCAACAGGTATATAGTCATCCACTTAACAGATGTATTTTCAAAGCCTCCAGATAACATATACAACCTCAGACATGATGTTATTGATCATTTTTTTCTTACCCACCCCCCATGCTAATAGTAGGCATGGGCATAAATACGATATAAACTTTTGTCTCACTGATAATTCTGAAAAAAAGATTCAAACATTTCACTTTCTTGCGACAGATGAATGAGAACATTTTCAAAAAAAATATGAAGCAGGAGCCTGGAGACACTAAGATACGCTGACTAACTCCTGTAGAACTGACTAATTAATTAATTGCTGTATCTCATTTGTAATCATAAGAATCAATGAAGCAATTTAAGTGTGTGTGAAATTATTCAAAATGTCGAAAAGTAGCAGGAAATCAGTTGTACAAAGCAGAAACATTTTAGAGATTTATACATGTAAATAAATGACACTAAGCATCTTCAAATCAAGCACCAGAAGGTCAATTATTTTACAACCCCAAGCCAGCTCCAGGCCCGGACAAATTTTGGACTGTTAGCTTTAGGCGCCCTATTCCGTATGACAATGTGGTGCCCCCTTCTGGGGGAAAGAAAAGAGAAGAGTCCATATCACTGTTAATCCGATTGGATGTGGAACAGGACATTGAAAGAAAAATTGTAGCAGTAGTTCTAGTTAGAAGTCATGTTCTTTCATTTTGTTGTCAAGTCTTGCACGAGTTTTTTGCTGAAAATGATGGATGAGGTACAACCCCACCTCAAAAAAAGTTGCACTAGCCATCACTGCTGTTCAGCTCTAAAGTTTATTTCTTATTGTTTAATAAGGCATTGTGAAGATTCTGAAAAAAAAAAAACTGATCTTTAAAATCAGTTCTGATCAGCAATTTTTCTCATTAATGACTGTCAGAAAAACTAATTTTAGTAAGCAATTCAACTTTAAAAAGGAAAAGCATCTTGTCAGACAAATCTTTCACGACATTGAACCCTGCTGGGTATGCAGGTCCCTGCAGGAATATTGTATGAGTATTATGTTGGTCTCATAATTAAACAAAGGTGCTCTGTTTTTAGCAGTGGTTATTAGCATAGTATTGCTATTACAGCTGCCATAAATCTAATAGACTCACTCAATCACACCTCTCATGGTGAGGCCGGTTGTTATTTTGTTCAGCCACGGAAAGGAAATTAGATTCGCAACCTCATTTAAAAAAACGAAAATTGGTTCAACCTTGTCAGTGGAGCTACCGCCATACAACACAGGCATGAACCGAGAGCTGCTGAGCAAGACATAATTATATTGATCACATTTTGATGGAGCTGTAATTAAAGCAGGTGACCTGAGGTTGCTTTCAGGGGGTTTAGAACATGTGTTATAAAAAACTCGGTAACTTACAATGAGCGTAACATGGTAATTTGAAATACCGCCTTTAAACAGTTATTTGTAATATCGCTTATTGGTGCTAATCTTGCTTTAGCAAAACTAGCATTAGGAGGCGCCAATGGCTCAGCGGGTCGTCCAATTCCCGCTCCCGCCCAGTGGGAGGTGTCAGCTCATCTTCGGAGCACTGCCGAGGCGCCCGAGCGGTCCTCCTGTACAAGTTACTCATTTGGGGTGCATCACAAAGGAGCTGCCCGCCACTCCACGTCCCACTGCATGCTTACAGGCCCCCTTGTGTGTGTGTGTGTTTCCCTGCAGGGATTATTCAAGTACATAAAATATAAGATTAAAAAAATAAATAAATAAAATTTATTATGTCGGTTATGAGATCACTTTGAAAGCTGTGTCTTAAACTGCTGTTTGTATGTGACGTCATGCGATAATACTGTACATTTTTCGCTCCTCTGTAGCTCCTCAGTATTTATTGATTTAAGTACTTATTCTCTTAAAATGTTCGCATAACAAACACAATATATTCAAAATGTTTCAATATAATGTGGAAGAGGTTTGTCTGCTAATCATAAGAGCAGCTGCTGCTTACAGTCATGTATACTGATGAAAGGAGTTGAAGGAATATTCATACACGTAAAGGAAGGGCATAGAACACAACCTCTGCTAAGACCCGACTCTCCCTTGTTTAATTAAAATTGACACAATATGTGTCTTACCCTCAAGGCTCTGTTAAAATGAGTGGAGAGAAAAAAATCCCGATGCCCTCCATTGTCTTCAGTTATTCAAAAATTATATTTTAATTCATTTGCCTACGCCCCACCAAGTTTCATGCTATGTTAAAGGAAGTGCGCTAATTCGTTAATCTATACCTTTAGCAGAATACCCACATAAATATTATTTATTTATTCCTGTCTTTCAAGGAAATCTATCAAGTAGTTTATGTGTAAGTGGGGAAAAAAACAAAGTTAAAAACCAGATCTTTCCTTTTTTATAAAAGTGGAAAAGTGTTTGAATCGTTTTTAATTTTTTATTCCCCTTCCACTTCAAACTCTTCCTCACTGCACACCCAACCTTTCCAACATGTTTCAACAGAATCCTCATTAGGTTATACTCAATGGACGGAACCTGTAAAATAAAAAAGAGAAGACTTAAGAGCTCTTCCCCACCATATGCACAAGCATTTTACCAAGTTCTATGAAAATCTAACTTGTTGTTTTATGTAATCCTGTGAAAGATGAGCAAAACAATATCAGTGTAAACATAGCCTCCATGGCAGAGGTATTAAAAATCAGCAGTTTGTCATCTCTCAAAGTTTGACATAGATCTGTCTGTCTATCAAATATGAATGTCATGATGATGATTCATGGAGTTACAGTTCTATCTTCAGCTCTCCAGAGATGTTTGACCTGATCTGCTATTGTCAAACTTTGGCACCAATGTATTTTCTGTCTCTTCACACATAAAAGAACTAAACCTAAATACATAAATTCATACATAAACTGCAACAAAGCCATATGAAAAACAACCTAAAACTTAATACGGATGTTTCAGGTAAAGCACTGCTGCGTCTTGTGAAAGGGTTTTGTGTTAGTAATTGCATCACGTACGATGAAAATATTTCACTTCTGCCAAATCTATAATTACCATTATGAGAAATCTGTCAGACGTGTCGCCTGCAGATTTCATGGGTCTCTAACTGCTGCCCTGTTTTTCAAAAATACCATATGAGAGTTTAGTCATGGTCGCTGCACAAGGATAAATAGATCCAACGTTTACCTCAAATTGCTCACTTATTTTGCAAGAGAACTGATCAAGCAGGCAGGGCTCTGGGATTCAGTGCATTGAAGTGAACAATGGTTGTGCGGCATTAATTCATAGTGAAGATAATTGATGGAAGGTAACTTTGAAAATGAAAGTGCATGGTCACTGCTAGAGCTTATTGATTGTACATGGTGTAATTATGACAAATGAGGGTCAGTTGAGAATAGATGGAAGCCAAAGTGGAATGCAGTCACGCTGATTATGTCACCATTACAAAAGTTCATTAGCAAAGACGTCAGGGGTTGTATTCTTAAAGCACCGGAGCGCTGATCAGACACCACACATTCATACAAATCTACATTAACACAAGTAACTTATTTCAAACGGCTGCAAGTAATAATTATTTCCTATAACTTGCATAAATAACATAATAATGAAACATTAAGTATTTAAATATGTTCACAAAATATCAGATAACAATGAGAAAAGCCTCCCTGTTTGTTTTGTAGTATATTTTTTGCTTTCTGAATGTTCACCAGAAGGGGACATTGGTCTATTCTGGAAGGAAATATCTTAAAATGATATTCAGTAAATACCAGAACCATGTGGGCAAGAACTAAAAGTGATCATGCACCGATGGTGTGTTCTCCTCAGGTGCTATGGTACAATGACCTCTCTCAGGTGAGCTCACAAACATGAATGTCTTTGTGTGCGAGGATGTTCTAGTGTATCAGGGCAGACAAGTTCGTCTGAGAGAGATAAAATCCATGGAGGTATTTCTGGTCAGTGGGCATAACAGCTGGAGAGTCTCCAGAGAAGATTTTGTCGCCTGATAATTGGGAGAGACGTTTTCTCTATGATAAACATTACCGTCTCATTGGGCAGGTAGTGTGAACTAATTTTAATTAGAACTTGACAGTAAATTAAGGAACAATAATTGTGATAAATTATCATTTAAGTACTTGAACAATTCCAGGTTTATGTCAGGCAAATTATATAGTGAAGTTGAAAATATTTTTTCGTCTGATAAAATAATTTAATCATCAGATAATTTCAGCAAAATAATGTATTTCAAGTTATATATATATATATATAAATAAATATATATGTATATATATATATATATATATATATATATATATATAGAGAGAGAGAGAGAGAGAGAGAGAGAGAGAGAGAGAGAGAGAGAGAGAGAGAGAGAGAGATCTCCATATATATATATATATATGGAAATTTATAATAAATTTTAATGACACTCCAACTTCTCCAATGTGGGCAAGACCAAAGAGCTGTCTAAAGATGGCAGTGACCTAAGTAAGAGCCTGAATGAGAAGGTGACAACGGTTGGTGCAATTATACAGAAATACAGTACAACATGACTGTCAATCGAGCCAGGCAGGTTGATTGACAGTCATGTCAATGAGACCTTGTGGGATTATTGACTCATTGATTATGAGAAAGGTTAGAGATCAACCTTGCAGAAGTCTGTTACTGAAGGAGATGGTTCAGACCCCCCAGTCTCATGTAGGGGGTAAGAGGGTTTGTCCATGATTGATGTCAGCCTGGCCAACATCGTCCTCTCACCCACCTCCTCTACTGAGTGCACAGAACACTCCAGGACAGAGTCAGCCCTTCTGACTAGTCTGTTGAGTCCCTTTCTGTCCCTATCTGAGCTTCCACAGCCACCGCAGACTACAAACCCCCCCCCCCACTCCCACCCCTGCAGAGACACTGTCACCAAGCCTCACATATAGTAGTCTGTTGGTCAGGTAGTCAGCGGTCCATGCACACCAGTGACAGTCGACTCCAGCTCCGTCTCTGTCGATGTCTGAAGTAAGTGACAATCATCCTCCCCATTGTCTTCATCAGGTGAGAGGTTAAACATACTGGCCTGAAGTGGTGAGACGCCCTGGGGTGGCGGTCCCCTGGACCCACCTGTAGAGCGACGTGAATTATCACAGCTACAGGCCCGGTTAGTGAGGAAAGAGTTGATGGACATAAAGCAAGCCATTGTCTTGTATTTCAGACAGCACTATTTCACTACAAAATATTTCACAGCAGGTCTGAACGTTTGAAAACTGATTGGGATTTTGGAGGTGTTCTTAATAAATGAGTGGATTTTCACATGTTGGAAAGTAATGTCATATGTTTGGGTAACATCGTGAGGAGGTTTTCAAATCCTTCAGTTCTAAATGAGCCCATCTTTCTTTCAGGTCAGCAGCAAACCAGGGCTCATTAAAGAGAAACACAGACACTGGTGAATCCAGGATGATGGTGATAATGGAATGAAAGGGGAAGGCAGCCGCTGTAGCCCGCGGGCAGGATTACAGCACAAAGAACTTACAATGAGAATATGAAGATGTTTGATGTTCCTCTGTGGGCAGTCTGTGTGAATGTGTGTCTGAACCCAAGTCTGTGTTCCTGCTTGTCCACATGAATGTTAGTGAGGTGTGCAGGAAGGAAAGAAGGAATTAAGGAAGGAGAGGAGGAAGGAAGGAAGGAAGGAAGGAAGGAAGGAAGGAAGGAAGGAAGGAAGGAAGGAAGGAAGGAAGGAAGGAAGGAAGGAAGGAAGGAAGGAAGGAAGGAAGGAAGGAAGGAAGGAAGGAGGGATGGATGATGGATGGATGACAGAGTGAAATGTGTCTAGCCATCATCCAGATACTTTCCTCTAATTTTCCGTCTTCTGACGTCGCTGTTTGATTTCCAGCTGGACCGCTGTGACTTATAGGTTAGTATGTTATTGATCGATCTTTTTTATTTTTTATTTCAGCTGTAGACATTACATCATTACTCTCCCGGCTTTGTTTAGTTGTTTTGCCAAACGTCTAACCTGCCGCCATGGCATGTTTTGTGAAGGCATTGCTTATTTGCGGTTAATGTACAGAAGGTTTGACAAATATGAAATATGATGCTGACTTTTTCTTCTAACATGGTTAAGCAGCACTTAAAAAATGAGATTCTATTGAAGTCAAATGAGCCAAATTTATTGACATAGTGTTAATATTATTATATTACAAATAATACACTGAATCATTGCACGGCTTAGAATTTGCATTTCTAATTTGTAATTAATCAATTAATCCATTTGTGCTGCTGTGCGTGTAGCTGGGGGTCCACATTGATAATAGACTGAACTGGGGAAGCACATGGACGTTCTATATAGTTCTTTATAAAATGAGCCGAAGACGTCTCTTTTTCCTGAGGAGGCTGAATTCCTTTAACATTGTTAAGACCATGTTGATAATTTTCTACCAGTCTGTGGTTGTCAGTGTTCGTTGGGTCAGTTGTCTGAGGGTGGTGGACACCAGACTCAGACTGATCTTTAGGACTGGTGACATCATTGGGGCTATGTTGGACTGTGACGGTGGTGTTGGTGAGAGGGACGTTGTCTAAGTTAGAGGTCATCTTGGACAATGAATACCACCCACTGCACAATACATTGGTAGAGCACAAATTCATCCTGGAGTAGGATGAGCCTTAATAAATACACTACTGAGCACCATAGGAAATGGTGAAGAGGAAGGGAAAGAAAACTGAACTCTAACTTTTTTATTTATTCTTATTTATTGATATTTTATTGCAGTATGGGCCTTTTTCTTTCTTTTCTTTTTTCCTTTTCTTGGCTCATGTGAACATTTCTTTAACATTTTCTTGATCTTTGCAACTGTGCAAAAAGCGATTTCCTCTCAGCGATCATTAATGTATTCTGATTCTGAGACAAATAAATATTTATTAACATAATATCCATATCATTATGTTAAAAATTATACAAAAAAAATATTCCACGGGGTTGAAATTAGAATTTCTTATTTTTAATGGATCAGTAGTCTGTGTAGGTTCTCAGGTTATCCAGGTAGTCAGTAGTAGTCAGGTTATCAGTATTTACAAGAGCAGTCTTCTTATTTGCTCCTTCGAAGTCCTGTTCCTTGAAACAACATCTGTGATCGCCCCTCCCACTAAATATAACACATGTTAACCGAATATAAAAAGCAACCAAGTCGGAAAGCGAAGGTTTTCTTAATAGCTCAGCAGTTACTTTTTCTCTGACTTAATTATTGCTATGCTTGTATATATTCAAAGTACAGTATGTAGAAATTGCTGAGTCTTGATAACGTTTCCGTGTGTTGGAAATTGAATGTGTTTCTACTGTATGTTTAGTTAACGACTCTGCAAAACAGAGTAGAGCCCTGAAGGACGTGCAGTCCTGTCATAATCATAATGTTCTTGAAACTACTCATAACTTGTAAGTCTGTACATAACAGTATTTATGAAACGTGGACGAAATGTCAACCTTTTTTAGAAACACTCCCGTTAGCGAGAGATTCTGACAAAAAGAAACAACTCTGTGGAAGAACCGAGAGAAACAGTTTGGTCTGAAGTAAGTAGAGCATTATGAGCATTTTATTAATTAACATGGAAATTAAACACTGAACACTGAAGTTGAGTAGCCCAGCCCACATATTTTTATTTTTAAAATAAAAATAAAAATAAAAAATATGTGTTTAAAGTAGCGTCAGGAAGAAAAAGACAAATCTGCCATGCCACAGTTTAAAGTTAATTAGTCTGGCTAATGATAACATTAATGCTAGTATTTAACACAGCTCATTGCTGTTTTGGAGCAGGCGTTGAGGTATTAATGTGGACCACAGCGACATCTGAGTAATTGTGAGTGGAGCGGATTTGTGTCGGTGGGGAGAGGGAATAAATGGTTCCTCTAATCGTCATCTCACGTTCTTTAATGTGTACCATGTCTGCAGTAGGAGTTAACCATCTGACTGCACTGTGTTTTTTTTTTAATATATCAATCAATTAAGTAAACATTTTCACAAACATTTTTCAAGCAAGTGCTTTACAAACAATTGATATGTCATCAAAGTGCACTGGGTTTAAGCAACTCTCGAGCAAATAAGTTACATTAAAATATGAGGCTAAATCTGATTGCGTCAGTCAATGACAACAAAACCAGCATTAAACTTAAAACATTTCTGTAGTCCAAATTAAAATCTATTAATTTAAATTTCACATTAATCAGATGGTTTGATTTATACATAATAAATAAATAGAGCATGAGGTTGTTTTTTTTGGTGTGTGGCCCCACAATGAGACTGGGGTGTACCCCGCCTCTTGCTCATAGTCAGCTGGTACTGGCTGCAGCAACACCAGTGACTGCAATCCAAAAAAGCGGCTGAAGAGGAGACGATTACCATCGTCTCATCTACAGGAAAATGGATGGAATTCATTAATTCAATTCAGATTAATTAAATTCACCAAGGACATCATCGTGTTTGTTTTCTCAGACTTTGCCAATATGAAGCCAGAAGGAATTAAACAAAAGGGAAACATTTATTGCACTGGAGCGGTTTGGTGCTGAGTGTGAAGCATCCGGGGTGAAGATCAGCACCACTGAATCTGAGACGACATTTCTCAGCCGAAAAGCGTGGAGCGCCCACTCCGGGCGGTAGTGGAGTCCCTCCCTCAAGTGGAAGAGTCCAAGTATCTCAAGGTTGGAATGGGAAATGGAAAAACTGGAATGGGAAATAGACAGGCGCCTCGGTGCGACGTCTGCAGTGATGCTGACACTCTACAGGTCAAAGGTGATGAAGAGTGAAATGAGCTAGAAGGGAAAGCTCTCCATTTACCGCTCTGTCTGCATTCCAATCCTCACCTATGGTCACAAGCTCTGGGCAATGACCAAAAGCAGATGATCAGGAGTACAAGCGGCTGGAATTGGCTTTCTCCAAAGGGCAGAGGAGCTCAGACATCCAGGAGAGGATCGAGGTAGATCCGCTCCTCCTCTGCATCAAATGAAGCCAACTAAGATGGTTCAAGTTCAGGTTGAGATGAGATGGTTCATCTGAAGTGTTCCAGACATGTCGATCTGAGAGGAGACCCCCAGAGTAAGACCAGGACTGTCTGGAGAGAAAATACCTCTCAGCTGACGAGGGAGCACCTCGGGATCCCATCCAGAAGAGTTGGTGGAAATGGGAGAGGAGTGTTTCGGCTTCCCTGCTCAATCTGCTGCCCCATACGACCAGGATGTAGATAAGCTTGATGACAAAATGAGAAAACATTTATATTTCCTGATATAGACATACACAATACAAATCTTTAGCAAAAAGTTTATGTTGAAAGTCTACCAGACTGATAGTAATACATGACAAATGAGCTGCAGGTTAAAAGTACAAAAACATAAATATGTATTAGAGTTTTGAGGACTGCTACACCACTACCTCCTGCTCAGCCTCCCTGTCCACTTGCATTTGTAGCATTTTTGTTCAGTCAGCATGTTCGTCTACTCACTATGGGTTTATGTTCCCTTAATTGTTGCGGATCGCAGGCTTAGCCATGGGGATCAAGAAATGTGAATGTGTATTGTTGTTGCAACATAAGGATAATAACTTAATGAGTACCCAAACTGAAGATGTAATGCATCAGTAAAACAATCCTAGACAGTAGAAAAGATGAACTTCTGCTGTGAAAGCAGGGGAATTCATCCAAAGTTAGAAAAAAACAAGAGCTATAAACATACTGCATATTGCATTTTTAGCACACACACACACACACACACACAAACACACAAACACAAACCCATTCTGCCTCATGGAGCTGAGGGAATTCTTGCTGTGTTTGTCACAAAGATCAATTTTGCACCAGAATTCATCAAATTTGTAGTTAAAACAAAGTGTGTGTGTGTGTGTGTGTGTGCGTGCGTGCGTGCGTGCGTGCGTGTGTGCGTGTGTGTGTTTCTCTTGTTCCAGTGGAGCTGAAGGAGCACCTGCAGAGCTTTGTGGATGAGGTGAACTCTCAGCACGGCCCGGACTTCATCAAGGTGGTCCGCCACGACAAGCAGGAAGGGCTGATCAGGTCCAGGGTCAGCGGGTGGAGGGCTGCCTCGGCTCCTGTCGTGGCTCTGTTTGATGCACACGTGGAGTTCAACACTGGATGGTGAGCAGCAGGTTTTATACTATACTGTAATATGCAACTAAAGCATGACACATTAGCCATTAAATCGATGCTATCTCTGTGCAGCAGACACCGCTGTTGTTAAAAGCACATCAGTGAGTCACATCGGTAAAGATGGCCTACTCCGTTATGATGGATATTCACACTTAAATGAAACACACACTGTTCTGCGTCCGTACATATTATTTTAGATAATGCTAATTTCAAGAAAAGAATGTCAGAAACTATTGATATGTGGTGGAAAGAGGTTGTCCTAAGAGAGGACAAAGTGCAAAAGTGCAAATATATTTTTGCCAAATCAAATCATACATAGAGTGAGTTGACGTATCACAGATGACATAAACAGTTCTGCTGATGCTGAGCTAATACGGAGAGAATTCAGGATCACAGACCACTGGAACATTTCATCATCTGCTCATCACCACTCTTTCATAGTCTTCTCACACTAATGTGTGTGTTTGTAGCCGTGTGTGTGTGTGTGTGTGTGTGTGTGTGTGTGTGTGTGTGTGTGTGTGTGTGTGTGTGTGTGTGTGTGTGTGTGTGTGTGTGTGTGCTCTTGTTGGGGCCTTGAGCCAATGGAATGTTCTTGGCTGGAGTGGAAGTAGGAAGTAAGATATTAACACACACACACACACACACACACACACACACACACACACACACACACACACACAAGAGACAAATTGTCCTTTTAAAGACACAAACACATCCAACCTATTGAGTTCCTTAATAGGTCATCTTGCACAATATTTTACATGATACAACTACTTTGATAAAAATCATTCCATTACAGATAATAATAATACATCTTAGTGTAGGGAGGTTTGTCTTGTAAATGAATCCTTCTTGTTTTGTGCTCCTATTTTAAACATTGAGATAAATATATAGGGAAACTGAAAAAAGAACCAGATAGTGGAGGTAAGCTTTTATTCATCAACTATATTAAATGGTTGCTGATTGAAATCAGAAACGCTGCATCATTTCACTGTGTATGCATGAGATGATCAACCCTGTTGATTACGATGACGGTTCATGCAGATGCTTTAGTTTTTCCACACCTTCTAAGGATCATTGGAAAGGGAAACTTGTGGTCTCTCACTTCATTACTTTATATGGAATCTTTGTGTACATCTTAAATGTCTCGTAGATTTTTTTAATTCTTTTTATTGGAATCACGACGAGATAATTGCAAGTTTTTCTCTTAAAAAAGAAAATATGCGTACATATACACACACGCACACACACACACACACACACACACACACACACACACACACACACACACACACACACACACACACACATATCACTATAACACTGAAAGGATGTGAAGTTACTCTTAAAAGAAATCATGAATTACATTCCAAAAGCGACAGGAAGCTAAATATTAATGATTAACAGTCTGTATTTTGATTGAGACATCCTCATTAAATAATTTATTATCCAAAGGAGAAAAGTATTTGTGATGTGGGCGATTACACATGAACTTTATTAGCTGTGTGGTGTGTGTGTGTGTGTGTGTGTGTTTTTCAGCAACGTTAATAGTGCCATGTACTGTTTCTTCCAACAAAGTTGATGTTGTGTCAAACAGTGATGGACGAGGCGCCTTTCTGTTTTGATGGATTCACTGTTCTGCTGTGCTCTGAGGAGTAATTACTGATTGTAATCACAATATACAGTCCGATTTGCCACAGTGTACGGTGGCTCATGTTGTTCGTCAGTCCCGCACTGATTGTGCAGACCTGATGTTTTTAGGTGCCTACAAGGGGGGCCTTTGTCCGTCCATCTGTAAGCAATAATGAACACAATAAAGTGAAAGTTATCACCTGCTTGGTGGATCTCTGGAGGTATCCATCCCATATTTTGTCCCTTCCATTTCTTGTTTATAAATTTTGAACACATTTTGAAAATTTCATATGAATTTGTTCACATTCAGGTTTTAATTTTGGGTGTTTTTTGGGTTTTTTTTCAACCCATTGTCTTAGTTTTTACTTATGTCAGCTTGTTTCTTTGCCTCCATTGTTTTAGGTGGAAAGTCTTCAGAAATCTGGAAGTTTGTCTTGGCTGCAGCAGCAAAAAGGAATCAAATCATTCAGAAGGATTTAGGGTCAATCCACTGGGTTTATGGGGTCGTTTTCTCCTTTGGTATCCATGCTTTGGGTTCTGATTTTTGTGGTTTAGGCTCATGTACTGAACACGATTAGATAAAAACTGTCTTTAATTAGTGGTACAGAGTGATTGTGGCCATATTCATGATACATGGTAATGTAATAGAGAAGACTCCATTGTATTTGAACATCTTGAACCAGTTTCTATATCAACCATCATGAAAGTGGTGCAGCAGAAGAAGCTCAGACTGTCCCTTGGACAGTGTTTTGCCAAGCTATTCATAGATGTTCTTAATAGTCTTGGCCCTGCTTTGCTGATTTTCATCAACTCTTGCCTCAGTTCTGGATCTGTTCAACTGCCTGTTTGGCTGCTAATGGTGTGGTTTGGCCTTCTCATAAAAAAAAAAAAAAAAAACTCAGCAAAATTTTACATTTTCATTCAACCACAGGCACCTGTTGGTGCCAAATGACCAATGGTTTTAGTGCTTCCACACCTCACAGCGATGCAGTGGACCATACAGTCCTCCGTTCCCGATTGAATCAATATGTTGGCATCAGCAGCACCGTACTAAAGTGCTTTATTTCCACTCAAACTGATGGTAAAAGTTCTTTCATGGACAGGACAGACAGAACAGGTCCAGAACCTGACAAACACTGTTGTTTCAAAATACAGAAATGTCTGGTTTCATCTGGTTTCATGCCGTTTAGATCAACTGTCAGAGATGTTCTGGTGCCGTTTGACTCCTGTCTAGTATTCAACAAACAAACTGACACAGTGGTGAAAATAAGATTTTTTTCATTTGGACATTTGGGCCTAAGCAAAGCCCCTTTCTTAACCGCCCCAGCCTGGAAGAAGCCATTCATTCTTTGATCAGTTTGTGACTGGACTACTAGGATACATTCTATGTTAGTCTCCCTGTTCTCCGTCTGCTGCAAGCAACTGGTGGAAAATGTTGTAGCTGTCAAAAATACATGGAAAAAAAATCATGACTGGAAAAAATAATTTCCCCAAGAGAGATCAATAAAGTACATTCTTATTCTTATTCTTATTTTTCTTTTTCTTCTTCTGACTGACTGACTGACTGACTGACTGACTGACTGACTGACTGACTGACTGATGCTTCATAATGAAACATTCATATTTCGAGGTTCCCTCCAATGAGCAGATGGTCTTTACTGGAGTCTTGTTGCTTTGTCTCGCATGTGAATGAGGAACAACTTTACATCTCATTTAAAAGCCATTCGTTCTAACTTTTTAAAGGTTATATTAATGCCAACCCTGTGTTTTGTCAAGTCAAGTATGGTGGCCCACAGCAGAAATGTTTCCTAATGATTCCACTAAATAGTGTAAGTAATGAGAGCAGTGGTTAATTACTGAACTCATTAGCAGAGCTGGTAGAGTTTAATCTATCACAGCAACAGCTCAATGTCATAACACTTTATTCCAACTTTAACTTCATTTATGCATCTGCTTCAAAACAAGATGATCCAAAATCACCTCATCTTTAGCCTCCAGGTCATGGGTTTACGCTGGAGCCTATCTCAGCTAACATCAGACAGGAGGTGTGGTACACTCTGAATATGTCGCCAGTTTATTGCAGGGTTCACATAGACAGAAAAAAATAAATCACAGTCTAGCAAACTCTGTAGATAAAGGCCGCAGTTGGAATACAGCCAAGGACTCTTGTTGTGAGGCAACAGGAGTTACCCACTGTGCCATCCTTCTGCCCCCAACTTTAACTGATCTGACAGAAATTAAACTTCCAGTCTCCATCAGCTGCTGAAGCCTCAACATTTTCAGAATCCTCTCTTGTGCACTGGAGTAATAATCACTGCTGGGTTTTACACTCTCACACTCTTAACACACACACGCACACACACACACACACACACACACACACACACACACACACACACACACACACACACACACACACACACACACACACACAAATACTTTATTTCAAAAAAGCATTTGTTGCTTCTGTGTTCCAGATTAGACTCTTACAAGGTTTTCATCTGTTTATCTCTGCTCATCAGCCCACAATCCCTGCACACACACACACACACACACACGCACACACACACAAACACACACACACACACACGCACACTCATATAGAGCCCACACAAACCTCCCACACAGAGGGACGTATCGGTCTATGACTAATGAAATCATATTTGGCCGAGATCCTGAAGAGCTCAGCTGGAGATACTTTCTTTACTTCTTCGTGTCTTTAAGCACACACACACACACACACACACACACACACACACACTGTACGAGTCTTGTTATGTTATGATGTGGTACTTTTGCTGGCATTACTAACACTTTCTTTAGCACTCCTGTTTTCACACACATCCTTTAAATTGTGCCTCTCACTCTTTTTCATTTTCCGTTCCTCTTCCAATGCTTTTCTTTTCTTTGCTGATAATACTCCATCTAACCTCCCACTTGCCCACATTCACATCATTACGTACATTTTTGGTAGGAACGTAGTCATAGCTCTTTTGTGTTGAAAATAAGTGACTGTTAGTATAATGTGTTTTATGTTACAGAGATGATCTGTCTCATATCTCGATAATCCAACATGTTCTTTTACCAAAGCCTTAAATTGCTCTGCTTGTCATCTCTCCAGAAAGACGTCTAATGTGACATGATTATACATGTTGTTGTGAAAAGAAATAGGAACAAGAAAACAGTCCTCTCATATCTGGTGATCAACATTACAACCACACAGGAAACAAGAACAAGAGCAGGCAGTAACTCCAACTGTAGAGACCCAATCAGCTTTATTATTAATATCATTTTAGATCATCCTACACAAGTGGACAGGACACATCAGCGATTGTGTTCATTGATATTTTCATGAAAACAATCATCAATAGTGTCGTTTCAATTAAAAACGTGCAGTGTGGTGCTTACTCTACAATTTCTCTCTGCTCCATTGATCATAACAGCATCAGATACCATATCAGAACTCTGAACTGACTTTATGGTACCAGCTTAGCAGCATGCTAGCTGCTAACTATGGAAATAGCTGGGCTTTTGACAGCTAAGGATCAAGCAGTAATTTATACTACAGAATTCAACTGTGGAAAAGTTAACAATACATCCACCAAATGGAAGTGAAGAGTCAAAAGGGTGAAGTGTAGGTAGAGAAGGTTGTGGTGATGCAACTAGGAAACAAAAAGCCACAAAAGCGAAGTCAAAGATGCATCGCAGGGGTCTGAGTGCAGTGACGCTTTTGAAGATCATTTTTAGAAGGTGGAAAATTTCCAACACATGCAGATTAAGTGTCAGGCATCAGTCCCAACCCCATAGGCTTGTGGGGTTGGGACTGATGAGGGAAGATGGGTCAGTGCGGGAGGGAGGGGTGAGAAAAAACAACAACTCTCCTTCATGCTAATGAGGGATGGCAAAAAAAACCTGTCCCTTATTTGTGACAATTGTTAGCACATAGGTAAGACTAATCACATGACAGGTAAGAGTGTGTGTGGGAGTTCTGTCTTAATACCAATGTTTGTGTGTGTGTGTGTGTGTGTGTGCGTGTGTGTGTGTGTGTGTGTGTGTGTGTGTGTGTGTGTGTGTGTGTGTGTGTGTGTGTGTGTGTGTGTGTGTTCTGTTGGACGTCCTTGGCCTGCATGACACCACCAAAGAGTCAACAACAGATGTCCAGGGAAGGGGTGTCATTTAATGTCAAGCATAAATAAAGGTATGACCATTTTGAATGCCAGCTAAAGCTAGCCTCGTGCAGAAAGTGAATTGTGATATGACCTCTGAATTATACATCACAATTTTACAATTTTTACAATTACCATTTACGATTACATAATCTCTTCCACATGTCTGTCTCACTCTTGGCCTTCGTGCTACAGTGCCCTCTGGAGGCCGTGAACCCCTAAACATCTAGAGAGTAGCCATATTGTGACACTACAGTACTCAGCCTACCTCAGCATTCAGCTGTGGGAATAAAGGATTCCTTTAAGGTGTGCATGAAGTCTTTTTGTGAACTCTTTAAACTTACTTTACTAATAAGGTTCTTTTAACACAGAGGTCACATTAATTAGAAGCTGCACCGTCCTACATTCTCCGACAGTAAAAACATTCTAGGTCTTTCATGGTGGTCTCAGTACATATTTATGTACTTCAGTGTTTGTGTTTATATAAAGGGTGCAGAGGAAGCTAGAGACAAGCCTCACCAAGCAAACACTGGCGTGATGGACCAAAGAGTCCGCCGACAATCTCTTGTAAAAACTGTGTGATGTTACACACACATGTATCTGTGGGAGAGAATTGATGAAAAATGCATTATTACATGCTACTGTGCCTCATTAGTGTTTTTCCCCACATAGGACAGTCAAGGGTAGTTCACATTAAAACGGCTGCCTCTGGCAGAGTTTCCAGCAAACCTTGGATGCAAAGTGTCTCTCTCTGTAGTTGGACATCACATCTCATCTACAGCATCATGTGAAGTAGAATTTTTCTACCGAATGGACTTTCAATGTGATGTGGGATTTTATTTTGATTATACAACAAACAGATCTTTACGTCTGACTTCAAGCATTTTCGTATTCACTGAAAGTTATGATTGGTGTCCGTATTTGACAGACCATTTGTTCAATGAAAAATTAGTTTTCATTGAACAAATTGTAGTTTTGTAATATGTGAAACTGGACTAACTAACAGGCAGGCGACCAAGCTGGATGGTAAATGCAGTAATGGAATAGGGTCACTTTGATTTACTGGAGTACTTTCTTGTTCATTAGGATTAAGGATCTAGCTAAGTATTGAGTTGCACACGGAAATATAAATTTATCATCTCCTTCATTCAACACACACAGGACACACACAGGACACACACAGGACACACACAGGACACACACACAGGCAGTTATCGTAACAAACTGATGCTAGGGTAGAAAAAAAAAACAAATGATAATTAGTTCCTTCCTATTTTAAGAAATTAAGCAATTTCCCCCTCAGGAATCAATAAAGTATCCTGATTCTGAGTCTGATTTTGCAGTTTGCATGCTGCGGCTGAATAAGGTAGCCTATTTTTAAATGAATGTACCGATATTATCAATGTCAGATTATTATCAGACATTGAAGTGAATAGCTGCTTTATTTTGTTAAAGAGTTAAGGGAGACAGAGGATTTTTAAGGGGGGGGGGGGCAATGAGAGGAGCTCATTGATCTTGTTAATATTCAGCTTCAGGTAAGACCTGAGGACTCATCACCATAGCAGCTCTGCAGCGCGTCCCTCCACAGCAACTGAATCCAATATGGCTGATCAAGGGCTCTATTCACTCCCTATTTAGAGTCTCAGTGGGGATGACTTGGACCTCTCCTCGTGCTTCAGCCTTCCTTCATTCTTCATCTGCAGTCAATTCTAACATGGCATCACTTCCAGCACCATCTCTCAAATAAGATTTGAAACCCTGGGAAAGGCTTGGAAGGCTAAGCAGAGTGCGCTCAGATCTCTGCAGGTCTGTCAGGCGAATATCAGTGACTGTGCTTTGCCTGCTTGCTGATAGCCCTGACCAGCTCTCCTTGAGTCCTTCTTGTGCTTCTTTAACTGTGTATTGACCATCCTAATCCAATCAGGAACCTTCAATCATTCCAAGGCTTCTAGTATCGTCTCAGATTTAATTTTGTTCCCTTTGTTTTCCTTTTTTACATGTTTTCTGGTAGAAGGTGTTTCACTTCTCTCAATCTGGATCTTTAAATATTATTGGTTATTATTATGGTCAGGTGTCTAATTACATCCTACACACTGGAATTTAAATGTTTTGATAGCATAACTTTAAATTGACGCTTATTTTGTTGACTGCTATTCCCCCGTTCACCCTATGCTCTGTCGTCACACAGGTCAGAACCTATTCTGCAGCGAATAAAGGAGGACCGGACCCGGATAGTGTCTCCCTCCTTTGATAACATCAAGTACGACACCTTTGAGATTGAGGAATACCCGCTCTCTGCTCAGGGCTTTGACTGGGAACTGTGGTGTCGATACCTCAATCCACCAAAATCCTGGTGGGCACAACGCAACCACACAGCCCCCATCAGGTACGAAACCACTCGGATTGAAGATTTACTTTGGGCTTAAGCGTGAAGAATCTATTCGTGAATCTGAAATTCATTCATCTTAGAAAGAGAAAGAAAAGGATTAGCAGATTTCTTTTCATAAAAAGAAACTTTCTTTCTATGTGAGAAAATGGAGACTCCTAAACATAATACCAAAGAGCCTTAATAATTGATACATTGGCTTGAAGCATATTGAAGTAGGTTTGATAAGACGACTTATCCTCATGAATAATTATCATGTGCAGGTAAATGCGGACAGTAATGTAAATATTTTCAACCATGTGAAGCCTATGGGATCAGGTCCCGCCTAAAGCACATCCAGCGAAATACATTTAAAAAATCACATCAGGGGCAGTGGGCGTTAAAACCCACCGGAGGTGACCGGTGTGTGTGTAGGCTTTGAACATGCATGAAATCAATATCTTCATCTCTTCTGTCCTTTTGGGCAAAGCAACAGATAACAACCCTATCTATCTATCTATCTATAGATAGATAGTATCTATCTGTCTATCTGTCTATCTATCTATCTATCTATCTATCTATCTATCTATCTATCTATCTATCTATCTATCTATCTATCTATCTATCTATCTATCTATCTATCTATCTATCTATCTATCTATCTATCTATCTATCTATCTATCTATCTATCTATCTATATCAACACAGTTGGTAGCAGTACTACCTATTGGCATGGTGGGGGGCCAATGCTTTCGTAAGGCACTGTATGTATGTATCTATCTATCTATCTATCTATCTATCTATCTATCTATCTATCTATCTATCTATCTATCTATCTATCTATCTATCTATCTATCTATCTATCTATCTATCTATCTATCTATCTATCTATCTATCTATCTATCTATCTATCTATCTATCTATCTCTCTCTCTATCTCTCTATCTCTCTCTATCTCTCTCTCTCTCTCTCTCTCTCTCTCTCTCTCTCTCTCTACCTACCTACCTACCTACCTACCCACCCACCCATCCATCCATCTATCTACCTATTAATCTATCTATCTGTCTGTCTGGTGTACATCTATTATAATTAGATGAGTGTGGTATCATCTCAGACTCTCAGACTGTACATTAGTGATGATTGTCTGGCTCTTGGAAGTCTTTTGAAGGCCTTTGTGCCAATTCATTTTCTTGTGCTTTTGTTTTCAGACCTTTATTATTTCAGTTATATTTTTGTCACATAAAAATTATTTTCTCAGCTAGACCTCACCTCTACATGAAAGATTACAGAACATAACCTCTAAAACACATTTGAGAGGACAAAGCCAAACACCTTTTCAAAGGACCTACAGTAAGACAGTCCTACTGCATGAGTTGGCTGTGACTTGTACTCTGTCTTGGAGTGATTGATCCTGACACACATTTAAAAAATATGGCAAATATCATTCAAAATTAGTCTACAAAATTAGTGGGAATCCATAGGAAGATTAAAAACAGAAACCTCTAATACTTAATTTACTTTAAAGGTCAAAACTTTTAAAATGTAGAAAGGCCACCATCTCGTCCCACAGAGATCCAGGAACAGGAATATTCCACCAGAGGAGATTCAGATATTAGGAGGAAGAGTGAGTTCTAGGTAATATCTGTGATTATAAGGCTGTGTGAACAGACGCTCTGAACAGAATTCACTGACCAAAGGTAATGGTAGTATTCTCCACTCCCCCTCCAGAGAAATAGATCCAGTCCAAATGGGTCTTAACACATTTAAATCTCTCCACATTTGCCACATGTGTGACCTCATCACTCTGTATCTCACTTTGTCAAGTACTTGGCAATCCCTCAGCAAACCTCGAGGGGCAAATAAAAAACATTAGCAAAGTTTAAGAAACTTTAAATCCAATATTTCCACACTTAAACTCTGCCAGCCAGCCGGTGGCGTTTCCTTAGCACACATCCAGCAGAGAAGAAGCAATGAGTGAGTGAGTATGTGGGCACCTTCACTAAAATATTATTTGTCCTGTCACGACGAGTAATAATAACCTGAAGACGAGTATTTGCAATTTCTTTATTTAATACAACTTCATCTCCTCTATTCCATATGACATGTGATAAAAAATTACATCTGTGAGATATAACTATAAGCAGTGATATTCTGATATTTAATAAATATATGGTGCTGTCATGTGACAGCTTTAGAGAGAGTTTGAGAGTCGGTGGTGGGAGGGCCTCACTTCTGTGAGCTTTTGATTTTTTTAAGAGTTCCTGGCTGACAATCTGTGAATCCACAGGGAGGAGAAATTCACAAAAACAAGCTGTTTCTCCAGCGCTGCTGTATTTCATATTGATAAGAGGATATGTGTAGAACTGACAGCATGAATACTAATAGGAGTTATTTTTCACTCCTGTTGATTCAATTTTGATGTCACTGAAAGATTCGGTAACTTTGCCTGAACCAATATCCTCAAAATGACTCGATATTTCTTGTTTTTATGGAAGCCATCATTCTTATAAATATAATTTAAAGAAAGTTTATCATGAAAAGCTACATGCTATGTGAAGAGCATCACAGAAATTCCTTTATGTCTGGTAATAACTTCTGTTTTTTTCTCTGACCTCTCTTTCATCCATTCACTCTTTTTCTTAGGAGCCCTGCTCTGATTGGCTGCTTTGTAGTCGACAGGAAGTACTTTGAGGAGATAGGCTTGCTGGACGAGGGCATGGAGATTTATGGTGGGGAGAACGTGGAGCTTGGCATCAGGGTGAGTCTGCAGGAGAACCTGCATCTTATGAGCCACTCAATCCCTGTAAACACCTTCCAAAACTACATTCCTGCACTTCTGAACTGAACTTAGCTACGACTAAGTATGCTATAAAAATATCTGTAACAGTATTTGCACCCTGTCTACTGCAGCAGCGTCTGTGTTGTCACCTTCCAAATTGAAATATCCTGAATGTCAGACACGCTGCAGAAATAATGACCTTTCCTCTGACAGAATGGGAGCTTTATCACTCACTCACATTATTCATGGAGTCTGACTCAACCGAAATGAGCAGATTACTAATGATTTAATAACTGCATGCTGACTTTGTGCAATAATGTAACATGAGGATTTTTTTTTTTTTTTTTTTTTTTTTTTTTTTTTTGACATGCAACTGCTTTCCCTGACATTTTTCAGTCAGCATTAGGTCTTAGCAAGAGGTCTGAAATCATTTTCTGCAAGCTTAACTACACTTAAAACAGTCACTGCAGGGATTTCATCTCTAATCTGGTCTCTAGAGGCTTTGGGCTCTGCAAAATGCACCGTCCTCTTGTGAGACTGCAAATCACTGTCGAAACAGCTTCAAGACTGAATGGACATGCGAGGGATCTGTTGACTCAGGGCTTAGTGCAGGATGATGTACATTGTACTGTCAGTGCAGTGCAGGTTTGAATGTCAGCCTGATGTTCTGAGCCACATCACACTGTTCAACTTTATGTATGTATAATTCACTCAGGTTCAAACATGTCAGGTCCAAATTTATTGGACAATCAATGATGAGAAAAAAAAAGCCTGATTTCCACGCCATCTCTCACTTTCCTGTTATTATGTGGGATTGTGAAGCAGTCACGCCACACAGCAGCCTCCATCCCCAGCTTCATTATTCTAATTTTCTCTAATAAAAGAAATTCACACTGAGAGCCATCAATAAATTGTTGGAACTCAGGAAGGAGGTTTGCATGAAAATATAGGATCAAAATAGATAAAACTGAACTTGCAGAGAGAAACTTAAATGCTTGAGCAGGATATTTTTTTTGATGTAGACTCAAAAAAAGTAAAAATCCACTGGCTCACCCATCCATCATTTGGGTCAGGTTGCAGTGTCAGCAGAACCTAACCTTAACCCTGACCCTGAACAGGGTCTTCCTTACTTTCCTCTACACACCAACACTTTTCAGTGCATCCTGGTAGATCCTTATGGGTCCACGGGCCAGATAAGTAATTCCTCCAGTGAGTTCTGGGTCTGCCCAGGGGCATCTTCCGAGCTGGACTTGGAAAGCCTCCAAAGTAAGACTCCTCGGAGGAATCTGAATCACACTAACCTGAACTATCTCCTGCAGCTCTTATTGAGACAAAGCAGCAGCTCTATTCCTCTCTTCCTGTGGATGTCTGAGCTTGTCCTCCTATCTCTATGGGTGAGTCTGGTTACATAAAAGAGGAAACTCATTCAGCTTGTATCCGCAAACACAGTCTTTCATCACTACCAGCTCACATGACCATAGATCAGGGCAAAACCAAAGAAATCATGTCACCTGCAAATAGAACAAACATAGTTTCGAGGTTCTCTAAGCAAACATAATGTCCCAAGTTCATATTTTTTACTCCAGATCCTCTTAATTATTAACCTTATACCATTTAACAAATATATTATTTAATTACAGCAGTGAATGTACATGACCTGCTGACCTTCAGTGAATTAGTGAACGATTTTTTTACCAGATAAGATGGAGATTAGCTGCAAGCAGAAAAGGAAAAAGCAGAAAAAAGAATCTTTCAGGTCAGCGTGGGCAGATTTTATTTTTCCTTCTAGCCGTACATGTGTCTGTGTCCATGAGCTTTTGCCACCATATTGTGTAAGAGAAGTGTCTTCTGGAGTTTAGAGATTTTTATTATGTCTATTTTTTAACGTAACATTCAGCTTGGCCTATTTTTAGTCTGGAAGTTTGTGTGGAGCGCAGCTTTAAAAATATTTCATATTTCCTTTATTCACCTTTCCATGGCAACAGCTTACACCTATTCTTAAGAGTGAAGTTTTTTGTGGAAGACATTTTTATAGATGTTTTCTTTCTTAGACAGATTCTATTCATAAGACTGGAATTATGTGAAATGTTTCATTTTACATTAACAGATTTTAATTATTTTTACATTGATATTTCAGTATTGTCTTACTTAAATTGATGCACACATTTACTCTGTCCCTTGGTGATGGAAAATCAGGTGAACTTTCTTTGGACACAAAACAATCCTGGAGCTTCACAGCAAAACAGCAATGCAGCCTTCTACCTCTGATAGATGGGAATTTATTTAAAAAATAAAATAAAATCTGAAAAAATGAACCCAACCAGCAACAAACATTCCATATTTGTCCAAGTCTCCATAAGACTTTAAATTAATTTAAATAATGTTTTTACCCCATTTTCTGATCTGAAATCTTTGTAGTGTCCTATGCCGGATGAGTCAGTTTAACAGAATTGGTCAGAATGGTCACGTGCATTTCGACTCTCTGTCTGCATCAGGGATGGATAGACAGGGAACCACTGGATTGCTATGTTTGTCTGAACTGTTTCTTCAATGCAAATTGCCCTTTGCAAGTCTGAGTGTGACTGCATTCAGAGTGGCACTGCAGTAATTGCTTGGTGAGCAGCGATGAGTTGGAGTCGTGTTACAGTGACAGCAGGAGCTGGTTGGGTTCACCTCGGCTCAAACAAGAAAAGGCTGCTCATCATATGAATTATGAGACTCCAGATATCCCCTTTAAAACAGCTTTGATATGAATATAAATTAGAGAATCTGCCCCCAGGTTGTTACTGTCTTGTTGTTTTCGTCACATCGTGGGTCATTGGTGGTAATGTGGTTCGTAAAAAGCTTCCGAGCAGGCCAGGCCTTGAGATTCTCCCTCTGCAGGTTAATCCGACCTCAGTCAGGTATTACAAGCCTGATAATGACCCTTCCTTCAGCTGCTAACAGTGAAGTCGCCTTGATTTCTTCAGCCACATCCAGAAAGCAACTTCCTGAACACCTGTAGACATTATCACAGGAGAGCAGGATTGCTTAGTCGGCGTGGGTGAAGCAGTGAGGCCACGATCAGCTGGTGTCTGCATGGGAACACATCTCACCTTTTGCCATCGTGGCCCTGGGAGTCTGTGGTTCTCTGTCTAACGTTGAATGCTCCCTCCAGCTGTCGGGCATTTCTGCACACATCATACTTCAGCTTAAGTACTGAGAGAGTCGTATACACTGAGGCAAATCCTTTGCTTTCTGCTACTGTGACAGTTATAGTGGAGAGACTCTCAAAAGCTACTTCTCAGCTCATTTCGCTGTACTCCACACATCTGGGTTTGTTACGAGCAGGAGAAACATGGTTTTATTTACGTCTGCCAAGTCGAATGGGAGATTTTTGAAGGTTTGAAAGGCAACAAAAGGTCAGCACAAACACCTGTTGTGTGCTGACATTTCTGTGGCAAACACATCCAGCATCAAATGTGGTGTGAACCTGACATCAAAACCCTCCAACAAATCCACGTAGACTCAATCGAACACGTCAGGAACTGGGGTTGAGCCGGATACTCGTTTCATACGAGTATCCGGTACGGATAATGCATTTTGACGAGTACAAGTATGAATACGAATAAAGCCCGTTAATACTCGTGATCGGACTGAAGGAAAATCAGCCGGACTGTTGTCACGCTCTGTGATTGGTCAGTCACACATACGTCCCGCCCCTCCCTACTCACTGCAGTTAGAGCGGAGTTTCCCTGTCCCACTCTCTGTCTCCGGTACACGCAGTTACTGATCTCTCTGTTCGTGGCTTCACTGTTGCTCACGTCCTTATTAGATTTTCTTCAGCTTGCCTCTATTTTGGTGTTTGGTTATGTGGTGAACTTTCTTGTTTTGTTTTGTTTTTTTGTGGTTGTTGCACGTACGTGTGCATTTAACCACCGCCTCGGTGGTCAAAGTCCTTTTTTACCTGTTCTAAACTGTTCAAATTAACAATGTCTATACTTAATATTTTAACTGAGACATAGCGCGTGCGCGCGCGCGCACACACACACACGCAAACCATAATCAATATTGTTTAACTTTATGTGAAAAAAAATGGCAATAGCATTAGGTACTAAAAATAAATAATTGAAAAAAAAAGTACTAGAAAATTTAAAAGTTTTGTTGAGTATGACAATTCTTGTTCATGCATACTTTGTAGTTAATTACTTTTTTAATTGCATGCACTTCATTAATGCACTTTGTGTTTACTCGTTCTATATATAGTTCCTTTACTATTGTGATCAAAAAGCGCTGAATCTCAATTCTGAGGCTCTTCGGTAAATATTCATTCATAGACTTAAAAGTATCCATGTTCTGACTCAGTTCCATAAAAAACTTGTTCTGTAAATACTTCACTTACTTTTGTGATCAAAAACATTTATTTGAATTTCAATTCTGAGGCTGTTTTGTAAATAGTTTTAAAATAAGCAAAAATACAGCAACTTGTGATCAATCCATATCAATTTTAGACTTAAAACAATGTGGTGATTTAAGCCACACCCATTTCCGGTCAAACCACACCCACTTCCGGTTTAAGCCCCGCCCATTCCGAATACAGATACGGATACAGATAATCTAGTTGGTTGAACAGATACAGATACAGATACAGATAGTGGTGTACTCGCTCATCCCTATCAGGAACAGTTATTTCATCACACACAGTATCGACTACATAAACACATCAAAAATGACAAGAGTCAGTATTTCTTCTGATTTGTATCTGTCCTCCAACGTTGCCGAAGAGCCGTTAGCAGATCGATGATTTTGTAATTCAGAAGTGATACTTTGACGGAATCAGTTCTGCATGTGTGTCTCAAGGGCATTGCTCCGGCTCTAACTTATTCATTACGCCTTGGGTTCAGTCCAAGGTTTAAGTCAGAAAGCAGACGGTTTGCTCTGCTCCTATCTCCTTCATGCCAAACACAGGCGTCTTGTTATCAGCAGTGTTATTTCTCTCTTGCGGTTTCTGCAGAAGCGTTCCGTATCTGTGGCCAGCATGCTCCCATTGTGATAACGATTGCTTTTAAGAAGCTCCATCGGTGCCGCAGAATAATATTGTACATTTTCAGCACTCATTACCTCACACCATCTTTTTTTTTTTTTTATCACAATGGGCGGTCGTCCTCAGCATGATTTATAATTGACAACATCATTTGTTGTTGCCTTTCGACTCATTTTCTCATTAAAAGTTTTTTTAAAAACTCAAGTCAGCGAGTGAGATTTGCTCCACATTAAACCAAAGAATAACAGACTGTGAGACAATTAGGGATGTAAATGTGCTGTTTTTACTCTGGGTGGCACAAATATAAATCTGCCAGACACGATTCGAAAGACGGCAGCACACGAGTGTAGAAGTGCAACAACTTCACAAATACATTTTTGTGGGAACCAGTTGACGCGTGACCCTGTTTTATCCCACAAGAGAAGGCTTTTTTTTTTTTTTTTATTTAGAGCAAGAATAACAAAACAGAAAAAAAAAAGTAAAGGCTGTTTTTAAATATGACTTTGGTAGCTGTAATTCTCTCTCCCCCTTTATTTCACTTTCTTCCTCCGCTTCCCACTTTATCACTCTCCACCTTCTTTGTTCACACTCCTTCTGAATCTCTCCCCTTTTTCTCTGGGCTGTCTGCTTTTTTCTCGTCTCCTTCTCTATCTTGCTCAGCACACCCACGCGCTCAGACAAAGGGATTGTGATGCTCGAAGAATAGCTCCTTATACTCTAACCCTGTGTTGTAAATCCCTTTTAGAGAACATTGAGGTATTTCTGAGGGAAGCGTGTTTTATCTCAGAATTTGGGTGTGTTTTGAGCACACGTCTGAGCAGCGAGCCTATGCTACAGTGTTACTGTTGTTTTTGCTGTAGCGCTTCGCTTTGCGTGGATGGAGGGGATGGGGCTGGCTGGCAGGAGGGATTACGGCACAAAAACACAAAAAAAAACATGCAGGACTGGAATAGAGAGAACAGACGTTTTTATTTAAACCAGTTTTCCCCAGCTCTTATTTGGCAGGTGCACCAAATTCCTAATTTCCTGTTGCAGACACTGCAACATGCCGCAACACCCCTTGAATTCAAAATTTTACCCTGACCTACTTGCATAGGTCAAAGATCAAAGCTAGTGCTCTGACCTGCTTTCATAAATCACCTTGACCTAGTTTTCTCAAGGTCAAGGTCATCTTCTCATTTTCGTCCCCTTTGCTGCCTGAGTAATGTGTTTTTTGTTTCATCTTTCTATCTGCAACGGTTGCCAAGATATTTGGTGGACTAACTAACAGACAGACGAACACACAAACGCCGCTTTGAAGCGGGATGTGATTAAAAATGTGAGGTCTGAAGTGTGTTAACATTTTTTAAATACTAACTGACTGTTAATATTTAAAAATACTAACAGTATCACAGCCATGTGTGATTTCATAGTTGAAACGTTTGCAATAGATTGGAATAGCAGTCAAGTCAAACAAGTGGTAGGAGGAGAATGAAAGACTTTAGAGTTGTTCAGATGGAGAATTAAACACTAGTTCATTTATTCTCTTTATTCACTGAATCCATTTGTAAGGCATTAATGCTGGTATAAGAGGTGTGAGACATGTCAGCTGAAGCAGCGATCTTACAGCAGAAGCTCCGTCAGGAGATGAAAGCTGTGTTTGACACGTGAGCTCAGGGAAAGTTTAAATGTCATTTGAAGACCAAGACATGAAAACAGGTGGAACATCAGAAGGACTAAAAGCAGTTGAAGAGAAAAGATGAATGAAATCGACTTAGCAGCTGACATCTAGGTGGTAACAGTGGTTGAAATTTTATTTTAGATCTGGAGAGTATTTCTTTAATTGTCACATATTTTCTAAAACACAAACCAAAACCAAAAAGCCAACAGGTGTAGAACACAGTTCCCAGGTGGTCCCGGTGCCTCTAATGAACTCAGCGCTTACCCCCTTCACTGAAGACCCTCTGCCACGCCAGACGGGGTAGAGGTGATGTCACACATCCTGAATAATAATTTGTTTGCTTAGTTTTGATTTGATTTGATTTTGAATTTCAGGTAATATTATGGCAGTACTTTCAGTTACTGATTCCTGGGTTTTCGTGTCTGAAGGTGTGGCAGTGTGGCGGCAGTGTGGAGGTCCTGCCCTGTTCCAGGATCGCACACATTGAGCGCGCTCATAAACCCTACACAGAGAACCTGACGGCACACGTGCGTCGAAACGCTCTGAGGGTGGCCGAGGTCTGGATGGATCAGCACAAGAGTCACGTCTACATGGCCTGGAACGTTCCACTGCAGGTGAGAGTGTGTGTGTGTGTGTGTGTGTGTGTGTGTGGGAGGGTGTGTGTGGGCGTAATGTGTGCATGCTTATTTTTGCTTTGAAACTGTTCCACTAATCTCCTAGCAACCATGACCGGTGCCATCATGGAGGTCTGTGGGTGAAACACGTGATCATAAAAAAGATTGAATATACCTGTGGAGGATTGTTGAAGGGTGTCAAAATGAATGACTGGTCATCAGGATGTCTTTGTGCAGAACATATCTGCTAAGTTCAGTCTGAGGGGTGGTGATGCCTTTGTGTTCATAGAACCTATAGAATTGTCCACATCTTGAAATGTATGTCTTTCTTGTCTGTGTGTGTCTTTGCTGCTCTCTTCTATGTCAACGGCATCAGCCAAGTCGTCACATTTATAATGATTTAAAACAGGGACACATTCATAACTGTTAAAGTAAAACCAAAAATGTGTTACATCTGACGCCTTATCGGTTAATAAACTAAAAATCGAATAACCTCATTTTGAAGTGCTGCTGAACCACGTTAGCAAAGGTGTCAGATTGATAATTGTGATGTTCGTCAAACATGCTGTGGGTTTGCCACCATAGCGTGAAGCAAAGACTTCATGCTATGGTGGCAGGGTTAGAAGGTTGGCAAGTCTTGCTGGGCTGATGTATGCTGGCAGGTTAGATTGTTGGCTGAGTTTTTTTTTTATTTTATTTTTTGACGAACCAACTGACCAACCAAGAAACCAACCACACGACCAAGTGCCAAGGACAGATCCCATCTCAATGCATTTGGCCTGAATTACATGAACACTGCTTTAAAGGAACGCTTGATAAAGTTTCACAAATAGGATTCATAGAAGACATGGGTACTTATGTAGAAATAGTTAAAACTTTATAGTTTTATGAATACTTAAATATAGATTCATTGTTTTCAACAGTTAATGGTTTATACAACGTCTGGTTTTATGATATGATGCAGTCCTATTTAAAGTGTCAGCGAAATGACTTTATAATAATGTTCTCCATCATTTTGGCTTCTTCCATAAAATTTGCACAAAAAAAAAATTATTATTTGTGTAATTGTGTTGTTACGTGTACTGTATATTAAAAAGTTTTATTCAGTAGAGAGCACTGGCATAGACAGATGGATAGACGGACGGACAGACAGACAAACTTTATTGATCTCAAACTAGGAAATTTGCATCAGTGGAATGGGTTCAACTGGAGTCCTTAATTCCTCTATCGCTCCCTAACTTCACGTTATTCTCATCTGCAGGTGAAGACTCCTCTTCCTCTTCTTTTCAAAAGCTACTTCAGTTCTGGTCTTAATGACATCCTTCCTCTGCAGTGGCCTTGGTTTCTTGCTAGAGGATTTTGACACTTTGTATTTTTATTCTAAATAGGGCTGAAATGACCCCGAAGCCCTGAATCCCTCACTCTTTACTATTGATCCCTCTCGGACATATAAGTGAACACGGAGGTGTAAGAAAGGTTGTATCAAGGTTTATTTTTGAGCAGAAGTCAGAAAGAGTTAAAATATTTTCTCATTAAACTTTCTAGAAATGACAACCGTGTAATTGACAGGTCATTTTATTTTATTTATCACAAATATCTATTTAAGAATTTAAATTAACAGAGACAGCATAAAAATCTTTTTTTAATAGAATGCACCCATGAGAATTTCATGCTTATTTCTTTCAGCATTTGAGATCAAGACATTAAATGCTCATATTTTACCGAAAAACTGAAATGTAAACTCTGATGCGCTTTGTCTTTATGTCCTCCTTCAGAACTCAGGAATCGACATCGGAGATATTTCTGACAGAAAAGCTTTACGATCCAAACTCCGGTGCCGACCGTTCAGTTGGTTCCTCTCTAACATCTACCCCGAGCTCCGATCCTACAGCGACACAGTTGCTTACGGAGTGGTGAGTTCAACTTCTCCTTATTTCTCAGTTTGCAACGCTGAATGCAGTAAAAAAAAAGCTAAACACTGCCTCATAAACTCATGGAGGTGAAGAACATTCAGGCACTGACAGAGAGACATGAAGTGGAAGAGGAGGAAGACTGAGGTTGGACCTTAATAAAAAAAAGTCAGATTCAAGTCTAGTGAAAACAGGTTTAGTTTATCACCTAATCCTGGTCACCAGGTTCTGGATGTTTCCACTGATGTTGCTTTGCAGACCTTCATCCTGTTATAAATGATGTTGGTAATATCTTCTCACTCAAGATTTGACCTAATTTTTGGAGGCGAGGAATGAATTAAGGGGAATAAGGTTATGAATCGTATGAAAAGATGAGTTAACAAAAAACCCAAGACTTTCTCAGGTGATCATGTGATCAACACTAGAATACTTGTGTATTTTAAACTTTAACAATTTCCACTAAGTTTCTCAAGTTGTTCACTTTTCCATTATTGATGAGTGTAATTGTACATACACTCCTCTGCTGTGAGAGCTCACTTTAAATCATAGCATCGAGGCACTGAAGGGGTGAACCTTTTTACACCACTTCATTTCTGCATGGAAATTCTTCTGTTCAGCTCACGGCTGTGGGAGGATTTTGCATAATTGAAAAATGACAGTAATCTTTTGAAAGCTAGATAGAAATATCCCATCGCTCTGACTGCTCCTGACGACTGAGGGAGAAAAATGAACAGCTCTTTGCTGAGTTGCAAGTACAAAAAAAACTGTATTCATCTATCTACGTTTTATTGTGATTTTTGATTGCAGCTTTATTTTAACCTTTCAAACTTGTGAATTATGTGTGGATATAGCTCGAGTCAGTTTGGCTGCAGCTTGAATAGTACAACCACACAGGACGCGTCTATCTTAGGTTGAAAGCACCTCAGTGTTCCATCTTTATTGACTCTGCTCGACATTAAGTCTGTCACTGTGGAGAAAAAGGTTGAAATGGTGAAGGAACCAATGTTGGTGGTTCTAAAGCAGCAGTGAGTGTGTGTGGCTCTGATATCTGCCTCTATGCCTCCTCTGTGTTTGTTGTTCAGAAAACACTTGCGAGATGACGGGGAGTTATTTTGTTGACACTACTGAGCATGTGCGGGGATTTCGGCTTCGAGCGAGCGAGATGAAAGTGTTGCCGCGGTAACATCTGAGAGATGTAGATATGAAGTTTACATATTTGACTAAAACAAACTCTCACAGGAGAAAGCAGTTGGAGCGAGTACAACAAGTGCTCCGGTGTGACGCCATCTGCTTCATCTCTTAGTTAACCTGAAAGAGACAAATATTAAAAAGAGCTCTTTTTATTTGCCAAGGTTTTTAAATTAAAGCATGGATGAACAAGCATAACTCTAGATTCTGTCAGGGGGTAATAATACATTAATACGGTCCAGATTAAAATGTAATTTCTAGGAAATAAATGGAATAGTGGACACAGACTGAAGTCGTGGGATGCGGAATGACCAGGCTCTGTTCAGCAGATGGAAAAAAAAAAAAGCCTTCGTGAGCCATATTATAGAAGAGATGGGTCGAAAATGAAGGTCTCTCCTTCTGTTCACTCATCATAAACTTTGCTTATTATACCCCTGGGAGTTGGCTTAGTTTGACCCTGCAGTTTTATTCATTCATCGTCATATATTAATGTTTGCATTTCACTCACTTTTATGAGAAATGGCAAAGCAGACCTGAGCTCCACAGATCGTGAATAGATAAACAGCCTTTTCATTTTCAATTTACACTTTTGCAAGGTCGACTCTATGGCACGAGTTGAAGATGGCCATTGCAGAACTTTTCTAATGCTGTGGAAGTGGAGATGTAGAACGTGGTTTGTGAATTAAAGTATTTGTTGTAATTAGAAAAAAGTAGTCACTATCCTTGGGCTGTGATTAAGGATGCATTTGGTTTACGTGTTACATTGCAGCACAAACACTGACAATAAATTCAATACAGGGATTTAATGAAGAAACTGAACTGTACAAAATGGGCAGTAAATGGAAAATAAAAAGTGAATTAGCTAGGAACGTGTGATGGAACACAGTGATACTGTGATGGAAACCACAGGCAGACTTCTGTATATACAGAGCAGTAATGAGGGGACGTGGGTGACAGGTGAGGGTTGAACCCAGGTGACAGCAACACGCAACTTCAACAGAGGGAAAACAAGATCAGAACTAACAAAATAGAACAGGAAACAGAACATAAAGAAACTTCAAGGCCAAACGGTGACATTACATTCAAAGGGCTACTAAAGTCCACCCCCTCCTTCAACCGCCCCCTTACATCATAGAGTGGTTTGAGTGCCCTAATGATCCAAGGAGCTACGCTTTAGGGAGCTTTTGGCCCACTCCAACCCCTGAATGATGAAAAGGACTTTAAGGAATCTCCTTGCTGGTGGGTAAGGAGCCGGAGCACATGCTAAATATAGGTCTCTCTTCTACACATAGAGTAGGCTCTGAAACGTCTGTCTTTGACGGAGGTTGAAAAGTCTTTGCTGGTGTTGCTGAACGTCAGAGGCCGATTGGTAGATGTAGGCTCTCTATAGGTACCTTGGAATTTACCCCAGTGGATGAAAGAGTTTCTTCTGTGAGCCTATCGGATGGGCTAGAGGACCTGATGGTTCATTCATTCATTCATCTTCTTGACATTCATCTTCTTATTGTACTTTCATGGGTCAGTTATCGGACTTCTGTGCAGGGCACAGTTTGTTCTTCAGCTTCCTCCCACCTCCAAAACCCTCAACTTAGCTGAACTGGCCACTCGGATTTGACTGTAGATGTGAGTGTGTGCATGAATGGATGTGTGTCTGTCTATGGCTGGCCCTAATATGAACTAGCAATTTGTCCATGGTGTACCCTGCCACTGGCCTATAGTCAGCAGGGACAGACTCCAGGAAAAGCCATGACCCGTGATTCAGGTAATCAGCTGAAAAAGAGAATTACAGATTGTCTTGTCTTCAAGAAAGTGAATGAATGAAGGAAAATTTGTTGAAACCTATTACAATAAAGTATAAAATCCCCAAATAAACTACATAAATTTAGTCTTTTTAATTCTTTATCTTACAAGTACAAATATTAAAGTGTTCCAAAAAATCCTTTGATTTTGTGTTTTTGTGTTGATTTGTGTTTGGATCTTGTCTGAGCCTGTTTAAACACTTTTTAATAACTGTTCCTCTTCCAGTCTGATTTATAGTCCAGATCTACTACGGACTATTTGTGTGTTTCCACCATTTCAATCGGCTGATTTTTAATGACCACCTTTTGCTTTTGTTTTTGAATGAAGGGTCAGACAGATTTTTGTTTGCAGCAATAATACCAAATGAGATCTAATAGCATGAAGGCTCCAAGTCACCTTCAAAGGATAATTACAGTTTATGAATTGATGAGGTTGGTTTTGATTGGTTGTCTGCACTCTGGTGCAGTGAAGCAAGGAAGTAGGTTCTAGGTTTGATTCTGTGTGAAGCTTGTATTTTCTCCCCGTGTGTATGGGGTTCTCTCCAGGTTCTCTGGCTTCCTCCCACCTCCAAACACATGCAGCTTAGGTGAATTGATCACAACAATTAGGTTGCGATTGGAAATGATTGGTTGGTTGCTGATTGTATGCTTATGGGCTAGATTTATTTAGATTGACTTTAAAACACCTGTCCAGTGATTCTTAGCTTTTAGCAAGCTGCAAAATATTAACATTTTATACTGTGCATAATTTTTGTTTGAAATATATAAAATATATCAAATAAAATACTAATGTGCATGAAAAGATAATGGAAAAAGGAACCATCACTAAATTCAAGCAGTATAGCAAAGATTTAAATTTAACCACCCATCACTTTAAAATATAAATACCCTTATTTCTTCAATGTTGTTAAGGAACAAGGACAACCTGAGGCATATTGATTGTTCTTTTTTAATTCACGCAATTAATCCATAATTCCTCGTGAAATATAGCCAAATTAAAGGCGTAAACCACGATTCAGAAGGAGTAGATGCTTTTCCTCTTTGTATTATCACTATTCAGCATCCAGAAAAGGTGAAGGTTATTGTAAAGTGTTTGTATGACTTTCTCCTGGCGAGCTGTAGCCTAATTAGCCAGTGTGGTTTCATTTGTCCTCGCTTTCGCCAAGTAGTACAGCTGTATAGCTTACCTCTCTGTTTTATGTGGTAATTAGATTTTCAGAGACAGAAAAACAACCTAGGTTTGTGCAAGTAGTGTGTGGAATAATATCGTATCTGTAAATGAAGCCAGATATTGTTAGCATAATACTGGCTCAAAGCAATATCTTAACATTTTGGAAATGTGTTTTTGTCTGAGAATAAGATGTGAGAATAACCGTAAAGGTCTGACAGGGTAAACAGACAGCCTGGCTCTATCCTAATGAATGACTAAAAAAAAAGTTTTCATTGTTGTTTATACATATTTTTCATTATTAAACAAAGGAGACACATGTCTCTTTAATTGTCTTATGGTTGTTAAAGGTGTGTTTTTAGCAACTACCATAGCCGTCTGGTTTATGCTAAACTACGCTAAGCTGTTCGTGCAGTAATTTCAGACATGAGATATCAGTCTTTTGACTTCAGGAAAGCTAACAAAGAACACTCAAGGTAAATAATAATGATTATAAAAACAGCCCCGGAAACCACATAGGTTTTATTGAGGTGCTTCTTGAGAGATAATCATCAGCCTGAAGGTTAGCTGCTTTTGTCTTCCCCATATTTTTCTGATAAAATAAAAAGCTGTCAAGCTCTGACAGCCTGAAACTGCCTTTTGTGATTAGAGCAGTTTAATCGTGCTGAAAATCTGATGATTAAATATGTATTTGAGTGAAAAATGTCCTCCCCTCCTTTGTTTCTTTTGTTCTATTACTCATACTTTATATCCACTTGTATCTGAGACACCATATACACAGACTATTATCCTTTAGCTCACTTTCTCTCTTTCATGTTTCATCTTTTGTCTTTTCAGCTAAAGAACAGTCTCAGGGACAACTTGTGTTTGGACCAGGGACCTGACACGGACAACATCCCCATCATGTACCTCTGTCATGGTATGACACCTCAGGTCAGTGGAGCTTCTTCTATCCTCTCTGTTCTATTTTTTCCACTGTACTGCCTCTTCAAACCAGCCATGAAAAACCTGCTGCAGAGCGATTTGAGCAGCAGATAACTGAAGTCTGCTTTTTTTTAATGAGGGATCTTGAGAGAGCAACTATTGCATGAAGTTACATGCAGTAGCAGAGTTGAATGGGTGCCATCTCTTTATTCCGTACACAATGAAAAGGCTATGTGACATTGCATTTAATAAGTTGCACTTATTTTCAACATCAAAACAAAAACTGAATGAATTGATTTTTCTTTTATGTTGTTCGTAGTTTGGCAGCAGAACAATTTTTGAAACACAACATTGACTTTTGTAAGTTTTGTTTGTGGCCACATGATGAATTTAGAGCTAATATTTACTCTGCTGCCCTCCTCTGGGGGAAATGTCTGTTCTCCAGCTGGCTGCTAACTCAGTCAATCTGTTTCATCCTGGTGGGGTTGGGTAAAGTTGGTCTGTAGCACCGAAAACCAACTCCCTGCTCGTAGAAACACTGCTGACACGCTTCAGACAGATCAATGTGCCAGAAAGATACTGGAGGAAAAGTAGATAGAACAAAGTGCAAACATTACAAATAATCCTTTAACCCATTGTTGATATAAAAATGTGGTTAGGGTGGCTTCAGTCATTCAGTCAGGACAACATTGAACTATTTGTAGTTAAAGTAGGCTGGCTTTAAGACACTCGAGTGAGTCCTTGAACATTTGCGCATTGGAATTGTTGACCTATTGAATATGTAGTTCGTGTGAATGAAAAAGACATATTCCAAATTAGCAAGTCAGCTAATTAGAGCAGAGCTATACAAGCAGCAAAGGGCTAATATAACTCTGCTGTAACAAATTGTTATGGACTGTTTTTTTTTTTTTTTTTAGGAAGTTCAACTTTTCTGCCTTTGCAGCTGAAATTATCTGAAAAGTAATAATCGACTCACTAAGGGCAGTCAACGTCTTTATCAACCTGCTGCAGATTTAAGACCATTTAATATGTGAAAGCCAAACTCATAACCTTCTTTAATGGACGTAACATTAGACATTTTCAAACACCAAGGGAATGTGAATTTGTGTTTCCATTTTTCTCAGCCTTTAAATGCTCTGTAGCTTGACAAAATTAAACATTCATATTTTGCTAGCTGCGTTATGTCCCAGCTGTCCTACAAAGTCTCGCACAATCAGAGCTGGACTGTGCAGCGCTGAGCTGTCTGAGGACACCCTAAACCTCTTTTGTCACTGAAGTTAATAGTTTTGACCGGAGCCTTGATGTTAGACACATCCAGCATATTTTTCTGGGTCACACTCAGGGGTTCAGCTTCAGATGCTGAAACAGTTTGTTTTAGCAATTCCCCATCTCTTCCTCCTGCATAATCATCAGGTGCAGGTTATAGAAATTTAGCGCTATTACTGCATTTAAATCTTCTTCACTCTTTATTTATTTAGCTATTAATACCAAATTGATAGGGGCAAGACCACAATGAGGAGGTCATGAGCTTATTATGTTGGCAATAAAGAGCTCATTTGTGACTGTGACAGTTTTGCATAATTTGGGCGCAGAGATTGAGAGGAAGATGTTTTCACATTCACAACATGACTTTTGAAAGAGGGCATGTAAATGTATTCAGATTATATGCAGAACAGACCTACCGCTGCCCAAAGTGAAGCCGGTGCAGTATTATTCATTTTACCTGCATGATGCTTTTTTAAAGAAGTGAAGAAAAGGTTCTACTGCTAGTATGGTGAGCAAAAAATTAGTTACAATGCATTATTATGAGATATTAAAGGCAGAGCAAATGAAAAGATAGATAGTTTGCTTAGCAACCGAGAAAGACGACTTCTAACAAGCTGTAATTCATCGACTGCACGGGGACATGTTTCCAGATAACAATAGTGAGGCTTTGTGAGGGTAAATCAAGATAGCAGTAGAGTATAATTAGGCAGTACGGAAACAGCATGAGGAAATAATCGCTTTATGGACTGAAGATGTTGGCATTTTTGTATGAGATGGAAGTGAATATATATCATGTAATTACTGCAGTAATCAAAGAGGGATTTGATCATGCTAGTGTGTAATGAAAAAATCTGTAATCCATGTTGTTGATGAGTATTCTCACACACGTTCATACATGATCATTGTGTCCTGCTTTAGCTAAGTGAAATCTGAGGCCTCAGTGGATAACTTCTCAAACTGACTGGTAGTGGAACACTTACTGAATGTATTCGCACCACAAATATAAGTATGTTGATCTCAAATTCCTAAATGACAAAAATATACAGTGTACAAGAGTTCTGGGACATGAGCTACAAGATTCCTGAGAAATCAGAAGAAAAGCCGACAAGAGTCATTTCACAGCTCGCTTCAAAGAGTCAAACATTCCTCTGGTCTCCTCTCGGTCTTCTTGATCACTTTGTCAATGTCATTAATTCTGTATTCGCATGAGAAATCTTTTATAATATTAGTCCCCATTCACACTTCAGTCAGGTTTGCAGTTTGCAATAATGTTTGCAGTCATTAATATACACGTGTGCACAAACCCAGGATATCATTCAGTTGTATTTTCTGATTTGTGTCCATTCAGGGTCATGACCTCTTGTCATCTATTCTCCTTTCTTTACGTACTATAAACAGTGGTACGTTCCTCCGCTGATGACATGTTTGTTTACTACTGTGGCCATAGGAGCGCTTCACTATGCTCTATACATCCTCATTTGCACATGGCATAAATGTGCACATTGAGGTCAACGCATTTGAATCACCAGGAGCAGGCGTTGTCTCCTGCATTCATGTGCTTGCTTGATGCACCATGATTCTGTCCCAGCTGGTCCGTCGCCATCCAGTTAGTCTGGTGTAATGGTCAAAGCTGCCTCCATCTTCATAGAGGATGCATGTACTTCTTAACTTCTTACACAGTACATGCTTTAGATATCAACATGAAAAAAATAATGATGTCTGAAGCCTCCATGCACCACCGTTCTCAGGTTATGTACCTTCTTAAAATCACTGTCTGACTTATAAACAGAAAACTCCTCTATTGCACAAAAGGTAAATTTGGAAAATCAATCTGGAGGAAGTCAGGGGCAAAGCTCCGGCTAGCGACAGAAGGGTGATGACAAAATTTATCCAACAACAGAGCCTGAAATTGCTGTGAACAATAAGCAGGTAATAGAAATGTGATCTGTGCTTTAATATTGGTGTAGCCTTGCAAACAAGATTGGTTTGTAGCCCGATCAATAAAGAGTGAAAATGAGACCTTTGAGACTATTTTCCAGTGCAACCCTCATGTTTGTGTGTGTTTGTCTGTCTTTGTGGGGACATATTGCAGAGAGGGAACACTCTCACAGGTCCTCCAATCTCTCTGGGGCTACTTCAGAGCGAGGCTAACGCGTGTCATGTGATTCGCTGTGAATGATTAGCGCCACATATTAAATGCTGTGAATCAGACCAAGAGTGATGCTGCCAACACTGGGAGAGGCGTGAACAGGATATCGAAGCTGCGAGTGCGTTTAGATGGAAATGAGCAAGCTGCAGAAAATCTGGTATCAGAATTTAATATTTGTAAGAGGCTGGTAAAAAAAAAAAAAAAACAAAAAAAAAAAAACAGCTTCAAAAGAAAAGTAAAAACCAAGTAGGCAGAACAAGTTTAATAAAAGATTAAACTTTGGGACAAACCTTGCCACTTGGGAAAGAAAGATTTTCTCCAGGAGCACGTTTGTACTTAAGAAGACATTGATTCATCATTTTTCAGGCAAAGTTGGTGGAGCATTAATGATTTAGAATAGTGTAGTTGTAGTCAACAGGGAGTTTGATAGCAAACCAATTACAGAAAAACTTTTGACAAACAACTGCAGTGTGTGTGTGTGTGTGTGTGTGTGTGTGTGTGTGTGTGTGTGGGTGTGTGTGTGTGTGTGTGTGTGTGTGTGTGTGTGTGTGTGTGTGTGTCGTTGAAACCCAATTACTGGACTCGGTAAAACTTTAACCTTTGACTGAATTGATCAGAGAGAATGCGTTTGCCAGTGTTTATTCATCAGCAGGAGGAAACACATTCAAAACCTCCCTGAGGGATCAGATGCCATTTACCTTCACGGACTTTCACTCTCTCTAAATAAATGCAGTGGACTATAGAGGAGACTCTAGTTAAGTGTTTGTGTCATTAAAGGGCTGTGCTTGTAATGCAGTATAAAAATGGTAGTTCTTCTTCTGAAGTAATGTACTTTCAAAATGACAGTTTTCTATTCGTATCCATAAATAAGGGCATTCCTGCAGTTAACCTGGTGGTCTGTGTTCTCTTTCTCAAACGCTTCTCTTCCTCCACCTCTTTCTGCTCCACTCGTCTGGATGTATCTCTTCATGATGCGGAGACAACTCTGCAGCTGTCTTGTGCCGTCTGCGTGTGTGTCTGGGTTGTCGTTTCTCCATCAGAACAGATGGCTGAGGGAAACACCAGCGATCAGCCCGTCTGACTGCATTCATATTAGGTGGTAAGAAGTTCAGCCGGAGTCTCGTTTTCACTCCGAGTAAAAAGCAAGTGGATCTGTGTGTGGACGTTCAGCATCAGGCTCATCTGTGTTCTTGAATAATCAAAGAAAGAGTGGACAGAAACTTTCACAAGGCTTTGGTCTTTTTGAATAGGGTAGGGTCATCATCCAATCATCCAATCAGGTGTTTTTTTCAAGCATTTGACAACTTTTTCAGGTCCCAGTCCCAACGTTTTTGAAACATGCTGGGATCAACTATATAGTTGGTGTAGATTTAAAAAAAATCTACCAGAGTAAAGACTTACAACAGTCAATACCTTATATCACAAAGAATTAACATACTGATGTATTTAAATTGGGGTTAAATATGATTCTATATTAAGTGTAATTGTGATTTGTGGCAAAGCTTTTGTGAAGAACAAAAAGATTTAGACAGAATCTTTCTCATATACTTCCAATGTAAACAAGAACCAATGCAGTCACTGACTGCAACATCCAGCAACACCCCTGAATTCAAAAATTTACCCTGACCTACTTGCATAGGTCAAAGATCAAAGCTACTGCTCTGACCTACTTTCATAGATCAAAGCACTAAGTTTGATCCACGGTCTTACTCACACTGGCCTTCTCCCTCATTTTTCTATCTTATCCGGTTCCTGAATGTACAAAAGTAGAAATTTGACCTTGACCTAGTTTTCTCAAGGTCAAGGTCATCATCTCATTTTCATCCCCTTTGCCGCCCGAGTAATGTGCGTTTTGTTTCATCTTTCTATCTGCAGCAGTTGCGAAGATATTTGGTGGACTAACGGACGTACGTACGAACACTGACCATTACAATACATCACCGCTTTGAAGCGGGATGTAAGCAATTGGGAATGACCACCAAAGGAAGTGATCTAAGTCCTTTATTTCTCCTGCTGGACATTCACAGTCACTGCAGACAAAGGATGTTTGTTGTTTTTTTATCTTTATTTTCAGTATAATTCCATTAACCTATCCTTTGGATCACTACAAGGTGATGGATGGATGGATGGATGGATGGATGGATGGATGGATGGATGGATGGATGGATGGATGGATGGATGGATGGATGGATGGATGGATGGATGGATGGATGGATAGATAGATAGATAGATAGATAGATAGATAGATAGATAGATAGATAGATAGATAGATAGATAGATAGATAGATAGATAGATAGATAGATAGATAGATAGATAGATAGATAGATAGATAGATAGATAGATAGATAGATAGATAGATAGATAGATAGATAGATAGATAGATAGATAGATAGATAGATAGATAGATAGATAGATGTTCAGTTATTCGCTGCCCGTCATGTACCATAAACTGTACTTGGATCATGCTGTGTAATAAACCACGTGTCACATGGTGCTTTAAATGACAGATATGATCACAACCTAAAGTTTGTTTCTGTCACTTCTCAAATACTTTGCTGAGAGTCAAACGTCATCTGCTCCCAGAAGACTCCCAGAGAATCACAGCTTGTTTGTGAGCTTTCTTCTGTCTACGCTTGTTAATGCGTCTGTGTGTCTGTCTGCAGAGATTGCTAACACAACACGGCAATAATCCTCCTATTAGAGCTTTTAAGAAGCTGTGACAGGAGAAGTGATCGCATTAAGCCCTTTGTTTGCCGTAGAGTATCAATCTATTGACAGATGCGAGTTTAATCGCTCTTATTAGCACAAACACACACAGAGAAACCGATCCTTAGTCATTCGTGCGTCCGCAGCACAATCCTTCACACACACACACACACACACATCTGTACTGTTGTCTGTCTTGTTTTTTTGTTTTTTGTTCTCGAGCAGCAGCTAAAAGCTCTTTGGCTGGTTCACAGTTTGATAATGGGTCCTGTCAAGAAATGTCCTGTTCTTGTAAGACGGTCATTATTCACATCAATTACCTCCCCCGAGCCTCCACACACTTCCTCTGCAAACACACACATCTGGTGTTTCCGTTTGTTCTGTGCAGAGCTGTTTCCAGCTTCACCCTTTCATTACTTCTAAACTTTACCTGCTCGCTTCAATTCCAGGTTGACCTTGATCTTTTTCATTTGCTCACGTCAGGTTGGCTGTGATCATTTGTCTCTGTTCTTGACGGGGTTTTTAACTGCATAAGGTGTGTTTCATCAGTTGGCATTTTGCAGGCTTGAAAACTGGGCCAACATTTGCATTCATTACCACGTCCTTGTGTTTGTTATATTTTTAAGGTATGCAGAATCTGCTCTGCTGATGTTCAGGGCGAGTCTTCTTCTCCATCCGTGTTCAGTCCTTCATCCTGTGCCGCTGCTTGTTTCTCTCCTTATTTCAAGCTTTCTCTATTTTTCTTAATTGGATCAGTTACAGGTGGCTTGTTTGTTTTGTTTTTTTGTCGAATGTTGTTCAGAGATCTGGCAGATGTTGCAGGTGAGGTAAATAAAGCTCACTTAACATTCAAGAATTAGCCTACTTACAGTTATTTTTACTGGCGCCTGGGCTCTGTGTAAATGTAGGCTAACCCTTCAAAGGTGCTCAATAATAAAAATTGTGTGATGGTAAAACTAGTTGTGAAAGAAGTTAAATAATATCCATTTATAAACATACAGCACATTTATATTCTTATAAAACGTGTAACAACCTGAACACAATACAACAACGACAATGCAACAGCTACTTAAATATGGAGGTTGAGTTAATAGATACTAACCTCTGCAAAAGTAATTCTTGCTTCTCCATCCATCCCTTTTCTTTATCCATTTTCTTTATCCATTATAACTTAATGGTTAGTTGACTTTATATTGCAGTAGTTTGACTATAAAGGTTAAACGTGGACTAAATGATGCCTGTGCCATACAGACTGCACAGGGTTTGAAACTCTCATCATAAATGCATTAGTAATTCATGTGAACCCCTGCAACTTGCCGACTACATGCTAACCAGAGCATTTTCCTACATTAGGTAATCATAGATTTCATTTTAATTCATTTCATTTCAATCATTTCATGATGTCAGCAACATCAGGACTTTTTAGCCCGGTTGAGGAGTGCCTTCTCAGAGAACACTTTTCCTGTAGATAGTTGGTTTCAATGAATGTTGCATACAAATAAAACAATTTCCACTCAAGATAAGAACAAATATTGCTACAGTTATGGTGAAAATGGGGTCTTGGTCCTCAGTCTCTGTCTGTGTTCCCCAGCAGAATGTCTACTTCACCAGCTCCCAGCAGCTTCACCTGGGAGTCCTGAGCCCCACCATCGACGACGACGACAACAAGTGTCTGGTGGACGTGAACAACAGACCCATGCTGCTGGAGTGCAGCTACGCAGCGACCAAACACATGAAGCTCACCTGGATGTTCACTCAGGTAACACACACACACACACACAAAGAACCATAATTATAAATGACTGCAGTCTTTGAGACCTTCCACACACAAGAAAGAAAAGATTCCAGCTGCATGGATGTTTTCACTCGCTTGGGTTCTTCTGCTTTGATGCACTTTTGATCTTTTTCATTTGCTAATTGGTATTCCTGTAACACCAATGGCTTCTGAGAGCATTTTTACCATTCCTCTGGGGAGGATTTGTGCCTCTTCTACTCCCTCTTTGTTTCAATTCTGGTTTTGTTGGTGCATGGATTATTCCTCACATGCTTTTTTTTTTTTGCAATCAGCGTTTTAGAAGCCGTCTACTCTTGTTGGATAATGAGCTTTCACACATTCACAGTTTGTGACTTTTAACAATCCTGTCTTATTTTTAATCTTCAAACTTTTTAAGTTGCCTTTAAATATGACAGATAAGTCGAAAGATCTGGATAATTAGTATAAAATGAACACAACTGCATTCAAGCCGAAGACATCTCTGCTTTTTGTGTATTCCTCGTTCCCCCCATCTCTTTCTCAGTCCTCCACCATCTGACATCTCTCCAGATCCCTCAATATTTTCACCTGCTGAGCATACAGCCTCTAATTATCAGTGGCTAAATTGAGATATCAGACTTCTAACATAAGTCAGATGTCAAACACATGAAACTCATTAAACCCTGAAGGGTTTCGGGAAAACAGACTCACATTTTCTTTTCTAAGAAGTTTGGTGGAGAAGTCAAATGATATTCAGCTACCAGCTTTTCAAACAGAGCAGATGAAGGCTGAGTTGTATGAAAGATTAAAAAGGGAAGAAGGAAGTGAAATTAGAGATGATAATTTCATTTTATCACACTTCTCAGGTCAAACTTGTTCCATATAAGTGAGAAGGATTAAAAATTAATGTTAGTGAGTCAACAGAGCATGCATACCAAGTAGTACCCTCGGTTGAACCCTTGCCCCTCCAATACTTCTTTCTCCAACAATCATTAGTTGGCATCATCAGTGATTCACAAAATCACCATCATCCTTGATGATGTGCCTAGTAAAACTATTACCCAGATGTGATAACCACACTTTGAATTTCGATCTTCTATCCTTAGGGTCTTGAAACAATATATTTAACCATGTGGAGACAACACAAGCACTTAAACGATCATCACAGTAGTCATTACTGTCATTAAAGTAACACTGATAAATGATCAGTGCTCAGGGCATCAGCAGCGATCAGATAATATTTGATGAGTGACCACGTATGACAGCAGCTCAAATGACTTTAAGAAAGATCATACTACTACTGATATAAATTATATTTCGTAAATGACTTCAAGAAAGATCTTGTAACGACTGATATACTATTGTACGTGTGGGTTTGGGCTGTGACTGTGATGAAGAAAAATTGTCGAGGAAAAAGCAATAGTGATCATTCAAAAATTATAATGAGGTTTTTTTTTCTCATTTTCATATACTGTAGTAATCCCCAAAGGGAAATTAGTAGGTGAGTCAAACCTAAATTTATTGTCACCAGTTAGTGATAATAGACAACTTGTCTTCTCCCCTTGGCAGACATCAGCATTAACATTCTTTTGGATGCCATTTTCCTTGTCTATTGAATTTAGTTTCATTTAACTTTACAGCTCTTAAATGTGAAACTGTTTTCAACTTGTCGCTAACGCTGCCTGTTTTTGGTAATGGACATCCAGTTTCTCCTGTTTTTTTCGGGGGAATCGCTGTCTGCTGCAGCTATAAAGTAAACTGATGGTCATTTCTTTGCACTTGCTGACCGATTGAGCTGAAGCAGACGCCATAGAGTTTCGGGGGGAGTGGAGAGTGGGTACAAAGGCTGTGGGTTCATCTGTAGGAACAAGTGGAAAATATTGTTTAGTCAAGCAAATGATTAAAAAACTCCGACTGTTAACAAGACTAATGACACATCCACAATCTATGTGAATCACTGTTGTACGTAATGTCATTTATGCTAATTTATGCTGTTATCGGGTAATTCAAATTAGCAACGGACTGATCAAACTACATGCTTCACTGCGTCAGTATTAGTAACAGTACTAGTGGTCACCATGTTAGCTGTCGACTCTGTTTCCTTCAACACTGCTATAATAGTGTGCGTATAAATACAGAGAATCCTTTGCAAGACCTAAAAAATTATACTTGGAGTTTTCTTAAATCGTACAGCAGACATAAAGATGATGCTGACAGTGTTAAATTACACCAGGACAGGCAATCCATGGTTAGCAACACTGAAACAATTCTAATAAAGTTTTTTGAATTTGATGACCAAAATTTCAGGTCCACCAGTCAGTTTGATTTTCTGATTACCATTGTGAACGTTTGGGAATCGTGCTGAGTTTGCGCAATTTCCTGCTGCACCCAGATCACCTGCACAGGACCAAAGCTGTCTGTAACACACACACAAAATGGGATCCAAATGATGGTTAAATTCAAATGGGCTGGAAATTGTTAGTTTTTTAAACTCGTGTATAAAATTTTGTTGAATTCTGTTTTGTAGTTTTTGGAAAAGATGTTGAAAGACTTTCTTTTTACAAGCAGACAGACAGAAGGAAGAGTTTCCATCTGCACATACATACTGTACGTGTGTGACAGGAGCTTCTGTCCAGATCTTCCTCCTCCTGTTCACACGTGTTTTTTTAGGGCCCTAAAGATGTACTATTCTTTTATTCTGCTATTATTCTGCTGTGGAGAATGTCATGGTCTTTTTCCAGCAGCAGGCTCTTCAACAAGTTTTTAAGTTTTTATTTTTAAGTTAATTCAAATATTTTCTACATATTTGAGGAGACACTCAGAAGGAGGCCAATAGACATGAGAGAAGAAGGAGAAAAAGCTTTGAGGATACTAGAAGAAAACAGAAGGAAGAAAGATGAGAGCGAAACAAGAGCATAAGCGGAGAATAAAAAAAAAAAAACAGTATAAAGAGAAGGGCTGGAAATAAGTGAAGCAAACAAGTAGGGAGGCAGCGTTTCATGTGAAGCAGTCAGTATTTTTGAATTATTGATAAGTAGATCCTTTACAATATTGAACTGAGCTTGACCCTGGGGGGAATGGCGAACAACAGCGAGGGAGCCTGGATGAAAGAAAAGGAGAAAGCAATAAATTGCCTCGCAGAAACCTTCTTGAGCGGGTGGTACTTGCTTATATATAGCAGATGATGTTTTCGGACATCGGTGGATTTTCTGACATTATTTGGTTTTCTATTTTGTTGGTTTGCTTTATTTGCTCCGGGTAGACACCACTTGTCTCAAGGTGGGCCAATAAAAAATGTAATATCGCAAATGCTCGCACATCTGCACCGCTCATTGGATTCAGGATGGAACTCAAGATCAGACAGCTGGCGGCGTGAGAGCGGTTTGTTTGCAGATGATCAAAGCCGAGGCATCATGAAGGTTTTGCTGGTATTATACTCTATACACATTATACCAGTCAATAGCAGCATTTCCTATAGCTTACATGCTTTTCTCTTTCATGTTCATAATCATGTCTTTATTTAGCAGGATAAACGCTATTTTATTCGCACTGTGTGGGAGATCTCTGACGTTTGATCGTTTCCAATTCATTAAAATCCCTCGACTTGTGTTTCCACATGAGCAGCTCTCCAAGAGATCGTGAACATTGCAAACAACAGCTCACGTCTTCTTTACATTCTGCTCACATAACTGACATTTGGAAACCTTTTATTTGGAAATATTGAATTGTTAATGTGGATAGCAAATATGACATTTATGTTGTTTTGCAATGGATGAAAGAAGCTTCTGTGTTTAAATATTGGAAAGATGCCTAAACAGTTCCATCTAGTTTCTGTCAGAACTTTCTCAGCATAATAAACGTTACATTCTCTGATCTAATGACTTTGCAAAGTTTGCCAGTTGCTTTCGGAGGAAACATTTGGCGAGGTTTTCTTTTAACATGATGTAGCCGAACTCACTGTATATACATCAGCTATATTTCCTGGGAAAAAAGCACCACATATGTACAATTAGTACAAGCAGATCGGTGAACACATACGGTCCCAGGAGGCTGTAATATATTTATAGGATGCTACAAACAAGCAATACTTTTAGCTTGTGGCTGTGGGAACAATTATAGTTCTGCTCTAGCGCCTTGTAAAAATGATGAAGAATATGTTATTCTATAGAGATTCTTTTGTTAATAAGATTCAACTCCAAACTAGCTTGTGTGTCGGTTACATAAATGAATTCGTCCAGTGGCTGTTCAATAACTTCAATATCCTGGTTTGTCTCTCACGTCTGTCCGCCGCCACCATCAGCCTCATTCCATTTGTCTGAGCAGCTGAGTGAAGGTGGTGACCCTGAATGCTGGAGGCTGAGGAAGAGCAAATGACATAAATCAATAGACAATAGTTGTTAACCTCATAAAACAAGTTAGATGTATTGAAGTTAAAGCAGCCAGTGATGCAGCTAATTGCCTAAAGATTACATTCATGCACATGGAAAATGTGTCACTAATTATACACTGATCCAAAGACAAAAATAAAAATAGAGGACCCTTATCTTCGCAGGTCAACACCAGACAGTCGAACTTCTCAAATCTGTCCAGTTTGGAAGCACAAGTGATTGTGAAAGTTTCACCTGATTTGGTGCGGATTAAAGCAACAACAGGTGAAAAACGGAATCAAGCAGCACCCCCCTCCCCAAACTGTCCCGACTTCTTCTCTAGTTTTGTGTTTTGCTAGCATGTGGTGGAACATTGTAGCCCCATTGAGTTGCAGCTCCATCGGTATGTCCACAAAGCAGCAGAACTGGCATGTCCACCTCCGAAATGTACGTCAGTGATCAGCAGATGTCTTTGAACGATCAAAGTGTTTTAAAAAGGTATTCCTGGCGAACGTGTGAAATGGTTTCAATGACGGTTACATTGCATTCACTTTTTTTTTTCCTGTGCACTCCAAATGACCTGATTACATTAGCTTTTAGGTAACAAGGACTGAGGGCAGGTGAATGTGTGTAAGTGGATTCTTTAATGAATCACATTGTAGCGAAAGCAGCTTGTTCATCCCACGCGTCAGGCTTTCAGGCTCAAAGTGTGAAATACAAGAGAATAGAACTCAGGTGTAAAGATTCAACATTTACAGCAGGAGTTCAACTGACTGAAGATTTAACACTTAGGAGTCACCTGACCTGTCACATGCATCTGTCACATTTGTGGACATTTATCGACTTTGTGATGACATTCATTTGGAATGTTGGAATTTTTTGCTAATAGAGGCCTTTTTTTTTTTTAACAATTAACATATTTTGGGGATTTTTCATTTCAGTCACAGCTTTCAAATGTTCATGACAGCAACAGAACATATTTATAGTTTGACATCTAGACTCATCTAGACTCATGTTTCCAGGGGGATTGGGGAGTGATGACTAAACTCCAGTTGAAGCCTTCAGGTGGATGTTGGTGTTCAGTCACCAGGAGGCACTTCTTTTGCTGGGGGGAGATGTTTCACACTCGTGATTTTATCAGTTAGTGAGGAGCAGAGGTGCTTCACCATCTCTCTTCCTTTATCTGTAAAGATGAAATGTGGATATTTAAGCATAAATCATATAGATTTGCTTTGATGTGAATTACATTCACACTTCATGCTCGGTGTTCAAAGCTTTTTCTCACCACATCCTCTGAGGTGAATGACTTGAGGTGATTGAACATCCAGTTGACAGATTGCCTGACTTGCTGGACAACCCACTGACTGGCTGTCTGATGACTTTCTGGCTGGCTGGCTGTCTGATCGACAGATTAACTAGTGTTCCCGCCTTAATAGCACAAAATCAATAGTATGGTCCCATTCTGCACTCTGCAGGATGACAGACGGGCTCAGTGCTGATGTGAGGACAAGGTGCTGGATAAATGCCATGTATGTGTTTGTGTATGTGGGTGCATGTGTGTGTACAAGAAGAAGACAGAAGAAGAAGTTCCTCAGGATACACAGGGAAAATTCAGACTTTTAATAACCATTGTATGAAGCCAGCTGATTGGTTGAAGGATGCAGTGGAGGAATTGCATCATTGTGATGCGAAATAGGCTTCTTCTACTGTACCATCTAATGTTCAACGTCTGCTATGACTTCTGTCAGCGTGACACATCAGCAGCTGCTGAAGCAGGTCGGCTGAAACGTCAAAGCCATCATTGTAGAGCAGAATTCACTTTTTGACAGCAGGAGAATTTAAGATTCAGAGAATGCTTAAAATTTAGATCTTCTGACGGCATTTTACAACAAAATATGCTCATACTGCCCTTTAACACTGAATCCTGAATTTTTAAATTTTTTTAGGCCATATTGAGTGTAGGAAACTCTAGTCCATTTCAAGTTATGTTATGAGAAATGTGTGGAAATACTTGGAATTGCGATGGAGTCGTGATTGCATTGAAAAAAATGAGCTATAATACAAGAACTAATCGTTGAAAGCAAAGGGAAATTGGCTTAAAATATGGAAATTGTCCTAGCAGCATGATTATTTACATAAAGTTATTAACTGAGTAGTCAAATAACTAGTACATAACTTAAATTAAGATTATTCATCACATGGTTTCAGGTCTGTGTGTGTCCACTTAAGAATTTAGCCTTTTTGGTTCTCATTTAATCGTTACCATCTTCCTGGTAGAATGTCTATATCTTTGGCTGTCAGAGTGAAACTAGTTGTTATCTGTATCTCCCTGACATCTGCTGCTGGCTGCAGTTTTTCGAACCCCTTCCCGTGAAGCAGCTGCCTGGTTGAGTGATGCTGGTCGGCGCCACGGGAGTAAATCTAACAGTAAAGCTGTGGTCAGTAAACCCAAAGAGCTCCCTGGAGATGAGTCGGGTGATAATTGTCTGTCAGTTTGTTATGTAAAGTGACCTGTTTCACATTGTGCACTCATCTGAGATACGCTGATGGTGGAAGCATTCGTTAGAGCTTTAATATTTCTAATTATGCAGGCATACGTCTGAGCTGACACCCAACCAAAGTCCTCCAGAGCTGCTCGGCGTTTTCATGACCAGGGATCCCTGCAGCAGAGACAGACCTCTACTGACTCATTTATCACATCACATATTAGACGTCTTGAGGGGGAAAGAGCTGGAACACATTGAATAAATGACTTTGTTTTTTTCATGACTGTGACCTACGGTGACATCTGTGTCGACGAGATTGATCACAAAATTTGACCGCGTTGATCTGTGTGACAGATGAGGTGATTGATAAAAGAGGAGGTATCAGGTAGAACCACGTTCACTCATTGATCACTCTATAATCATACGTGACATTGAAGTGGACGTTGAATCCATCCATCGAGATGGACCGGTGTGAATAGTTGCAGCAGAATGTATCACTTCTAACTTTTATTATGGACGACTAATTCCTAATCTCACTGTGTAAATTGGACTTCGATTCAGACCTCCATCAAAGTGGTTGTTTATGAAACCCTAATAGGTAATTTGAAGAATTCTGTCCTTAGAGGAAGGCAAATAATTTTTCCAATACAGAGAGGCAACAACCAAAAGGACAGCAATCATTAAATGTGCAACAGAACGATACCAGCTACAGTATATTTCAGCATCATAAGTAGGCAATGTCAATTATTGAAACCTTCACTGGATCAACCTTTTTAATTTCTCTTGAAAGAGGTTTTCTCATCCTCATCTATTGACTCGCTGATTGTATTTCAGAGACATCATATTCTACCTGTCCTGCAGGAGCGTGAGCTGTATAAAGACCTGAATGATCATTAAGACTCAAACAGGATTTGTGTCTGCACTGAATACAGAACGGTGTAGTGTTCACTGATTAGCCTCAGATCAATGCCAACCGGGGGAAGAGTCATAAGTCTAATACATGAATCTCAAACAAATCCCTTCTCCTCTCTGCTTGTATCAAGATCGCACCACAATCAATATTGCTTCAATGAGCTGAGAGCATCAATAGGTAACTGTTGCAGGATTGTATGCTGGAGGAAGAGGAAGAGGAGGATGGAGTCATGATTTGAACTATCTTTGAACCATCAGGGACTTAGAATTGTACAATTTTCCATTTTTGTGGTTACAAGATTTAGTTGTAACCCTTACATACTTACCCTCTACATACGGGAGAGATACTTTTGAGATTTCTAGAATTTTAAAGATATGCTTTATTTACTTATTTTTATTCAAAACCTTTAACTTCTTTGCTGTTGACATGCAATTCAAAAAGATTTGCAATTAACAAGGAAAAGTGTGTTCTGTGTTTCTCTAGTGGTGGAGGGTACTGAGTATTTCATGCTTCTGCTGTTGTAGTGTGTAACCTTTCTCACACACTTAATTTAGATTGAAGAGAGAGTGTGTGTGCGTGTGTGTGTGTGTGTGTGTGTGTGTGTGTGTGTGTGTGTGTGTGTGTGTGTGTGTGTGTGTGTGTGTTGTAACAAATGTAAAACATATCGATTTTAAAGTGAAGCAGTTTTCCTAAAGCACACAAATGAGTTTAGTCTCCTCTATGCCAGGGTTTAGACTCAAAAATATGTTGCTGTTTTCACAATTTAACTAAGGGCCTGATTTGGTTACCACACACACACACACACACACACACACACACACACACACACACTCACAAAATAATTCAAAGTGACCTACAATAACTTACAGTATCAGGTCACTCCAAACATATAAATGCCAATAAATCATAAAATAGAGCACCCAGTCCTTACTGGACTGTTAGTAATGGACCTGTTGAATCCATGTGTGGCTCCAGTTTGGACAGATGTATTGGGGACATTAAATCACATATTGACCAATTTATTTGCGTCGCGATTCCTGAAAAGTACAGTCAACCCTCGATTTTCGAACGCTTCTGTTCTCGACCAAATCGGTTTTTGACCAGAAAATCCGAGAATTTTACGTCTCTGAACTCGACCAAAATTCGACTCTCGACCAAACCGAAAGAATCCGAGCGTACCTGAACGCGACTCACTCGGGAGTCGAGCGAACTGCCCAGGATGCTTCCTCCGTAGCGCATTCGTGTTCAAAGTTCGATAGGATATCTTTTATTAAAATAAAACACAGTGTCCATTTCTACCCCTTTTTATTCATGGTAAACAGTATACAGTGCAGTTTATGGTGTAAAATAGTTAAAAAAAAACTTAGAAAAAGTTGTTTTTTTAGACTTGGAACGGATTAAAATAATTTACATTAATTATAATGGGAAAAATAGTTTCGGATTTCGAAGAACTCGCTTTTCGAACAGCCTTCTGGAACGGATTATGTTCGAAAACCGAGGGTTGACTGTACAGTTAAAATAAGTGACAACTCACAATTACAGTAGTACATACTCCTCCTGAGCCCATGTTCACAAATTTACAAAACTATTTTCACACTAGAATTATAACTGGAAGTATTTATTCAAATTTAAGTTTCTGACTGTCCAGATTTGACCTGAACATTGTGTTGTTTTGCCACTCTTTTAGGTTGTTTTTTTTTCACTTTTTCCAGTTATGGTTTGCTGTCTTATTATCAGCTTTTTATTATGCAGGTGCAGGTTTGTGCTTTCTGGTGAGACACCACTGGAAAATACTTCCCTCTGGAGACGGAGGAGAAGGAAGCAGATTAAAAAGGAGATTAAATGTTTGGTCCATTTAGAACATTTAAAATTCCCTGTTGGTCATTAAGATATTTATTTGTAATATGGGTACAAACTAAGGCACAGTTAAGGCACAAAGTAGTTGTATGTATTCCTTTTATTTATCCTTGGTGTATTTTGGACTCAAAAAGAATCAAACCAATCATAATATTACATCTTATTCCCTATAAAGATGTGTTTACATCCGGTGCATTTTTATTTCCACTCATCTCCTCAAGGGAGCGACATGTTTCCCCCCCCCCTGTCTCCCAAAGCTCTGTCTCATGCCCTGATTTTAATCTGATGAGGAGGGGGAGGGCTGCTGCCTGTCCTTGTTTGAATAATAGACCTACTGAGGCGTGCAGATCGTCCAGGTCAGGCCGGCCAGGTCACAGAAAAATCATTCTGATAGATGGGATGCGGCGTCCCCCTCCCGACACAACGCAATCTAATGTTAATTAATGTTTTGTGTGTTTTTCCACACATCCAAAAGGTTGCACAAACAGTCCAGGCTCGCAGGCAGTTTGTTCAGACGAGAGCCTCTGTCCTCCTGATAAACCCTGAGCCACTGAGCAAAATGTCTGTGTGAGTGTGAGAAAATAATCTGCTCCACCATAGGTAGGAGAATTTAATTCACCCTTAAAATAGGTGGGAAATCACTGCACTGATAGATCAGATTGTTATTGGTCAATGTGCAGTTGCTTAGTTTATCCACATGATTGTAATCCCCCAACGATAAACCAAACTACACCCATAATTCCAGGGATGCACATACGGCTCCAAGTCCACTTGCTTCTTGGACATCGTGGCTGTTAAGTGTGATAATGACGGCTGCACCAATTGTACAAGAGGAACGGCGGCGTTGCTCTCTGTGCCACGTTGCAGGAGATCAAAGATAGAAGCCAAACACAGAGATGTAACCTGGTCACTGGGTTTTATCCAATAGACTGACCTCACACCCTACATACTGTTATTGGCTGGTGTTACCAGCCCACCGCCCTAAGGATGAAATCCAGGCACAAACATGGTCAGTGCAGATCCCACCACACACTACTGGTCATACGTGATGATTGAGAGATGAGGCTGATGTGACACGTGTAAAGGTTGCATTTGCACATCATTATAGAAGATATGTGCCAATGCGTTTAGATCATTAGAAATATTACATCACGATCTGGTTGCTCAATATAACAAGACGTGACAGCATGCACAGGGCTGCGGGCCTGAATAAATCAGGGTTTCTGTCACATGGCTTCTCTTTGTCGCTGATGGGTGATGCATCTATTCAAAAATAAGGTGTGTAGATGCTCAGCATTGCTGCAGTTTGGACTTGTGTCCACTACATTGAGCTGGTTTGTGATTACAGGCTTGGAAATTTAAAGTACAAGATCAGATGCTTTTTTTTGCTTCCAACGTCTTTCTTGTTTTTTTTTTGTTATTTTTGGTGTCTAAATTGACTTAGTTGTAGAGTAGTTTAAAGTTCTCTCATACTTGTGGCTTTATTTTACACATATTCTTAATATATGTCCTAATTGTTTTTGTGTATCTTTGGTACTTGACACCTAAAACATTGAGTCTGCTGAGGACTCAGAAGGGCTGTTGTTTATTGGAACACAGCAAATATTTGGTTCCTCTACTGGTACAATGGTGGTTGACATGAAGAAAAACTAGTAATATCTGGCTTAATAAAAGAATGCTGGTACAACATTCCAAAATATTCCGTGTTCATGTTATAAAAATACAATATTTTCTGGCAGAACACAAGACCAACTGGAGCGCACACCCTTCTGACCTCCTCTCTATTTCCCACCAGGGTGGCCCCATCCAGAACATGGACTCTCAGCGCTGCCTGGAGTTGGTGGAAAGCAAGCAGTCTGACTTCACCTTCCAGTTGGCCATCCAGGACTGCACCGATCAGAAGTGGACCATTACTAACATACTGACTGTCCTGCCACAGTGAACACGACGCCCCTGTTCACCTACTGGAGGACCTGTGTTGTGATTGGTCAATCAAGATGGCAAAGAAGTTCATTTAAAAACACTCGAACTGGAGTTCTGCTTTATGTGTAAAGAGTTTGAAATGGACTGAACATGCTGACCTAGCAATGTCCAAAAAAAATCAGCCTGGGCACCAGAATTATGTTTGAGGAGATTCGGTTCAGACTAAGTGGAGATCAGACACAGGTCATCAGTCACTTCATTAACTCTGATACCAGAGACCTGAGACAAAAGACACTCGCAGATGGTGCCGGGACTCTTTAAACTTTCCAATCTTCAATCCAAATGAGAGACACATCCACTTGTACCAGGGTACAGGCTCATGATATAATGCCGGGTTCCGGCGATTGCAGTAACAGGTCTATGATGTATTTTGGTTCTCCTTTCAGAGTTTAGGACAGGGTCCGTACTCCCTCAGCCCCAGCGCACAATCACCATCACAGATTGAGGGTGTTGGTTTCAGGCCTGTGTGCAGATGGAGGGAATAGAATGCAGTCAGTCCAGAAAAGTGTCCCAAGTTTGCTACAGAAAACAGTTGATTTGTTCCAGGAACCACAGGGAGGAGACTAGCTTTGATTTATTACGTTACACACTGCGTTGACTCAGGGTGAAGGCAAGACAGATGCTGTGGATTGTCAGCATCACATAGAAGTTCCATGCGGTATAGCCACCGACTGATGTAAACTGGCATCGTCATAGAAACCATATCCCTCAAAAGATCCAGACTGTGCTTGAATGTAATTAGATGTGACGCAAAGCCATGTTTGTGGGGTCAGAGACGGAGCAGGAGATTCAACCAGTAATGATGTTAGACTTTCAGAACACCAGCACATGTCTGGAGCGATGCAGCGTTGATGTGACGAGTAAAAGATCAAAAGGGCTACGGAACATTTTGGGGTTGGAGGAGCTGAAGCACAGGACCCTCGTGACAGGTTTTTGTTGGATGATGAACATTTAACTAATTCACATGTACAGAGAGGTAAATCTATGAGATGTCTGCTGGGAGGTGTAATGACAGAAACCAGGAGTAGACACTGCTGCCTGTCTTTGTCATGACCTAGTATAGCGCTTCATTCAATGGTCCGCATCGCGACATAGAAAAGGAAACAGTACGGATATTAAATATTGCTCATGGATAATTCAGGTGCATCATTAGCCATTATATATTGCAGTTGCAGTTTTGACTGCTATTTCTTCTGTGTTTCACCTTTTCACCAGATTAACGGGTGAAAAATATCAAGAACGCAGCAATATTCCTTAATATGAACGGTAACATGTTCAGACGGGCTTTAATACTTCACTGGAAGAGAAATAAAGATGGTTGTCAACTAAAAAGGACTGAGACTTGTTGATGTAGCTGGTGTATAAATATGTCTGTTTTGTACACATTTACAGGTTTCTCCTATTGTAATAAGTAGTGGTAATAATAATAACATGTAGGTCAACACCCGTCCTTCAATGAATACCAACATTTCAGGTTCACTGGCTCTTAGTTTCACCTACAAACCTAACTCCAAAACAGTTGGCACAGTGTCAGACATAGAGTGTAGTGTCCGTTCAGTGACCCTGTGTTTCAGTGCTGAACCTCAGCCTCATTTACATTCATGAGCATTATCCAGCGCCTGTCCCGGCCTGTCGACATTCAGTTCATATTATAGATGGCTTTCTGAAAAGGATGAACCTGATGAGTGAAAATATGAACTGCTTTGTATTTCTACTTCTTAAAGCTGAATATAAATGTTTTACATGGTATCCCAACTATTTTAAAACTGGGTTAGTAACATGAAGTTGTTAGACTGACGATGATCAGACCTGTCAAGTTTTCTCATGTTTCCTGTCAGATGGATTTTTAGCCATGTGCTATGCTCCTAGTTCACACTAATAGCTTCAGACACAAGCTGAAGTCTTGCAGTCTAATATCCTGTAAGGAGGGCGACTTTCTGGTGGATGGTGGCCAAAAGGCCCCAGAGTTTGGGGGCCGACCTCTAAGTCACACTGATAAATCATCTGGTTGCAGGAGAGCGAGCAGGAATGGCCTTCTATCCTTCAGTGTTCTTTTGATGCGGCCCTGAAATGCGACCCGGCCTGTCCTTCTATTCTCCACCCACACAGCTGCTGGTCAGGTCCGGCTCCGTCTGTGTGGGTTGTTTAAAAGGTATCCTGGGAAATTAAGGACATTACGAATGAAATGTCCAGACAGTCGAATAATGAGTAATGGAAAAAGAAGTAGATCGAATACAATAGATGGATGGTCCGAAAGAGGGATGTTCATGGTGTGTTTTTCATTTTGTAGCTGCTGGATCCTTGAAGCATTAAACACACGGTTGTAAGATTGTGAGTCCTTTATAATTTCTGTTAAAAGCTTAGCTCTAAAAGTGATTGTGAACGTATTAATTCAATACAACTCAAATCTACAGCAAACCACAAGGACCTTGCAAGAATTATGAGGAAACCAAGGAGAGCATTTTTAAATTTCCCATTACTTAATATTGGACACACATGTTGATCTGACTATTGCTATTTAAGTTGTGCCTCAGTTTTTGAGTGAAATTTTACTTCCACACTGATCATTTGTGATTGAAATATGTGAGTCAGGATGTGTGTTTTATGTATGACGACAATTTTCTTTTGCTTACTTGACACATGCGTGTACTACTGCTACAACAGCTCTACATTGGCGGATCTCCAAAAGTTGCACACTGTCATAAAACTTTGAACAGAACTACTTTGAAGTTCATCTCTCTCTGATTCAAAACCCCAACTATCTGAATAATTCAACGCAAAAACAGGATGAACATATTCATTATGAATCTGGATATCCTGCATTCAAACGTCGTCTTGTTCAATGTCGGCCCACTGTTACCGGTAAGGCAGAGCTAAAGCAGTGGTAACTGGTGGGGGACTGGACCTGTATGTGGTGTTTCGGCTACCGTGTAGCAACTGTTACCAAACTCTGTGTCAACCTCTTGTTCTTTTTGTTTCTCAGGTTTGTACGTCCTGAAATCTAAAAAGTATCTCAATTTTTGGGAAACTGTTACTATACTGAATCACAAAAATGTCAAAGCTATTTTATTAGCATATTTAAACTGCATATTTATAAGTACTAACAGTAAAAAAAAGAAAAGGTGAAATTTGTCTTGTGTAAACTGTCTTTCTTCACCTCTGTTAAAAAGGCTAGCGGAGATGGGTTAGCATGCTAACTCATGTCATCTGTCCTCATGTAGTGGATTAGCAACTGGTATTCAGTCACCTCATATGGATTATCATGTAAAATAAAATCCTATTATCTATGTAAATAATGGAATAAATGCAACAATTAAAAAATATATTTTTTTTGCTATGCAGAAAAAAAAATTGTGATATGTAAGAGGGTTCATTATCAAGTTCTAAAGACAAGACTGATGCGCTGATGATGAGCATGACTGGCAAGCGGTTACCTAGTTACACATCCAGTAAACCATAAATCAAACTAAATACAGTATTATTAGCTGAAACATGGCCGTCTATGTTTGCCGCTAACTGTTTTGCCTTTGTTGCCTGCGATAGAAACAATGTTGATGAGAAGGAATTGCACTAAAAACTGTAAAATTACATTAATAAATTAAAAAATAAACGCACTTTAAGGGGAGGATACCAGAATTCTTTTACATTTTGAAGTAAGGTATTTCTCAACATGCTCCCTGATTACACAAGAGGCTACTCAATTGATTTCCATGAAACTTTGAAGAGCAATGGACCACATACAAGGACAGAACCCACAAATTTAAGTAGCAGGGGAAACTCCAGAATTTTTTATACAGTTTTCTACACTATTACACAAATCTTTGTGAGTGGAGGGAACTTTTTCCGGGTAAGTTAAACAGACATGTGCCTGATTTTCTGAGCCTGTTAGATGCCTGTTAAAATTTTCTAAAATGATTGCCGGTCAAATTGATCAATGTCAGAAATATGACGAAAGCAAATGTTTCATTCATCGAGTTCTGACTTTTTAATAATGCTTTAATTAGAACTGCAGTATCCAAGAATACTTAACACACTTCAAAACCATGATCCTCTGTCATCATCTCAGTCACTGTGTTGTACTGAAGCATCCATTAATTGAAGGATTAAAGGTCACATGTCATCTTATAAAACAAGCAATTAGACTCCAACCACGTTGTGTTCACCGTCTTTCATGGGATGAACTGTCTTTGGTGAGACAGTTTTGTGAAACACATGAACACAAAATGATGTGCAGTTCATCCAATCAACATTCATCTAGCTTGTGTCTTCTTTATACGGTTGTTTTCCTGTGTGCGTTCAATTTTATATTTCCATCGAAGAGGCAGGCTGCTAAGCATGAGCAATGAGCATCTGCCTCTCTGCTGAACTTGGAGCCTGGCATCATGAAACATGCATGAGGTGGCACCGATCGCTGCTCACATCAATCCCAGTAACGCTGCTGTTTACTATGCCACTGTCTCATCAGTTATTTGGATGCCCCCACACACACACACACACATACACACACACACACACACACACACACACATTAAAAAATATGTCACAATTTCATGATAATAGGGAAACAAAACAGTGGGTTCTAACTATGATGCATGATTATGTGATGGTGTTGGGGCCAAATCAATCGATATGACGGATTAAAGTGATCTCATTTGGGGAAGCATCCCTGGTTCTTCTTGTTTCTGACAACAAGTGTATGTTGAGATTCCTCCCTATACAGGCAGCTCAAATGACTCTGTTTCATATTTATTTACAGCTCAAGGAAAACCCAGGAGGTGATTCCCAATTCTCTGTGCCTTTTGTTCAGACTGTGACACTCCAAAAGTGCAAGCAGTGTCTGAAAAGTGCCATTGATCCAGATTCTGTACAGTAAAAAAGAAGTAACAAACCTCTAAGTCTCTGTGCGAAAGCTGAACCCGTTCCGCCCACGTCTTCCCTGACACCTGCGAGTCAATATGCACCAGCGATGTCTCAGTACATAGGGTGGTACAGACGATCAAGACATATCCTTTCTGGTGAATAACTCTACTGGGAAAAAAACGTCTGCTTTTACATTTGGCAAAGAAACTCAGAGGAGCATTCAATCGAATTATTATTGACGATTTTCTGCCACATCAACCCTGATGGCCAACAAGCTTGATTTCTACACACAGCATGAGCACGTAGAATGAGCTTCAGCTTCAAATCACAAATGATTTAGTCATACAGGATGAGTCAGAATGAAACATTTCCGTAATCTGACATGTGTATTTGATGTGTACAGCTCAAGTTTGAAACCTCAAAGCAATAAAATGAGGCAGAGATGATAGAATAATCGACATATTATCTAGGGATATGACAACAGTAATTATAAATCCTTGTTCTGAAAGGCTTCTTTTAAATGTATTTCAGGTCATCTCTGAGCTGAAATACAGTTAGCTTAGTTGCAGTTTGCTCAGAAAACCTTGACACATTGTTGCTTTGTAGAAGAGAGATTTGGCTCAAGGACTCTCAAGACTTGTGTCGAACATATAAATGGAGTTTGCTCTGTTGCTTTTAGAACATTTCTCACAATGCTGGACTTTAGGGGGAACTATTGATGTTCTGTTTTACTCCCAAAATGTTACTAGGAAGCCTGTTATAATTCTGTGCTCTTCCCCTTATTTCCTGACTGCTGGTTGATGTTTTTTTTTACGTTGCAGTGATCTGGTGCGTGTCTTACCACCAGATTTCCCTCCTGACTCAATCCTAACAGGACCACCTCCGATGATACTGGTATGTTTTGGGGTTTTTTAATAAGTAGATCCACCACTACATTTTTAAAAGAAGCTGGAACAAACTCTGAGCTAAGGCTGAAGTTTATAGAGTAAGAACAGTTGTATCCACTGAACTATAAGCATCCTTAAAGAAAGAAGAAGGGATGGTGTCAGAGGGACAGCTTGTAGCCCAGGGTGGCCTAACTATATCTCAGAGTGAGGAGAGAGGTACATGGTCAAATTGGTCAAAAACAGCAGGTAAGGGAGGGACGATGAGGTCAGAGCCAGAGGCAGAAGTGGTGAGAGTGGACGGCCGGAGGGCTGAGATCTTATCTATGAAAAACTTTGAAGAAGCTGTGACAGTGTGGGAGCACTTTCCAGGGGATTCGCCAGAGAGTCCAAGATGTTGAACACAAGCTGAGGTTTGCTGCTGTTTGTTGAGAAAAGCTTAGACATGTACTCCCTTTTTTCTGCCTCACCAGCACCCTAGTAAGCAGAAAGAGATAGACAAAGAATCTCAAGAGAGACAGGGAGTTTGTCTTTTCAGATATGGGCACTGGAACACATGGAAGCCTTTGTGTTGCATTCAGGGACTTTCATAGAAGACAGTCTGCAAACTAAACACAGAATATATTCCTGTGAGACATCTGAAAATGTCTGCTTAACCTCATTCAGGTGATGATGGTTGTCATACCCAGAGGAAGTCTTCTCACCTGTCTGGGTAGTTAGAGGAAACCGGAGAACTTGGACCCTACCACCAATATACACATCACTGTCATGCAAATGTGGAACTTTCGTAAAACTCATCATAAAAACATAAAATTTCTGCAGACTGTACCCCTTTCTCTGACTAATGGTTATACTCAAAGGCAGTCTTCTCACATCTCTGGATATTCCACATCTCCTGTTTGCGCTGCTGCATGCAACAATGTGAACGCTCAAGAACTGCTACAACACATTTACATTCTGCTGCTTCTTCTCCTACTTGGTTGCTCTGGTCTCAGCATCAGGCTGAACCTCAATCACATCTCCTCTGGTGAGGTTGTTACAGGTGGACTGTAGTGGTCTGGTGGTGGCTGGCACCGGTGGCTTAATACAGGAAGCAGGTTCATAACAGTTAATTAATAGATGATTTAGGACTTCCCAAGATGTGATTCTCTTATTAGGACCCATTTCCAACATTTCCATTATTGTTTTTATTCAGCTGCTTGTACTGGAGGTCAGGAAGCAATGGTCAGATCCAAAGTGAGTCACTCATCCTTATGATCCATGAGAACCAAATCAATCAAATTAAAAAAGCAAGGAACTTTTAGCCATTACTGTTTACAAATCATCCAGTGATTTGTACTTGGGATGCATGAGAAAAGTTGGACCAAGTGTCTGCTCAAGTTGCTAAAAAAGAAAAACAACAACGACTTAAGTGGAAAATGCTTTTGAAGGAAAAAGTACAGTACTGACTGTGTGTGTGTGTGTGTGTGTGTGTGTGTGTGTGTGTGTGTGTGTGTGTGTGTGTGTGTGTGTGTGTGTGTGTGTGTGTGTGTGTGTGTGTGTGTGTGTGTGTGTATAAATCCCCTAGTCAAGAAGACTGGCTGGCATACACAGTGTAGTTATTTTTGCAGCGTCACCAGTTCCCCCCGCTGAACTATTCATTCATCGTTTCACATTGGTAACCCTTTGTCATCGCACAAAAGTGATGTTCAGTACATTTACAAGTCATAAAAAGCAATAAATGTTTCAAGAGACTGAAATGTGTGTGTGTGTGTGTGTGTGTGTGTGTGTGTGTGTGTGTGTGTGTGTGTGTGTGTGTGTGTGTGTGTGTGTGTGTGTGTGTGTGTGTGTGTGTGTGTGTGTGTGTGTGTGTGCCGAGCAGCCAGATAAAGCTCTTGTCTCCAGCAGCTATAATGAAGTGGAACAAGTCCGTCCAGAGTGGGGAACAGCAGCCTCCTCTCTCCCTTCAGAATGCTGACCTGACTGGACAGCAAACAAGTATGACTGATTACAGGTATCTTCACAGCTTCATTTGAGTCAACAATAAACCACCTCAGCCATTACACAACCCACAGACCACATATTAATGGTCTCAGAAAGAGGAAGGCTGAAAAAAACTTGTGGAGTCCTAAATGTGAAAAAAAAAGGCAAAAAACAAAACAAAAACAAATAAGTATGTCACATTTTATAAATATTAAATGGTACGTGGAACAGGCAACTACATAACAGGCAATTACGGTCAGGAACTCCACGCCTGCTTCTTTCTAATAAATTCGTAAGCTGCTAACTTGCATCAGTATTCTTATAGATTTCACCTGAAATTACGTATCTGCATCATGATAATAAGCTCTAGTTCAGACCTTTGCACTGCCCAGCCGCAGTCTATAAGATTGAAGTGTCTCCTGCGATCTACCATCATGGTGTTATTAGGTTTTATGTTGGCATGGATTATCCCCATGAAGTCCTTCAGTACCTGCTCAAATGCTGCCTCTGGAACCCCGGATCTGGATAAGCAGTTCAAAAAGAACAAACAAATGAACAGATGTGATTGATTGGACTGGAGGAGATGCTGTCTTTGAGAAATTCAGAACTCGTCCTGAGAAGTTAATCTACCATTTGCATCTGTAGTTCAACCATTCTCGGTGATAGAACCTCCACACACAACAGTTTCCTTTAGCACTTCTTCCAAATTATGAAATGGTTCTCGGTAAACATTTGTGTAACTTCAGAGGAAACCTGAACTAACAAACCTTTGTTCTCCTGTTCAACTGAAGGAGATGGTTTGAAACAAAAAACACAGCCGAAACAAACTGCAGACAGCCTCTCAGCATTAACATTTCTGCCCACCTCAGTCCTGACCAGTGAGACCAGCGGATGCAGTGAGCTGAGCCTGGTGCTGCATGAAAGCTAACTTCTTGAGTTTAACAGACTTTTCAGACAAACACTGTTGTCATACCTTCATCTTTATTCCTGTTGACTCACCTGTCAGGTACAAACTCCAGACAGCCGTTCATACAGACTCTGGAATGCTCTCAACGTGGAGATCAGACAGATTGTTGATGTGCTGAAGTTTGTGATTCAGAGTCATGAGATGGATCCATGAGTCCTACCAGCTGACAGCCGTCTGAACATCTAAACCCAGCTGGCCAACTGTGTTGATATAGATAGATAGATAGATAGATAGATAGATAGATAGATAGATAGATAGATAGATAGATAGATAGATAGATAGATAGATAGATAGATAGATAGATAGATAGATAGACAGATAGACAGACAGACAGACAGACAGACAGACAGACAGACAGACAGACAGACCGACCGACCGACCGACCGACCGACCGACCGACCGACCGACCGACCGACCGACCGACCGACCGACCGACCGACCGACCGACCGACCGACAGACAGACAGATAGATAGATACAGTGCCTTGCGAAAGTATTGGCCCCCCACCATGCCAATAGGTAGTACTGCTGGGCTTCTAGTCTTGCTCTTCACAGAGAACTAGCAAATGCAGAAAATAATCACACGTACATGCAGTAAGATTAAAATGCGGGTCCTTGTATTTGTTCCAGTATGAAGTGAACATCAAACACCTGACTGGAACAAAATGCAGCTCTCCAGACCACCAGCCAACAAACCAACATTCTGCAGAGCCACTGCTCACGTCTGACCTGGTCCAGACTGGCTCCATACACTTCATAAGAGCTGATCAGTGCTGACAAAGATCATGCGCTGTGGCTGCTGATGGGCCTGCTGTGGTTCATTCAAAGTTAATGCATTGGAATCTAGTCGGACCATGAAAGGAAATCTCTGACGAATGAAAGGAAAACACTCTGACAGCCCCCAGGAATCAGTTCACCCAGCTCAGTCTGGACTGAACTGCTGCTAACCAACGTGTGTTTTGAGAGATCATGTCGATGTTCACTGAGTAGAAAATGTGATTAGCCAGCAGTGAGTTACACACATCTCCCTGTAAAGAAGAGAGGCTGGAGTTACAAAGGTTTGGTAACAGCGCACAGGGTTGTGTTTGAAGGTGAAGGGTTATGTGTGCTCATGTAATAAAATAACACTCAAGATTGGTAGATTTTATATGAATTGTTTGATAGCATTCTTAGCACTGTATGCATGGTTGTAGCAGCAAACAAAAGGATGCAAATGCATGGTTCCCGCTTCGTGATCGCGACTGAGTGTGACTGGAGCTGGAACCCGAGATCTCGTATTCTGTATTCAGCTCTGATCACTCTACAATGAACCATTTGTTTTAACTTTGAAGTAAGTTCTATTAATTTTTAGCATGTAAGAATTTTCTCTGAGACGAGAGGTTCTAACAAAGGACAGAAGATGGCCCATTATGTATGTCTGCTCACCCTGATGGAGGTGTAGTTGCCTCTGTCTTCAACACTCTCCAGATTCCTGGAGCTGCAGCAGTACTTCAGCTGGAGGAGACAGGAACACACAAACACATCTCAGATACTGGAAGAATGCCATTGGAAGATTTAAAGCTCGAGTGAGAAGTCCATTTAGAACACATCCAGGTCCCTTTGGGTCACCTCAGCATCATCTCGCATTTTAGGAGGGTACAGTTTGGATGCACAGGAGGTGGTAATATTATCTGTGATGACACAACCTGAAACTTAATTTCATAAATGATTTAAATCTTTGACTCAGTAACAGGATCTGATGTACAAAAACAAACCACATGAGGCTTCATTTAACTTTCAGTTCAACAAATGTATAAAGTGTCCTGTCGTTTTTAGGAAAGATTGTTGTTTAGACAATAAAGTGAAATAAAATAACACCCAGTGTGCTCCATTACCAACTGGCCAGACCCCTCACCTCCAGCCTGATGCTAAGCATGTTCTATGTATTAAATTAGAAATGTGCCAGTAGTGCATGAAAAACAAAGAAATGTGTGCACCAATTCTGATTTTTAATAAAGGTTCTAGATAATAAATGCAACGTTAATTTCCTGCAGCTTTTTATTAAACTTTTCTTTAGTATTAAACACAGTTGGATTCAAGAAAATCAACATTAACACTCATTGCTTATTGTACAAAAAATCAACGTACTGCAAGGTTTCGCCTCATTTGCAGTAATGTTTTCTGTGTGTTTGTGTCCAGTCTGTTGGCGTCCACCACCCTCAGACCACTGCCCCAGCAACCACAGTGTAGAGGAAAGCACTGACCACCACAGACTGGTAATACATTCTCAACTTTTCAGTTTTTTATTTGTATAAACACAATATAAAATGTTGAATAAATTTGGTTGCACTTCAGAATTGTGTCTCACATGTTATTGATTCATAAAAAATATTTCCAGTTAGTTATCTTTAAGTTTGAAGCCTTAAATGTGGCAAAATGTCAAAAAGTTCTTGTGGGGGGCCAATACTTTTGCAAGGCACTCTATGTTAATTTGCAGAATTAAAATTAGCAGAAATCTGCTGCTCAGTGAAAAATTACCATCTGTGTATACAAATTGTGCTGTTGCTGTTCGTTGCCATGCTGGTGACACCCTGAACGTGACTCTGCATCCTACTGCATCCGATCTCTGGGGACTCCTTTGTCACCAAAACTGTACGACTAAGAAACTTCCTCCTAAAACCTCTGCTATGTGATCTAATAATTTTAGATGGTCAGGATACAGACTCCACTCAACTCAGACTTTACTTTTAAAGCACATTTAATCAACCAAAGTTGACCAGATTTCTGTACAGGGTGAATAAATATAAAAGGCAAGATCAGACAAAAAATGCTTGGTCAACATGACCAAAACAGCAACCAATGTCCAGGGACTGAGCAGATCTGATATGCCAGGGCAACTCAAAGTTGTTTAAAGCAATCCAATGGACTTTAAGAAAGTTTTTCAAGGAACTTTGGCTTGATTTAAGAGCCTTTGGATAACCATGACCTGGATGAATGAGAACCTGCACAGACATCTACGCCAGGGCAAGTTATTCCAGAGCCGGGGGCCAGCTGCTCTGTCTCCTTTAGTTTTATCCTGGTCTTTGAGACAGACAGCAGCAGCCGATTGGCTGAGCTTAGTGTTCACACTGGTCAATAGATATGAAGCAATTCTGTTAGGTAACGAGGCAAACTAAACCAAAAGTAAAATCTTAAAATTAATTCTATAGCCAATGGGTCAGTAGGGTCTGGCTACTTATTATGGTTTTATAAATAATATGCGCATGTCTCCTGCTGCTTCAAAGAGCTGTTAGGCCTCACAATATCCTCCATCTTGTCTTCTGTTGAAGATTTTAACTCCTGGACATGTTCTAATTCACCACAAGACTTTCCACTTTGATTACTATAAAATCAGGGGAGGAGAAAAAACTGTGAACTTTTACTGGTGCACTCAGTCCAGTTCAGCTGAACCAGGAGCCAATGTATGTGTCTCGGCAGCCATCAGCGTGGACACACTAATTATTACCTCCAGACAACTTCCTACCCTCTTGTTAACCCCGGAGCTGGATGGACTCTCTCATTCTCAGCCGCTCCCTCTGTTATTATCCCCTTCCCTTCAGACCTCTTCCTTCCTTCTTTCCTTCTTCCCCAGTAATTCATTTTGCCCTGTTGTCTCTTCTTCTTTTTATAGATACCATAAGAGAGAGGATTGCTTTTCTGGATTCATCCATCTATCCTTTAATGTGGTGCTCTTTTAAAGGATTACAGTGATGCATGAGTACATCGCAACATCAAAATAGCTTTATGCTAAAAGCGACAAAGTATCTCCATGGATGACTTACTGTAAAAGCTGAAACACCTGCACCTATATTGTTTGGGGGAGTTACCTTTCATACCTCATAAACCAGTCTCATAACCTCTCATAACATCAGAGGCATTATAGTTTTAGCACATCTGATGAGCTTTGCACATGCACAATAATAAACACTCAACGACAGCGCTAAAATGACGACTGAGTGATTAAAAGCAGCGAGGCCTTGAAAGGAGCAGTAATGATGCAGTATCAACCTTTTCTAACACTCCACTGGCTTACAGTTCTGTTTTGCAGCTGCCAAGACTTAATTGAAGGGTACACTTTGTTTGCACTGTTTCCAGGTGACCACGGAGGCCTAATTGAAGGGCAACACTTCACTGAATCTGTCTATCAATCAGGTGCATTCGCAAGAGCTTAGCTCTTTATCTTTGTTGGCAGAAGAATGTGTTGATTGAAAAATGGAGGAAGTGTGACAGGAGAGGAGACGGGAGGAAAGGGGTGTGGGAGAAGCATAAAAATATGAATACAGAAGATAGGGCGTACCAGGAGGGGGAGGTAAGAGCATAACGGAGGATTAAAGGGTCCTGTGGAGACAAGAGAGGCAAAAGAGAAGTACATCCTCTGGGATCTGATTACTAGATTAAGCAGAAAATGCTACGTCCGCAATATTTCAGCATTGAAATGAAAGCTCTCCTGGCAGGAAAAAAGCCCAGTCACCTGTTTCTGGGCGGCAGCAGTTCAATCCATAAGGATTTGGCCTGGGGACCAGAGGTAGCCGGATCAGGACCACCATGGACCAAAGTATGGAGCGTGAACTAGTAGCCAGAGAGTTGCCAGCTAACCCCCTGTGCATTGCCAATGTGCCCATGAGCAAGGCATTGAACCCCACAAGCTGCTCCTATACTGCTACGTGGCTGCCCTTCTCTCCACCATCTCTCTCCCTTAATCTCGTGTGTGTGTGCGCGCGCGCGTGTGTGTGTGTGTGTGTGTGTGTGTGTGTGTGTGTGTGTGTGTGTGTGTGTGTGTGTGTGTGTGTGTGTGTGTGTGTGTGTGTGTGTGTGTGTACCCTCCACCCTGTGTGTGTGTGTGTGTGTGAAATATATTGAGTGAGGAAAAAAAAAAAGAATTTCCCCACTGAGGGACTAATGAAGTAAGGTTCTTTTTCTTTCTAATTGGATAAAGAAAACTCCCAGCAAGCAATCTGTCAGAATTTATATTCAGACTGACACTGAATTTCAAATTCCCAAATAGATTCTTATTTGCCCTCCTGCATATGGAAACTGAAGAATAAATTATATTAATTTTTTTTCAAATATGTATGTAGAGCAAAGACAAAGTGTAAAATACCAGTCATCATTGCAGACCTCAGCTTGCTGGCTCCTGAAGCTGGTATGAAATGGACTCTTAAATGGATTCACTCCAAACAAGATGAGATGGTAGAATGTGGAGGTGAAAGCTTTTACTTTCGTTAGCAGAGCAGAAAATGATGAGGGACAATTCCACATCGCCATACACGATGTGTATAGGAGGAAAGTAATTAGATTAATGTATGAAAATAGTCAGCCTTCATGGGTCTGGTCTGTCAATCTATTGAATACACTCAATTCACCATGGAGAAAGAAACGGAAAAAAAAATATTCAAAGGATCATCAAATCAGACTCTGACAGCTCTGTCAAATCTAAGACTTTCCCATAAATTTAAGACGTCTTTGCAACACAAACAACAACGCATCCTGAGGCAAAAAAAAAAAAAGAAGTCATCACTGAGAACTCTGGGATTTGTGCATGGGTGAATAGCTCCAGGAAGGTCAGAGGAGGTGTGGTGTTGATCAAAGGTTTGTCAAATACCACTGGGAGGTGTGGGCGTGATGAAGACTGTCAGGCTGCACATTGCAGGCTGTGAAAACCCCCCTTGGCTTGCTGCTACTGCTGTGTTGCCATCTAAGGTCTGTTCCCCCACTTGTAGTGAATGCCAGACATGCATGAAAAAGAAGGGAAAAGTTTCACTGTCTCTGACGATCGCATCACGCCATTTGTGACGAAGAGGCAACAGCGAATGCTCTTCCAGCAGGTATTCAGGAAGAATAATCTGGGATTGGAGCTCCTCGTATCCAACTACCTCTCCTGGTCTGAGAGTACAGGCCTGCTGCACCACAGTGGGGTACGACGGATGTTTGATGGGTGAGCCGAGAACTCTGGGAGGATTAGCAACAGTACAGAGAAAATCCTCGGCCCACCCTGGAAGACATTCCCAAGTCCTGCTGTCTCAGCAAAGCCAAAGCGATGACAACAAGCTTGTCCAGCCACTTGGTGCCTACTGTTTCATCAGGTCTGGTTCAATCATCTCTGATGATGTTCTTGGTTTTTTGTTCAGGATGTTGTCAGCGTTGAAGTGGTGCTATTTTGGAATTTGTTTCTTTTGAATTGTTCCTTGTTCTTTTGAAGAGCATCCAGAAGAATGATGTAAGTCAGACAACAGTCAAACCAGACTAGTGATCCTCCTGGGAAGTGTTTCAGTCAAACGTAGCACAACATTTCCATCTATTTCCAATTGTGAAGGTATTCTTTTCCATTTAACTTTCAAAATCCAGTATTATGTCACCTGGATTTATGAGAACAAACGCCTCTTGAATTGGGCTGATTGGGCACAAACTGAAATGAACAATAAGTTAATCAATAAAGAACTTTGTTGGCCTAGTAGGATGAGGAAACCTTGAAGGACTCTTTTCAGAACTGGCCTGACTTTCCACAGGGATTCCACAAATCCTTTTTCTTTTTATCTTCTGGCACATCCAGGTATTTGACCACTGAAATGGAAATAGATAAGAACAGTCGGTCTCAATTGTGAGAATTTGTAGAAACTATAACTATAACTGGGACTCGTGATTTGACAGAATGATATGTTTTGATTCTTGGATATCCAAGGAAATTCCTTAAAAGGTGTTGAACATTAAAAGGTGTTGAAAGGTGTCAAAGAAAAACAATTCCTCAACACAACTTCCAGGTTGTGTTGGGAGACATTTAATTCTAAACTTGTAAATTTAAATAAAAAATGAAACTTTCTGAAAAGAAACTGCCAACTTTCCTTATTTTTGACATAAGGAAAGTTGGGTAGAGACTACATTTACAATGACTATTAAAGTTAAATTCTACTGTATTCTATATTGGACCAATTTAATGCAGAACTGCTGGTGATGTGCAGTGTAGGATTTGTGTTTGATGAGAGATCCTTTCCCTGCCCAGAATTTAGTCGTGCTGTAACAACCCTGGCAGAGAGCTGCTAACTTCTTGGCCAAGTCTGTTGGTGTGGAGGCTAAGCTGTCACTGGAGGAGCGTGATGCTTTTTTGGACCAGACTCCAGGTAATTTTTATATTTTATATTTATTTGTCAGGACAGTGTGACTAAGGACTTGAAACCAGAACAGTCCTCAGTTACTAAAAGGTGGTCTGCATAAGAGAAGTCAACCCATGGCACCAAATTCACACAGTCAGGCCAACGTGTTCAGCAAATATATCTGATAAATGCAGCATCACACTTCATATCCCATCATTCCTCAGGGTTCATGATGAAACCACCTCTTCAGATTTGTTGGATTCAAATCTAGTGTCACGATGTCACGTCATTCAAGACTGCAGTAATCAGTAAAAATGGCATTTTGTAGCATTTTGTGCTGCTCAATAATAAATATTTTACAATGAATGCATTTCGCAATAGGTTGAATAATTTTATTCCAACTGTATATGGTAACTATTGGTTGCTGATTGATGCTCCATTAACTATCGTCATTAGCTATTTTCTGAGTTTCATAATATCATTCGGCGATGTTAAAAAATAATTCCTTCTGTAGAAGTGTTTGTTGAAGGATATGGAAATGTATATGCATATATCTGCAGACCGACAGACAGACCGACCAACCGACCGACCGACCGACAGACAGACAGACAGACAGACAGACAGACAGACAGACAGACAGACAGACAGATAGACAGACAGACAGACAGACAGACAGACAGATAGATAGATAGATAGATAGATAGACAGAAATATTAGAAATATTGTTTTATAATACTGTATGTATTATTGTATACATTCAGTGGGTTTTTTTCTTTTATCCACTTAACTCATTGCATTAAAAAAATATTTTAAAGTGAGAACCATCCAGACTAAGCATTCTTCCATCTTTTGCTCGATAATGTTCCTTCTTAATATCTCTCTCATCACCACTTTGAAACTTCATCAGCACTTCAGGAGTAATGTTGTGTTAAATTAGATCAGAGCATCAGGATTTTTCAGGGATGGCTGACCGTGTCCAGATGTTCCACAGAATACAGACAACAAAGGGTTCCAGTAAGATCTTACTTGCACGTTAAAATAAATTTGATCTGTGTGTGTGTGTGTGTGTGTGTGTGTGTGTGTGTGTGTGTGTGTGTGTGTGTGTGTGTGTGTGTGTGTGTGTGTGTGTGTGTGTGTGTGTGTGTGATATGGATGGACAAATGCTTGAGCATAATCAAGCTAAGACAGTATCTCTGACAGTGTTTAATGTTAATATTGTATAGATACAACCTACAAAGAAATAATGTTCAGGATCTCTACAGGACTGAAACTTCAAAAAGCGACTGATGTGAACTTTTATATTGTATATCCGATATTTCCTTCAATGTAGCCACAAGAGGACACAAGCCAATGTCTTATTGTGCCGGTCCCAAGCCTGGATAAATACAGAGGGTTGCGTCAGGAAGGGCATCCGGCGTAAAGTTTTTGCTAAACCAAACATGTGAATCAAACCTATGACTTCCATACCAGATCGGTCGAGGCCCGGGTTAACAACGACTGCCATCGGTGCTGTTGACCTACAGGGTGCAGGTGGAAATTGGACTACTGTTGGTCGAAGAAGGAGAGGAGGAAAGTGTGTTCGTAGGAAGAGAGAGAAGAGAAACGCCAAGAATATAGGACTGAGAGCAGGGACATTGAATGTTGGAACTATGACAGGAAAAGGTAGAGAGTTGGTTGACATGATGCAGAGAAGGAAGGCAGACATACTGTGTGTCCAGGAGACCAGGTGGAAAGGTAGCAAGGCTAGAAGTTTAGGAGCAGGGTTCAAGTTGTTGTTAGGAATGTCCTGGAGGTAAAAAAAAGTGTCAGAGTGATGAGTCTGAAGCTAGAAATAGAAGTCGTGATGTTCAATGTTGTGAGTGGGTATGCCCCACAGGTAGGATTTGAGCTGGAGGAGAAAGAGAAATTCTGGTTGGACTTGGATGAAGTGATGCAGAGCATACCTAGAAGTGAGAGAGTTGTCATTGGAGCAGACTTCAATGGACATGTTGGTGCAGGTAACAGAGGTGATGAGGAGGTGATGGGCAGGTTTGGTATCCAGGAGACGAATGCAGAAGGGCCGATGGTGGTTGGCTATAGTGAATACTTTCTTCCAGAAGAGGCAGGAACAAAGCGTGACCTATAAGAGTGGAGGTAGGAGCACAAAGGTAGACTACACCTTGTGTAGACGGTGTAACCTGAAGGAGATCAGTGACTGCAAAGTAGTAATAGGGAGAGTGTAGCCAAACAGCATAGGATGGTGGTGTGTAGGATGACTCTGGTCGTGAGGAAGATGAAGAGAATAAAGACAGAGCAGAGGACGAAATGTTGGAAACTAAAAATGGAAGTGTTGCATGACTTTTAGGAAGGAGTTAAGAGAGGCTCTGGGTGGTCAGGAGGTGCTTCCAGATGACTGGAATTACAACAGCTAATGTGATCAGGGAGACAGGTAGGAGAGTACTTGGTGTGTCATCTGGAAGGAAAGTAGATAAGGAGACTTGGTGATGGAATGAGGAGGTACAGGAATGTATACAGAGAAAGAGGTTAGCTAAGAGGAAGTGGGACACTGAGAGGAGTGAGGAGAGTAAACAGGAGTATAGGGAGATGCAGCGTAAGATGAAAGTAGAGGTGGCAAAGGCCAAACAAGAGGCATATGTTGTCTTGTATGCTAGGTTGGACAGTAAGGAGGGAGAGACTGATCTATACAGGTTAGCAAGATGGGAAGGACGTGCAGCAGGTTAGGTTGATAGGGATAGGGATGGGGATAGGGATGGAAGTCTATTGACAGGGGCCAGTAGTGTGATGGGAAGATGGAAAGAGTACTTCGAAGAGTTGATGAACGAGGAAAATGAGAGAGAACAAAGAATAGAAGAGGTGACTGTTGTGGACCAGGATGTAGCAAAGATTAGTCAGGATGAAGTGAGGAGGGCATTGAAGAGGATGAAGAGTGGAAAGGCAGTCGGTCCTGATGATATACCTGTAGAGGTTTGGAAGTGTCTAGGAGAGGTGGCAGTAGAGTTTCTGACTGGGTTGTTCAACAGGAGAAGCTAGAGAGGTGGAGGTTTGTCCTGGAAAGGAGAGGAATGAAGGTTAGCCGCAGTAAGACAGAGTACATGTGTGTGAATGAGAGGGACCCAAATGGAAAAATGAGGTTACAGGGAGAAGAGATTAACAAGGTGGAGGATTTTAAGTACTTAGGGTCAACAGTCCAGAGCAATGGAGAGTGTGGAAAAGAAGTGAAGAAGTGTGTACAGGCAGGATGGAATGGGTGGAGGAAAGTGTCAGGTGTGATGTGTGATAGAAGAGTTTCAGCTAAAATGAAAGGAAAAGTGTACAAGACTGTGGTGAGACCAGCGATGTTGTTTGGTCTAGAGTCAGTGTCACTGAGGAAAATACAGGAGACAGAGCTGGAGGTAGCAGACATGAAGATGCTGAGGTTCTCTCTGGGAGTGACCAGGAAGGATAGGATCAGGAATGAGTACATCAGAGGGACAGCACATGTTGGAGGTTTTGGAGATAAAGTCAGAGAGGCCAGACTGAGATGGTTTGGACATGTCCAGAGGAGAGATAGTGAATATATTGGTAGAAGGATGCTGAGTTTTGAACTGCCAGGCAGGAGGCCTAGAGGAAGGCCAAAGAGGAGGTTTATGGATGTAGTGAAAGAGGACATGAAGGTAGTTGGTGTGAGAGAAGAGGATGCAGAAGACAGGGTTAGATGGAGGCAACTGATTCGCTGTGGCGACCCCTGAAGGGAAAAGCTGAAAGGAAAAGAAGAAGAAGATCCGACATTTCCTTCCATTTAATTCATATCTCATATGTGACTTTATTATTCTAGCAAAATTGAACACAATATTGTGTGCCAAACAGCTTACTCAAACAAAATTACACTTACCGGGTTCCAATTTATTAAGAAAATGTGTTTAATAAATAAAATGTATGTTTGGTGCAGCTGGCCAAAATTGAATGAATTCTCTTATTTTGACACTTTTAATCATGTTGTGCTTTCTGGTCAGAGCACTCGTGTAACTTGGTTGCAGTAACCTGAAAAGCACAACACTGCCATCATATGGACAAATACAGAAATATAATTTCTAACCATAAATAACTGTGGCAAAAATTAAAATAATTTCACACATAATGCTCTCAGTACTTCAGGATATGTTCAGTCAAATCAAACGTTTGTGAAAGATGGCTCCTGGACGATGAAGCGGAACTATTCACTTCTCTTGGGGGCGGGGGACTCATATATCGGTTACACATTGTCATCAATGGCGCTTTGTTTCCGGCAAGCTCTGCGTCACAAGGCAGTTGTACTACTGATTGGATAGTATTCGTAGCTTCGTTTATTTGATTGGTTAGATATGAAGTGATTGTTGGTGATTGGGTATACGATTCGGACAGGGAACCAATCAGACGCTGAGAATGGTGGACTCGTCCTTTGCCGTCTCCGAAACAAGCATTTCTTTCGGGACAGAAGCCACTTTTGTTGGAGTGTTTCGGTCATGTTTCGCTATGTTTTGAGCAGACTGGTGACAGAAACAGTTCTTAATCCCCGACATGTGAACATTTCTCCTTCAGGACAGAGCTTAAGTTCCTTTTTGTCGCTCAGGAGCTTTTCGGATGTGAAGGACGAAGCGCAGCAGCCGTTTGATAGCTCCCTGCTCGAGTTCCTGGTTTGTCCGCTATCCAAAAAGCCGCTGAGGTAAAACAAAGATAAACCAGAATAGCGAAGATTTATCACCCGGAGCTCTGCTCAGCTTCGCTGGGTTTCTTTCTTTCTGTCTGTCGTGAAGCTTTTGGGTCTCAAACTCGGCAAACAAGATGATATTTCTGGTAGCTAGCAAAACTTATTAGCTTCTGCTAATTTTTTAATTTTTTATTCTCCTGTGATTGCGATTTAAAGAAATCTTTCTTTTCATGATTGTAATCGTCACGTTTCTGTTCCTAAACTGTACGACTGGTGGCAACAGTAGAATAATTAAAGCCTTGTTTATTTCAATATGACTACTGCTCTTCCGGCTAACTCTTATACAGTATTTAAACGTCACAATCATGGAGACCATTGGGTTAGTCATAATCGGATTAATAAATACGATGTGATTGGACACTGTATTTGGTGAAGTGGTCAATGGCCTTGAATGCATGAACATGATTAAATGTTTTTAGTTCTAAAATGTTTAGTGGACGTCAATTTGTGTCCGGTAGTTTGATGCGTTCAGGTGTACCGGGAAACCTAAATTTGTTTTGTTGCTGTTCTGTTAAATTGTATTTTAATGGTAAATGTAGCACAGGGTTTTTACAAAAGATGCCTTTTCACTGAGAACTATGTGCATGATTGAAGGATTCTGTTTCTCTTGTTCCTCCCAAGGTACGAGCCTGAAACAAATGAGCTGATCAATGAGGAGCTCGGCATCGCCTATCCCATCGTCGATGGCATCCCCAACATGATCCCCCAGGAAGCCAGACTCCTACAAACAGACGCACCCACCTCACCCTCAGCTGAACCAGACAAATAGACTTGGTTTGTTGTGTCTTCAACTCCTCTAACACTGTTGCTGGATCGTGCTGCGCTGCACTCTAGCCACGTGGATAAAACCCACATATTTATCAGTAAACCACTAGCAACCTGATCAGGACCCTCCTGCAAGTATGTTCTCCCTGTCCCTGATGGTGGGTTTGATCCCAGTGTTGTCCCTCTTTGGTTTGATGTACTCTGCAGCAGTGGATGAGAACTTCCCTCGAGGCTGCACCAGCAGCAACAGTCTGTGTTTCTACAGCCTGTTGCTGCCGCTCACCATCCCCGTCTACGTCTTCTTCCACCTCTGGAGCTGGATAGGGATCAAGCTCTTCAGACACAACTAGGCTGTTCTGTTAAAGGAGACACTGAAGTACTAATAAATCTTTACCTTGTTATCTGTGGAAACATTTTGTCTCAGATAAAATAGGGGGTTGGTGTTTACTGGCACAAACTGTTGCTTTCTTCTCAATGACTGTAATGTAATTTTGTTGCTAGACGTGTTCTGTTTGAGATAAGGAAATAGAAGAGATTATGGTCAGCAGCTTGATGCTGAAACATACCTCTGTATAGGAAGGAGACCCTGTTCATAAACAATAAATAACCTTTAATCAATAAAAGCCGTGCTTTCTTGCAGAGCAGAGAATCTAACGGGACTAGATAATGTTTCCAAAATGTTCAAAAACCTGTTAATACAACTTTTGTGATGTTTATTCAAACAACTAACAGAACATTACAGTAACAACTAGAAAACTGAAACAACTCACAAACACACTGAACTCATTGAAAGGATAAGAATGAATATTTCCTACAGAAGTTCATTTTAGGACAGAATCTCTGTTATTAAAGGTGAGTTGTTTTCTTCATCACGACTCGTAGCATCAAGAGGCCCTCCAGACGACTTCAGTGTCTCTTCCTGCTTTTCACGTCTCGAGACTGAGCGAGTTTCATTAGAGGAGATTCGGGCCGCGGTGACTGTCCGTAGCCTTTGGTCTTGAAGAAGAAGGACTCGTTGAGCCTCATCTGGACTGCTCTGACCTGAAATCACAAGGTCATCTGTTACTGGACAGAAGCAAATAAACCACTTCAAACAGGGCAAATGAAAGATCCTAAAGTAAAATATATTCTTGAATGTGACTGTTGACACTGTTAGTGGAGACTTATCTTTAAATTCATTCAAATTTTAACATCCACCTGAATTGTTATCAGTTTCGTTACTACAAGTTTAATACCTGTGTGAACATTAAAATCTGGTGGAGCCAGGTTTTTATTTCAATCCACACTGACTGCACGCGATCATAGAACCAACCTAGCCTGAATTTTCTGTTTTCTCATCCAGATATTATCACACAAATGTTATAAATTCAAATTAACAAGATAATCATCTCAAAAGCACAAAAATGGACAACTTTCCCCCATAAACTTGGCTCAGAATTGTATTTTTTTTAATTCATAAAAAAACTTTAAGCTTGAGTCTGAGGGTAGAAGTTGTTGTGTAAATGAGAACTATCGTAACAGGAGCTCATGTCACACTGATGTATTCCGCTCCCGGACTACATCAGAAGTGATGATCATTGTAGATCATGGATGTAAATGTTTGACAGACAGATTGTGTTTGTTACTTGGGCACATGACGATTGGCTGGTCTTTTCAGTGAAGAACACAGAATGATACATCACCTGGGTCAGGTCGGTTCTGCCGGAGCGGCAGCAGGACTCGTTGTCCTCGCTGGATGTCGTGGTGTCTGCAGACTTCAGCTCAGACTCAGACTGGGGGCTCACACTGGTGTCACCTTTACCTGCGCTGACACTCCACAGCACCGCTTTCTTCACCTCCACATCTGTCCCGCCTGAAGAACTGCTGTTGTGACCTTTTGGCAGTGGGAGACATGTCCAAAGGTCTTTCCTGGCCCGCTGTGGCAGGCTCAGGTCCAAAGGCTTCAAATCCTCATTGTGTTTAGAGACTCTAGTTTTCTGGCAGAAGTTGAGGTAGGAGGAGAGCTCAGTGGAGAAAAAGCCTTCTGTCTGTGTTGATGTGGTCTTCTTGGCCTTCATCCTCGAAGGACAGCACTGTGTCTGTGGTTTGACCACATCCAGAGAGGCGCTCACAACTACTGCCTCAGCCAAAAACGGATTAAAACTGGTCTTTGATTTCAATTCCATCTGATATTTCCTCTTCTTGTGTTCATGGCGGTCTTTATTCAGCCTGTCCTCTTCCTCTTCTTCTTCTTTCACTGTCTCCTGCTTCTTTTCAAGTTCATCTGACTTTCTGCGACGTTGATTAAGATGTGAGTCTTGAGGACATTTATATGATTCATCAATATGCAGATTTATCTGTGCACCAGACATGTCGCGCCTGCCTGGCTGTGTGAACGTTTGAGGTGTTTCAAAAATGACTTCACTGCTGGACAGTTCAGCAGGAGAAGCTCTGAAAGTCTTCTGGGTGATGAAGAGGTCCTGGCTGTTCACGTCTTCGCTGGTGCATTGAGAGTCACTGGCGTGTGGCGGGCCCTGGTTCTGCCCGCCGGCTGGGACCCGGGAACAGATGTTTGTCTCACCTTCACTCTCCAAAAGGACCCTGTTTTCACGCCAGAGTGGTGCTGATGAGACAAACTGGGGACGTTTGACTCTGATGTAACCTGGAGACAAGTCAAACGCCACTTTCTTTTTGCTTTTGGATTTCTTCTTGCATCCTTGAGTCACGTCATCCGACTTTAATTCGTTGTTCACCGTTTCAGGCTTCCAATTAAGTTTATCTTGTTTACTATCATCCATTTCCAACCTGTCTTTATTTTTCTTCTTTTCTTTTTTCTTTGCTTTCCTGCTCACCATCGCATCTTTAAATTTGGAGTTTTTCTTTTTCTTCTTTTTTTGGATATTCTCATCTGTTTCATCAGTTTTGTTCTTTTTGCTGTGTTTTCGGGCGTCCTTTTTACGTTTTCTTTTCCCAGGTGAAGTCCAGGACTCCCAAAAGGATTCACCCTCCTCACAGTCACTCATGGATCTGTTCAACAGAGAGAAATAGAAAAATGCTAAATCATATTGCTAAATCGGGATGTTTGTCTTTTAAACTACCTGTATTTATTTGTCACCGTTTCTGTTGAGATCTATGATACTCTGGTACAATGATGGCTCTGGACAAAGTTCACAACATTTAATTCACCTTTCATTCACTCACCCATCCTACACAGACGTTTCTCCTTCACTCATTTATTCATTCAACATCTCGGTTAACGGAAGGGACTGACTTGTTTTTAGGAAAGAAGTTTAAGTTTGCAAGAAGGAAACTAAAATATCTTTTTTTTTTTAAAAAAAAAAGAGTGAATTGTAGTTTCCTGTAGCCAACATGTTGCTACTTTTGCTACTTTGTTCCACATTTGTCTGGTTATGACGTAACTGTTAACTACAAATCTGCCTTTCAACCACTTGTGTTCTCGATTCAAAAGGGAAAACCTGCATAATTTATTCCGAAATATTCTGTAACATGTACGTGCGGTAAGATAAAATGTCACTGTGCAAAAAGAATTCTGAAATAAGTCGATTATTACCTGAGTAGGGAGATTCAACCACAGCCCGGCAAACTTCAAAGAGGCCGCCGCTGACTGCGTGCAGGTCACGTTGCATTCAGGATCTACTAATAAAGTCCGACACCTGAAGATCAGCACAACAACAACATCTAATGTCTCGACTGGCATCAGGTTTGGTGAGGTGCGACGTTTATGGAGTGCAGGTACAGTCGCTTTATATTATCTGTATGCAAGCATTCAGATGAACACAATAGGGCACAATACTGTGTGATTACAGACGTGCTCTCAAAAACCACTGAAGGTGGTGTGAAGAGTGAAACTGAGCTCTGAATCTCAGTGCTTTATAGCAGATCTGGTTGGAGAGCAGTGGTAGACAGGTGTAAAATGTCACGTAAGTGCGAGTCACTTAGCCTTGATTTCTAGTCTGCTCACACGAATATATTTTATTCTTATATGTGCGCATCCCTGGAACCTTATCCAGCTGATAGTAAAAAGAAGCGAGAGAGCTTCAGGTGCTGCTGACGTCACTTTGTCAGACTGATGCTCCATCAGCTCCATCAGGTGAGGTGGAGTCTCATCAGGGTCTACGGTGAAGGGAGAGAATAACAACACGTCCTTTTCGATAGCGGCTTGACTTACAGCGGTTCATGAACTCACCAGCGAGGGACAGGATGTCCACCTGCTAAATGCTGCAAGTGAGCTGCGCTGTTGACACCTGGTGGATCGGCTGTGATGATGTGACAAAAGGACCCTTTTTACAAATGTGACACCCGTGAATGTCTGGTCACACTACGTGATTTACTTCCACTAGTTTTTATGTGTTTCTTCTTAGAGAAGAAACACATAATGTCTGGTTCTACTTGGAGTCCATTCCTAAGTCTGGCCACAAGGGGGCGGCACTTCATTAGTGGGACGTTTTGATGAAGCTGGTGTTGAGCTGTCGTGTTCAGTCCAGCAGAGGTGAGAGAAGTGAACACATTACATGACTGCAGGGAAGTTATCAAGCTGCAAGCAGCAAACTAAATAATTCTGAATCGTACATGAAGAATAACAGAACAAACAGTGTGTGAATTACTGTAGTATTATTTTTGAAGAAATTTGATGTCTTTTTGTTGGATGAACAGTATTTGAAGAAAAAAAAAAGGCTGGAGTGTAATAAAGTGTAATAAAGGAAGAAGTATGTTGTCCTCACGAACGTTTTTATTTCTGCTTTACTTTTACACCGTATAGAATGCCACAGAATTAATTTCTTTTTCTTCTGAATGAAAAGTTCTCAAATGGTAAAAAATCTGTTAGGGGAATCTGGAAATTTTTCTGTTAATAGTTTAATAGTGAAATTTGTGGAAATTAGCCCTTTTTAGAGCCTCTACAACAGCACCACAATGTAGACTTCTAAGTCCTCCATTACACCTTTTTAGGATTCATACAGAACAGATACATGGAATAAAGGTATACCAGTCCTACCGTGAACAAGTCCTACCGTGAATCAAGAAGGTGGAGGATTTTAAGTACTTAGGGTCAACAGTCCAGAGCAATGGAGAGTGTGGAAAAGAGGTGAAGAAACGTGTACAGGCAGGATGGAATAGGTGGAGAAAAGTGTCAGGTGTGATGTGTGATAGAAGAGTTTCAGCTAAAATGAAAGGAAAGGTGTACAAAACTGTGGTGAGACCAGCGATGTTGTTCGGTCTAGAGACAGTGTCACTGAGGAAAAGGCAGGAGGCAGAGCTGGAGGTAGCAGAGATGAAGATGCTGAGGTTCTCTCTGGGAGTGACCAGGAAGGATAGGATCAGGAATGAGTACATCAGAGGGACAGCACATGTTAGAGGTTTTGGAGATAAAGTCAGAGAGGCCAGACTAAGATGGTTTGGACATGTCCAGAGGAGAGATAGTGAATATATTGGTAGAAGGATGCTGAGTTTTGAACTGCCAGGCAGGTGGACTAGAGGAAGACCAAAGAGGAGGTTTATGGATGTAGTGAAAGAGGACATGAAGGTAGTTGGTGTGAGAGAAGAGGATGCAGAAGACAGGGTTAGATGGAGGACACTGATTCGCTGTGGCGACCCCTGAAGGGAAAAGCCGAAAGGAAAAGAAGAAGAAGTCCTACCGTGAACAGACTGAGAGCCTACTGTTGCCCAATCATCTGCTGTGGACGGCAAGTGGGGCAGAACTTTTATTTTTATGATGGTAAGTCAAAGACAAATCAGTGTGTTCATCCATTTTGTGTGTTGCTGTGAGTTCTTGTTGCACTAGTTGTGTTTGTGGTCCCTCCATGCACCCTGTATATCTCTACATCACATAGGTTCCCTCCTGGTTAGACACACTATTGGTTATTTGTTCATGTCCGAGCCCCCTAGACACCCAGGACAAAGATTATTCACTCACATTCATTCAGGACCAATTCTAACAACTCTAATAATGCCTTTATCACTCTGTTTTGTGGTTGGCAGTGGATTTATCAGAATAACTGTTTTTTGATTTCTGCTGTTAAATTGAAAAGATGATAAAAGATCAATTTGATCAATTTGGAGTGGGCGGCACTGGCTTAGCGGTAGAGCAGACGTCTTGAAGATCACACATCGCCCAGTCATCGGCGGTTCGATTCCCGCTCCCGTCAAGACACCCTTCGGAGTGTGAGCTGACAGCAGGAGTGGTCGGCTCACCTCCCAGCGACTGCCGAGGCGCCCTTGAGCAAGGCACCTTCCCCCCACAAGCTGCTCATTTGTGGCGCGATTCCTCACTCCGCGTCCCCTGTACTTCTATACTAATTGCATTCCTACTGGCCCCTAGTGTGTTGTGCCTGTTTCAGGGGCCTGTATATAACTTTGTGCTGTGATTAACACATATATGTACATGCACGAGTGAAAAGAAAAGAGAATTTCCCCATTTGAGGGATCAATACAGTGAATTTAATCTTTAATCTTAGTCTTTAAACCAGAGTTAATAGATGCTTTGAAAGCTCTGATGAGCTGTCATGACATCTTTATATGTTGTGACAACAAATGTTGAGTTAGAAAGGTTTATATGTTGCTTGATTGAAATACCTCGTTTCTATTCTGGGTGAGAATTGCAAACAAATAATATTCCAACTATAATCCTTATAGAAACCCTATTTTTTCTAGAAATAAATCTAAAAAAAGAAAAGAAAAATACTGCAGACAATGCAACAAAGTTGGACTAAAACTGAAACTTTGTGCATTTGTATGCTTCATAGAAAACTGTTGTCCTCCCATTAAACACAATGTGGAAAGCCTTCTCCTGTTCGTATGACGAACAGGAGAAGTCCAGTAAGGCTTCATGTAAGCATTCGTTCTGAACCATAACCAACAATTAGGTCCAATTTTATTGTAAAAAAAAAAAAAAGATGGGCAAGCTATGCAAAGGAAAAATATAGGGCGTTTCCTTAAGTTTATTCAATAAGTTACAATTAAACAGGAAGTTGTTAGCTATAGCTCACCTCCCACCTCCAAAAACATGCACTTCCAGTAAAATGGTCGGTCCCAAATTGCCCATAGTGTGTGAGCGTATGCATGCATGCTTGTCTATGTCTCTGTGGGGCTCGGCGGTGCAGTGTTTCCCCCACCTCACGCCCTCAGTCAGCAGGGATAGGCTTCAGCCCCCCGTGACCTGCCACAGCAGATAAAGCGATAGAAGATGAATGAATGAAAAAAACATAAGAACTGTGGGGGTAAAGAAGGTAGTATCTTTTATTTTGGGCTGATGGCAAATGGACTGTCTTAATAAATCCCCTTCCTAGTGCGATTTACCCTTTAGAAGTCAGCATTCACCCGTTCACACACACATTTATACAGTCATCAGTCAAACAATCACTCACACATTTCTGAAACACACACTAGAATAAGTTTGGGGTTCACCACCTTGCCCAAAGTGACTTCAACAGGTACTGGTCATATTAAGAGAAAATGAATGAGTTTATTTCAGTGATTCCATTCAAAAAGTGAACTTGTATATTACAAGTACATCAGTGACGTGTGGTGAGGTTATGGCTGGTGAGGCACTGACTTCATCATAATCTGATTTACAAACATATGAACCTACTGTGTAGCTTATTCACCATTTAATTTGAAACAGTGACATGAATGGGTTATGTTTGAAGTCTCGCAGCAGAATTATTAACCCATACAAACTGTAACACACAGATAAGCACATTTGATTAAAAAAAAGTTATGTTTTTACCTACACATTTGTTTATATGTTATGTTTACTTATAAAAGAAGTCAATGTGTAGCTCCTTCTGAACAAAAGCATCAATAACTTGATTATAGCTTGCTGTCACTTATTTTCTAATGCCGAGGAGTTCCAAGAAGAATCCCTGGGATCACCAGCGCCCCCTATCATGAGGCAGGAGAACTGCGTGCCTCACTTAGTGCCTTTTCCCAGCTGTTTAGGATTGCTAAATTCAAGAAAGACGTTACACACATACAGTTGTATGTGTGTAGAAAACACTGTATGTTATAATCATTAGCTGAATTATGGAAATTTAGTTCATATAGCAAACACTGGCTGGTGCCTCACCGCAGGTCTCTGCTCAGTATTTTGAGTAAAAATAATCTAAAAATTGGTGATGTTAAATGGAAAATAACTTTATAATACACAACACTGGATAAATATAACCATATACTGTAATTTCTTTCTTCCATTTTCCATTTTTTTCTTTCATGAAAGCAGGTAGGCCGTGCCTCACCTGCCTCCCCTGACCTCACGTCAGTTCAGTGACGTGCTTCATTCATTACACACAGATATATCAAATGTTTATTTCTCTTAATTTTCATGATTACCGTACACCTTAATACTAATGAAAATCACAAATTCAGTATCTTTAGAAAATTAGAGTATTGTAGAAAGGCTCAATATTGGTGACTGGTGTCACACGAAACATCAGCTATTGAACTTAAAACACCTGCAAAGGTTATTCAGGAGATGCATGGCACAACATTTTAACACACATCCAGCAGCACAAACACATCAAACTACAAACCTGCTACCTTTTGTGTCCACGGGAGACCCGACCAACTCCAAACCCACCCAAGTCCCTCAAAATCCAGCCAGATATTCAGAGTCCTTCATTAGCAGAAAACACTCAGCAAAAGTGGAGGAAAAACAGTTAGTGGAAAAAACGTTAATTTTTACTGTGACTGTGATTTTTAATCCAACTGAAGATCAATGAGGAATAAAAGCCGAAAAATATTTTTTATATTTTTCTATTCTAACAAGACTCATCAGAAAAGTGAAGATTTACACCAACCAATACATCCGCCATAGCTTTTAATTTAATTGCTGGTATAACTTTATTACTATGATGTAATATGATGACTAGAGGTAGAATAAACAAATAATTTGAAAAAAATGTTGCTTTCATAATTCTTTGTTAATTTGAATCTTGCTTTTTCAGACACTTTCATTGTCTATCAGTAGAGTCCAAATCCAAACTTTTAATAGCAAACAGAGTCCAAAACCGAGTGTAATCAGAAACTCAGGCAGACACCTCATACAGGGAGCGGGAGATAAGGCAGAATCCTGAAACAAGAGAAATCAGAGCATTTCAATAACAGGAACATGGGAGAGTAGGACAAGTCACTCAGTCACAATCTCGCTGAGGACTAAGGGCTGAAGTTCCAGGTTTATGAAGATGTTCTCATCTTCAGGTGACAGGAATGAGCTGATTGCAGGGAAGTGGAGAAGGTTCTGGAAAAGACAGGAGACGTTAAAGACAGGAAATACTTGTGTGGCTTGAATAAAGGAAGGAAGTCCAGTATTGTGTTGAGAGTTGCAGTAAATTTACTGTGAAAAAGTTAGCCTCATTTATTCATTCATCTTCTTGCAGATCTTCAGCTTGTCGTCCAAATCCGGGTCACGGGTTCCGCTGGAGTCTATCCCAGCTGTCACCGGGCGAGAGGCTGGACACCCTGGAAAAGCCACCAGTTTGTCACAGGGCCACACATAGGTTCACTCAGCTTATATGATCATTTAATTTAATGACAGCTAGACAGTGAAATTTCTTTGTGGTTCTGGCCCCAACACGGCACGCTTCGAAAACACCACCTAATCTTTACTTTTCTTGGTGATCTCAGACACTGGCCTGCAGAGTTGATCAGTATCTTTTAAATATCGCTTGGTGACACTAACCACAACCCTGGATAATACAATCAGGTACCTTGAATGTAATTAGTACCTTAGGAGAGGAATCAAAGGGGTAAAAATAATTGACAAAACTATTTTTGACGTTGTGTTCACATGCCGCCACTAGATGGCGCAGTCAGTTCCTCTATCTGACATGAACCACCGCCATCCAATGGGGACTGGGCGTACAGACCGACAGTCTCAGGGTAAAGGAAATAATTATAGTTATTAATCAATATTACAGACAGCTCAGACTAACTGTGATGACTAGAGGTTGTTTAATTACGATATTCTAATGTAATCTGTTTTACACAATTTCTTCACAGAAGGTGTGTGATGAGGTTTATTGTTAAGCCAAGTCTACCTCACAGGAAGAAGGCAGAGACAGAGGGGATTGTATGTTCTCCCATGTCTGCTTAGGTTCTCCTGACAATACAATAACATACAGAACCAACAATTGGCGACTATAAATTGCCTGTCGGTGTGAATGTGCATGAATTGCCCTCTTTGTTCTGACCATGAATTATTCAGTCTGAGCTGAAAATGATCCAGGAGGTTATGAACGGTTACTACCAAGGTCAAGGAAGCACCTCGTAGTTCAGAGTTATCTATTTTATATAAGGGTACCCCCTTGACATTAAATAAATATGTCCCTGTGTTTAGTAGGCAGATGATTTTTCTAAACTGGTATTTCATGAATGTTGATTAAATGCAGAATTACTATTTACAAAGAAAAATCACCTTCATCTGTCCAAACATTTTGGTTCAGTAGCAGGAAGGACAACATTCAGGTGTTTCACACTAGCCTGATAATCTATTTTTAGTTATTATTTTTGAAGCTCACTGGAAGGAAACAAACCCACAAGATTACAACAAATCCATCATGGAGCTTGTAATTTCCCTTAAGTGATGCTGTGACCCATTTCTATCCCAGCACTCCATTGGTTTGACTGAAGGTCTGACCTGTATGTGTGTGAACCGCCTGCTTTAAGAACAGTCTAGTTGTTGGGGAGAAATTTCACCACTTCATACTTCTGAAGTTGATTCAGTAGTTAATGGGAGGCTGCACCAAATTAAAAAAACACTATTAATGTATTGAGCCCTACAACACCCACATTACTTCTATTTTATTTACTGTGGCTTCTCAGACTGATTATTTTAACTAAAAATTAGGTTTATGAATTTTGCACAATACCTGAAAACTAACTGGTGTCCTGCCTTGGAAAAAAAATAGATTACTTTGTCATTTTGAAGACCAGTCAGATAAATCAAATCAATTCATTGAGGAAAAGACAGGAGGCAGAGCTGGAGGTAGCAGAGATGAAGATGCTGAGGTTCTCTCTGGGAGTGACCAGGAAGGATAGGATCAGGAATGAGTACATCAGAGGGACAGCACATGTTAGAGGTTCTGGAGATAAAGTCAGAGAGGCCAGACTGAGATGGTTTGGACATGTCCAGAGGACAGATAGTGAATATATTGGTAGAAGGATGCTGAGTTTTGAACTGCCAGGCAGGAGGCCTAGAGGAAGACCAAAGAGGAGGTTTATGGATGTAGTGAAAGAGGACATGAAGGTAGTTGGTGTGAGAGAAGAGGATGCAGAAGACAGGGTTAGATGGAGGTAATTGATTCACTGTGGCGACCCCTGAAGGGAAAAGCCGAAAGGAAAAGAAGAAGAAGAAGCAGGAGCTTAAAATCAATAATAGATTAACAATTGGGCACTTTTAAATATATAATACTGAATGTTAGTTTATCACTCAAATTGTATTGATTAATAACAGAGTCTGCTCAGATATACGTGTGGTTTATCATGATAGATGTTTTGTTACTCAGGACATTTCTGAGATGCTGTACGTTTTAACATAGCAAAACAGATATATAGTCATAAAGCAAACCCTTTGTTCTAACGCTTCTGCTTGAATCCAGATGATTCTCTTATTTCAGTTCTTTCCGTTAATTTTTCCTTCAATTACTGAAGACAATCGAAGTCGAACATCAGATTTAATTGGAAATGTGTTGTTATTGTTTTAATGTAGCCGCAAGAGGACACAAGTCAGTGTCTTATTGTGTCGGACCCAAGCCCGGATAAATACATAGGGCTGTGTCAGGAAGGGCATCCAATGTAAAACTTTTGCCAAATCAAACATGCGAATCAAACCTATGACTTCCATACTGGATCGGTCGAGGCCCGGGTGGTCGTTGTTAACCCTACAGGGTGCCGGTGGAAATTGGACTACTGTTGGTTGAAGAAAGAGAGGAGGAAAGAGTGTTCGTAGGAAGAGAGAGAAGATTGTTATCGTTTTGTTTTTGTTTTTTGTTTTTACTGTAATGGATTATCACGTTAGATAGGACTTATATCTTAAAATGTGTGCATGAGAGTCTGACAAAGTCAGTAAATCCAGGTCTGGTGATGAACTCCATCATGTGAACTTTGAACTGGTGCCAGTCTGGCCTGTCTCCTTTGCCTCTGCACGATACATCACATCTGCCTGATGCGTGTCCAGCGGTTATCTATCTGGAGTTAAAATAAAGAGTAGGATAAAAACAGGATGTGAGGGAAGCAGACGCCGTATTGCGGAGACACCTGGTTTGGTTGTGTGGTCTTTAGCCTGAAGTCGTCAGTCAGACAGAAGTCAGAAGGGCATGTGCTTCCTAGAAGCTGGCAGACAATGACTCAGTCTGTGTCATTCTCCTTCTGTTAGTTGTGGTAGAAATCCACACAACACACTTGTGGTCATGATTTTTTTATTTTTTTTATTTTTTTTTATTTTACAGCTGGGAGGTGAAAAGTAAGAACATTAGACAGACATTTGATAATGCTCTTTTTAAAAATGTTTTCAAATACTTTGTTTTCTGCTTTTATTCACATTTTCCTCAATGTCATAAGCTTTTTTTTCTCTTTATTAATAAATGTTTTAGACTTGCGTGTTTACTGTTCGTAGGATGACTAATTCTCTGCTATGGTGGAAATACCAGTAAATAACCAATGTTCCCACTTGAAGACCAGCATAGACATTTCATCATTTCCCAAAATGAACTTATTGGATCTGTAATAAGATCCATGCATGATGAAATTTCAGGCACCTGAGGTTTTCCATCGCTATGGTAATTACATGCAGTGAGTGAAGAAATACAGAGAGGTGGATGGAAGGTTTGTGTGTTCCTTCAGATGGCCAGTGGTTGAATCCTTCCATATTTGTGCACTACTTTTACAAAGAATACTTGTGTTTTAGATTGTATTGCTTCTGGTTTTCCAACAATCTACTCTTTCCAAACTGATCCTAGCCCTTCATTCAGTTTCTTCAACCATTTTCTATTTCTCTCTCAGTTGTCTGTTAGCCTCGCAGAGAGGATGCAGCGCTTCAGATATATTTTAGTCACAGACACAACACAGACACACTAATCATGTACAAGTAGTAGATGAGTAGTAAGTGAGACTAACCAACTAATCAATCCACAAGTTGCAGCAATGACAGAGTTATGGCGCAGCCAATGAACTGACTTCATGATGCTTATACACAAATTCATCTGGTAACAGGAGATAGCAGGATTAAGTCACAGAGAGTACATATATGATGGATTTTGAGATACTTTGACTGACAGATATTTTTTTTCATATATTTTTGTTCCACAGATATAATAAGTACAACATTGAACAAATTCCCGAAGCAATGGCTCATGCATTTACGACTCACAGCGTGGTTATTGAATGAAAGGAGGAGTTTGCTGTCCTCCAGCAGTTAGGTCGGCTTTGGGAGGCACGGCCAGTCAGTCAGTTCCAGGAAAAGCCATTCAGGCAGGGGTTAAGTACATGAGCTCACTCACAGTTAAAGTTAACCCTTCTCCTTGCCGTAAAGCCTGCCAATCACACGGAGCTGCAAGACGCTCATTATCAAATATACGCATCTGTAAACATGTTGGAGAGGTCTTGTGTAAACTGTGATCATATAGTATATTCAGTTCTTAGTGTGTTGAATGACTTCCATCCTTTCTCATCATAGAAATTTAAAACCGATTATGTTCTGCAAATAATGCTGCAAACGATGTTGCGACATTTTTACAGCGATAACGAATGAAGTGATCATTGTGTAATGTCAAGCAGGTTGTTCCTTGTGATGGACACACAGAGTTAGAACTAATATTACCAACATACCCCGCCAACTCAACTGAGTTTTTAACCCTTTTTGAGCTCGTTTAACTCTGCTGTCTTAAACTTTGTTTCAGAGCTCAACACAAACTGTTTTATTATAAAAGCACTGAAAAGCTAATTCCACCTAACCAGCAACATATATTAAAGATGCGGCGCTGAGTATTGAACTTACTGATTATTGATGAGGTGAATGGAGATCAAATCTAGATAATTGAAAAAACTGACAAAGCTTGTGGTGTTTTATCGTAATGTTTTTTGTTTGTTTGTTTGTTTGTCTGTTGTTGTTTTTTTTGTTTTTTTTGCTGTCCAGGTGGCCAGAAATGGTTTAAATGGTGTTATAAGGTTGGCAGATTAAAAGAACATTTTACTGGGAAGTGAAAATAACCCTAGTCATCTACTCTTCCCATGTGACAAATGACTAAAATGATTCAGTGATTCTTACAGTATAATCCAAGTGTATCCAGTTTCCTTTAAATCTACATGAGGTTTGTTGAGATCAATTCCCAGTCACAGAAGTCTGCTGGGAACCAACAAACTTTCCTTTGACATGAGCACGATCATCATTGCTGGGTGAATCGTTCCCTTCATAAAATAATCAATCAGTAAATTAACTAAAATCCTTTCTTTGGTCAGCTTCTCCACGGGAACCACTTATTAACCTCTGATCACCAATTGCGTCTTGTTTTCACGTCTGTCTTTGGCGTGACTTGGGCGGAGCTGCATGTGTGTGATGTTAACCATCTTGTCACCCAGCTCAGGACATGCCGTCACCCTCTATAAAAGTCAAAGTCTAACCTGAAATAGCAGCCCTCTCCTCATTCACTCCCCTGTAACTATTCCTAAGCGTTGAGGACCAGCTTGTCTTACTGATGCACCTGACTTGCAAAAGCTGTAAGTGTCGGGTTAATGGCCGGACCCCGAGAGTTTGCGATTCCTTCCTTCGCAGCTCTAGTTAGCCCAGTGGCCCAGTGTATGGAGATGAATCTGTTTTAAATGAAATAGTCCTCTATCTATCTGATGGACGTGAGAGAATGTCATGTTGTCAGGGGTGGATATCATCAACATGAGTAAAATAAAAGATCAAAAATAGATCTGCCTTGCTTCATATCGCCAGTTGTAAATTGGAAAACGCCTTTTGTGCTGACCAGTTAAAGGCAAAGAATATGGGACTCTATGGTTGCTGTTTGTAGTAATAGTAAGAAGATCTCTGACACACACCCAAACACACCTCTGGATAAGAAGTGTACACTGAGAGGAATATTTTTGTGAGTCGGTCCATTTTTTTAGACAATGTAAGGATTCAGGAAAACATCAGTGTGATCATAAAGCTCTCAGTCCATTCCTCCGTTAGATACTGTGGAATCTACTGTATATAAAACCTATATGTAGAAATTTAATGTGGTTTTTAAGAGGTAGTACTTTGCATAAAATTTTGTGTTTCTCTTTGTGTTTTTGTCAGGGAGGCCAGTAATGCCCAGAAGCCATCAAGTCGTACATGACCTAATTGTACATATTTAGTGGGGAGCCTCCTTCAGGCGACCATGTGGTCATCCACAACGCTGAACAATATTGTCAAGCATTTGATATATTTCAAATATCTGCAGCCTCCACCCAACCTCTCATCAGGGTCAACCTCTGACCCCTCAGCTTTCAGGCACAGGTGTCCTGAGGAACATTGATCCATGGGAACGGAGCTCATGTTAGAGAGAAGCACCCTACTGCTTATTATGGTCACACGCACCGCACATTAGGTAACCACAGGGGTATGGGATTTCTAAATGTAGCAGGAGCTGGGAATGGCTGTTATCGCACGAATGTCCTGTTCACACTGAGCCCCTTAATCAATGGTCAAACTGATTTAATAGTCATAAAAATGCTAAATGAGACAACAGGTGTGGACCTTCACACATCTCGCAAAAAAGATCCAAACATGATGGTCATCGTTATCGAGCGCTTGAACTTCGTACATGTGCCGCCGTGAGGAAAAACAGGGTATGACGGCATCGGTTAAGAGGGTGGAATATGACGTTATGACGAGTAACTTAAAGATTCATCTGATCCCAGTCGAGACGAGGCGATGGATATTTGGTGGAATCAGCAAAGGCAGATCCCACTCAGGTAAACATTTATTTTGAGAAATGAAATCATTTATTCAAGTCAAAGTTTACCTTGACTTTAGGGCATGCATTATCCAACACCAGTGTTGGTTATCCTCTGAAGTCAACGCCTATAGAAACAAACAAATCAAGTAGTGATCAAACTTATTTACATACCAGTTTTATAAGATTTATAGTGATCGGGCCCTTCAGAGACACTGACCTCCGCTCGCTGTCCCCTGATACGGTTACAGAGTACGGTGGCCACGGCCTGTTTAGATGACACCCGCTGAACATGTCGACCTCTGACCCTAGGCTAGGTGCTAAACTTTGTTGTCCTCATTACATCATGCTACCTTAATGTGAAACATGCTACAAGGCAATAAGGTAAAAGGTGTGTGGGAATAAACCAGGATGAGAAATGTCAGCACAAGGCCTTAGAAAGTGTGCAGGTGTAATTTATACAGCGCTGAGCTCAAACCTCAACCCATGCAGCTCAAGTCCCCAAACTGTCACTACACTGAGATCTGTGATAGTTTGACCTTCAAAGGAAACCTGCCCCTAGAATGTGGAATCATGTTGGTATCTGTATTAGTTTCTCCAGCTGTTTGAGAAGACATGATATTTTACCAATGGATCCACTTCAGTAACATTTGAAGATTTGTGTGAGTAATCCAGCCAATGGGCTGGCTAACAAAACTAAACTGGTAACTAAGAAAACCCCTGATAGATGGATTCAGTTCAGCATCTTTAGTATGAAGAGCCTGTTTCCGGTCTAAAATTAGTAATATCTTCAAAAACCTTCCACGGGTCAGAGCGCACCAAACCGATAATGTGTGTATGAGTACTGTTTCATTTCAGCAAAAAGAATTAAAAGTGCTCACACAGAACCCCAATAGGTGTCTTGTGTTTTTATTTAATTTATTTTCATTTTTATGTATTTCATTCTATAGATTGTAGTTGCTGTTCTTATTTTTGGTGCATTTGTGTGAAGCATAACTGGTAACTACTGCTGTCATTTTAGTAAGTAAAATACTGTATATATTTTTGTCCTAACTTAAAAACAATGAAAAAATTCAATATTGAGATATTTCAACATTTACAGGCCATTGATTAAAAAAAGTTAGAAACTATTTCAAATAACTTAAACATGTCATTCACTTCCCACCACAGCTTGTCCTAGTGGTCCTGGTATTGCTGCTGCATCACTGAAAATTTGTTATGTCTTAACAAAACAGCATCACTACTGATGTATTTAATAATGCCTGTCATGACATGTCCAAAGGCGGCTAAAAGGGGTTTATTTTATTTATTATTTGTACTCAAAGCACTGACAATGACATCTGAAATCTTTCTACAACCTGTGTGAACTGTTCATTCATGCAGAGACACACCTTTCATGACCAAGACTGTGACGACAACAGCATCATCCAGTGACACACCTCCTAAACCACCACCTAGTCTTTGGTTCAGGATGTTTTCTCTGACGTCAGGCCAGTCTCAAAGCTCTTTTTTGGGAAGTGAACTCATTAAAACAGTGATAGTTCTTGAGTGAAATGCCTGCGTAACCAAGGAGACTCCCCAGTCGTCAATGAGGGTCATAAATCCATCTAAATGTTGCCACTATTGTTGTAAGGCAGGCAAGGAGCCAGACAAAAAAGGTCAAATGACATGCGGACTAATATATCTGACCATTCAACGGTGATAGCAGGAATAGCTGCAGCGTGCAAAATTGAAAATGTGTAAAAAAAAAAAAAAGAGTTTGGAAACATTTGGGAAAGAATTCTGGGAAATAATTTGCATGTAAAACCTTTACAATAATAATTTTTATGGTCATCCTTGTATCACAATAGACAAAATTTCTACATACAAACCTTCAGTGGTTAATTATAATGATATTTAAATATAATGGTGATACCATAGGAGTGATATCTTTTTAACAAACACAGAAACTCTTTTGAGATATTAATAACTTAATAAATTTATGCTCAAGAAATACAGACAATGGGTTTGGAATGAATGCGTGTGTGAGGGGGGGGGGCGTGGGGTGGGGGTGGGGGGGCTGTGAGGTGCATGGGTTCAAACGTGAAGCCATCAGTTTGTTCTGGTATGGTGGAAGCCTGAAGCCCAGAGGAGGTGTCATTCCTGTCCTGCCCCCTCCAGGAGCTGAAGGTGTGACATCAACGATAATAATGAAGGCAGCTCATCAATGGCTGAGCCCTGGAGCTATAAAAGGACGTCCAGTATCCAGTGCTTATCATAACTTGTAGGAGCTGACCAAACCAGACAGACTATTACCTGATCACACAAGGAGAGGCCGCTGACAGAGGTATGTTTAGTTTTTTACCAGGTCGTATTCAAAGAGTCAGGACAAACACATTGTCAGCTCAACTTTTAAACTGGTATATTGGATTGTGTGACAAGACATGGAAAGCTTGGAATAAAATATGGAAGTAGAAGGGCAGACATTTTAAAACAGCTTTATTAAATATACATAGCATATTTCATTTTGTTGAACCTTTTTTTTTTTTTACATTTTTAATAAATTATGTTTTTGAATTTTTTATCCTAACAGATAATATACGTCGACATGCAAATTCTGGACAATAGAATCGCGTTCATGTCACTCTACATCTTACAACTCTTCTCCCTCAGTGAAGCGCGCCCCCTAAGGTAAAGTCTGCCTCCGATCATATCGGTGCGCATCCACTTTTAATTTGCGTTATTTCTTGTCAGATTTTCCCGTTTCATAACTTTAAACTGAGGGATCTTCTCCGACTCCGTGTCCAGAAAACGGACGGTGAGTGAGGTGCAGCTCATGCACAGCCTCGGGGAGCACAAGCAGGTGCAGGACAGGCGGGACTGGCTCCAGACGAGACTCCACACCGTCCACACCGCGCCGGCCCGGGACGGCAGCGGGGACGTGGGGCCCCCAAGGAGGAGGATACGGCCCGAGGAGCTCCCCGACCTGAGCGACCTGACGCCGGATGAGATCCAGTACGCTTTGAACTTGTTGGAAAAACTCCTAAAATCAAAGCAGTCGTGATTTTTTTTTATTTTTTTTAAATGAATGATTCTATTTGACCTTAAACGTCACAACATTTCCAACAGTTCAAAATGAGGGCTTCATTTGATTATTTAATGTTGTTTAATGTTTCATGACTGAATGTCTTCCTCGTTTATCAGAATGTGATATATTTATTTTTTATTTTCTCTTTATTTATTCAATCTTATTTTAAGGAATGCATGTTTAGGAGACTGGGAATCTTTTTCTCGGTTTTTCTGCACTTCTTTTCAACGAGTGGTGCAAAACCATTCATGAAGCTGCTTACTTCAACAAACTGAAGGAGAGTGAGACTGAGACCAATTTCTGATATTATTATACATAGGTGTATGTGGCTTAATAACAGGCTATGTCCTTCAATAATTTATAAACTATTTTTATATGTATGTAAAATTGGTCGTTCTATTTTTCTAAGTATACAAAGCGTGTATGATCTGAATAAATGAAACAAATGAATGTATGCTGTGGCTGTGTTTATTTTAATTACGAGAGCGTCCTGAGTTCTCGCGAGATTCTTCGCGAACTCCAGTTCTGAACCAAAACAAAGAAACCACAGCTGCTGTAAGTGGACTTATCTGAACCCGGGGTTCTACGAAATCCTCCGTGTTTCAGTGGTTAGACTGAAGACAGCTCGAATAATCTGTCAACAATGTCTATCGGAATGTAACACAACAAGAGGTAACGGAAAGTTTTGTTGATACCAGCTGAAGTTAGCCTCCGAACGTGTAGCTGGTGTTTAGCTCAGTGCTAATGCTAATTCAACAGGCTAACAAAAGTCTCCAGTGCTGTCGGTAGTTTAATGTCTGTTTAAAACACGGTTTAGACTCACTTGTTAGATTATGACACGCTGATTCCAACAACGTTGGTAAGCTCATACAAAATCCTATTCAAAAACGGGGTTGACATGTATTCGGTATTTTAACAGGCAGATAATATGAGTAAACGGTTTGCAAGTGGAATCAAATGTCGCTGGCTTCTATTTATCTAACATGATTCTAGCTTTATGGATGACAGACATGCGAATTTTATTTTACATAGCCCTTTAATGGCAGTGACACTTTTGTATATTTGTATATGTATATATATAGCTGTTTTTTATGGGTGCTTTACATGTGAATAACAGTATACACATACAACAAGTAAAAAGAATCTAAGCTATAAAAGCAAGTGGTAATATCGACAAGGAGCATCACACACCATACATATATACCCACTGACACTGAACTCCTGTAAACCTGGAAGAAATGTCAAGTTCTTGCTTTATTTTTGAAGGTGTAGAGTTTTGATGGATCCCAGATCGATCAGTAGGCAGTTTGAAGGATACAGGATCACAGTAACAGTACAGTCACCACCTGAAGACCAGGAGCTTGATTGACTTATAGTCAAATAGTATGTCAGAGAAGAACTGAGTAGTTGAATCAGTGTGTTCCTTATAAACCAACAGTGGTTTGAAATGGCATTAAATGAATACATGCTGAGCTGATTTGAAGGGACGCTACTGTACTAGAGAAGGATAACACAGCACTTGTCCGCTGGGTAGATCGTATTAGTCAGAAGTACACAGATGCTCCGATGGTTAATCCCACACTGTGCATGAACGGAATTTATAAAGAGAATTATTCAGAAGATAAAACTATGGTCAAGCCGGATGTGACCTCCATCTGGATCTTGAAGTTGAGAAACAGTTTAGAGTTGACCTTTGCAAATGTGTCTGCTTGTGATGCTGACTTTAAGTGTCTGTAAATGACAGCATGGATGGCGTTGTGACTCCTATTCCCCCGACTGGAAGAGTTAATTCAGTTTGACCTGTTGAGTGAAAGAGTCCCTTGGCCTCACAAGGCTGACATTGAAGGTGACTTGTTGTGTATAATACATGTACTACATATTGGATGGTGCAATGTTTTCCACGTCTGTTTTCAAGCAGCAGAGAAAACATGGCACCATTTAAAAATATATATATTTAAGCTTTTTTTTTTCTTCTCAGAATTGTTAGTACAGCTGTAGTTGAATTCAGGTTTACGTTTTTCTTTTGCCTACATTTTGTATGACGTGATTAGATTATTTATAATATATATTCAGGGTGTGCATATATACAGTGTATTTCGTTTTTTTCTTTTTCCGAAAATTTTTTTTTTTTCCCAGTATGCATTTAAATTGAACCCTGGGAATTTTCATGTAGATGAATAACATTAAAGTATAATTCACAATTCCCCTCGCGGCTAACGTGAAAGTTGACGATATATGTCGAATTTGACTTTATTTACAACGATCGCCAATTAAACGCGCCGCTGGTAGTCCGCACGGAGCGCTCGGGAAGGGGGAGTTTCCGAGGCGACGTGAAGGCAGCATCGCCCTGATTCAGTCGAGCACGCGGCCATTCACAGTTGGAGGTCCCTCCGGTGACTCGGAACGCTCCGCCGGCGCTCAGTCTCTCCCCGCTCGCATAGACACATTTACAGCTTTTGGATCGAAGTTGTTGTTTTTTTTTTTTTTTAAATTATTATTATAACAGCGAGGTAAAGTCCGGTTCGAGCGTCAGAGACGATGCCGATGAAGTTGGAAAGTAATGAGCGAGGATGCTGAAGCTGCCGGCAAGCCCGCTTTGTTCGGAGGAGCGCCAGGCTTTTGTGCGGCTGTCATCCCGCAGCTCATCCCCTGCTGCTTTGTCTTCTCCCGGCCCTCTCACACCGACCGGTAGGTGCCCGTCCGCCTGCACAGCACCGACGTTTTAGCTCGGTCATTGTGCTCCGTGCGCACACTATTAGTACCCGGCGATTGCTACGAGCGTCTGCTCATAAAACATTTGTAGTAGTACCCTAGACAAAAGCATTGACTGATTTATCCTTGTTGGCAGTCAGGCAGGGTAAATAATCACTCTGAGACAATCAATAGTTATATTTTAATCCTGCATAATGTGAGAAATATCTAAACAGCTTTTTGAAACTGGTGATGCTCTCATAAGAGGACATTTCCGTGCTTATTTCCCATATTCAGCCTCCTTTTCCTGGACTGGAGCCCACGCTGCTGCAGATTCCCCATCTTTGGCCGACAGTGTGTCGGTGTCAGCAGCCCCTAAATAATAGATGGGACCCTGGCCCCTCAGGGCTCTCACCTCATGCTTTTAATAGACCGCCAGGATGCCTTGACTTGATGTGTCTTAGAAGGGTTGGCGAACTTGACTTTTATTTAACACATTAAAGTTGCAGGAAGAGCTTTTGTTAGCACCACAGGCCGGTGACCTCGGGGAAACAGTGATATCAGGAGGTGGTGCTCCCTAACAGGAAATTGAACAAGTGAAATGTTAGCCCCCCACCTTCTAGTTCACCGAGGCTGGGTGAGATCTCGGCTGCTGCAGATTTGCATTTCCATGTGAAAGATGAGAGCTGCCTGTCTTGAGTGAAATATTGCCTCCTCAGTTCCTTTGTTCCCTGAACGCTGCTGGTCCGTCCGCTGGCTGAACGCCCGCTTGGCTGGAAGACCAGCTTTTGTTTTTATTATCCTATTTGTGAAGCACGTTAAATTCCCAGCGGACATAAAACGCAAATTTATGTTGTGTCAGAACATAAATAATGCTTGTAAACACAATCAGTCATATCATATTAGATCACTTCATTGTGGCCTTATGAATAAAAATCCTGGTTTCTGACGGCATGAACGGCAGGGCAGATTACCGCGTCTTTCTATGAATAGCCTTGTGTGCTTTTTTTTTTTTTTTTTATAAATAATTTTGCAGGGATAAGTAGCGTCTGTCCGACAGCATTGGGGGGTGGGTGGGGGGGTGTCCTCTGTGCGCAGCAGATGGCTCACCTGAACACACACAAGCAGACTGAGATGTGTTTTTTGTGAAGGTGCGAGGCGTATTTGTGCGCACGTTTCTTCCTTTCCTCAGCTGCTATGGTGAACCTGGTCTTCAAGGACATTGCTAGAGTCGGCTGCTCTGATGTGAAGCCAGTATGATTTCTGAAGTTACTTCCTTGTGCTGAGGTTAGCAAGCACCCTTGATTGTCTTAAGGTTCGTGTTTTTGTGTTCTGAAATTTGGAAATACGTAATCATCCTTTGTGTCTTTTTGGTGTTTGTGTCTGAGACATAATCTACTTGTGTGACGGGAGCGGTGCTAAAGAACACGTTTCTGTGACCTTGACTGGGTGCAGCTAAATAGATGTTGGTAGAAATTCAAGGTGATGTGTCGTCGCGCTGCGCCGCTGATCATGTGGTGTCAGGGGTCGACTGGTTTCAGTGCGTCTCGGTGGGTTTCGTCTGGCCTGATTAACCTCTCAGTCTGTCTGCAGACGGCTGGCAGCCGATCTGATGGTCCAGCGTGTTCAGTCGTCAGCCAGCATCCGGAGAGGCTTCTCTCATTACCAGCCGGAGGCTCTGCCAGACAGACATCACCTATTGACTGGACAGAGAAGCTCCTCATTCAGCTCTCAAGAGTTCACCTCCGCTGTGAGAACTAAGAGCCGGGTGTTTGTATAGAGTATAATCCCTCCGTTGTCTGTCTCGGTGAGCTCGTTCAGGCCTCCATGTGTTGCTGCTTCATCTCTGTGCGTCTGTCAATGTGCTGAACAAAGCAGAAGCTGCTGGTCTGACTGCCTGTACGTCATTTTTATGAAACAATAAAAAAGACATCTGCCTCTATTTTTGGCCCTCACCACCACCACCACCCCCCCCGCGCCTCCTCACGCCGGTTTTCCGTCTCTCTGGTTCCGTAGCCGACAGTAGTTGGTCATCATCAGATTTCATAGCAGCTCCTCTCTGGAGAGCAGAGCGCTCTTCATTACTGAGACCTGGATGTGTTTCCGCCTCATCGGCTCGACGCCATCGATCACGCAGCTGTGGTGTCACTGAGAAAGTGACACGGAGATGTTCAGCACAACAGAAGGAACTCTTGTTATGTTCCTGCATCTGAAAATAAAGGCGTTTTAAAAACGTTTGGGACCGTTTTTCCTTTTGCGCTTCAGTATCAGTTATTATCTCAGTCATTATCGAGACCTGTGAGTCTGGAGGTGTGATCATGTGATACGTATAACGTGTGACTTCTGATGGGCCTCTTCTTCATCTCCCTCTCTGAGTTGCAGATCTTCATTTATTGACAAGTTAATGAATTTTAATAATAATGTAATAACTACATTATTACACATGTCTTATTATTAAATTGGCGCCAGGCTTGAATCGAAATAAAAGGGACAGAAGCTGCTGTCTTTCCAGCTACTGGAGTCACTCTGACAGGTCAAATTAATGTGTGCACAGGAGTGTGTGTTAGAATCCCCTCTGATGTGGAGGGCAGATATATTTACTGTACAGGTTTGCGTGTCTGTCTCTGGAAACACCTTGAATCTCAGCAGACCGCTCCAGGAAGGCAGCAGAGCCGTCGTTACCCACCGGTCATAAAACGTGAGAGAAACCAGCCTGTGGAGCGAGTAAACAGTCAACGCCATTTCTGTTTGCTGGGCTGTACCTGAGTGAATTCCACTTAGATTGTTTCACATGGATACACTCTCTAATGGGCGTGTGTGTGTGTGTGTGTGTGTGTGTGTGTGTGTGTGTGGAGTTTGTCCTTTTTCTACTGACTCTAACTGGGTTCACATGAGTTGACTGCAGACCTTCGCAGACTCTCTCTTCTCGATCCACAGCTCAGCAAAAATAAAAATCCTTTTACCCCCTGAGTGGTTTTGGCTCGACTGTCCCTGAGTGGATGTGTCGTCCTCCCCGGACACAACGTGACCACATCAAACATTTATTTCAAGAAATCCACCAGTTTCTATCACAAACCACAGTTAAAGGATTATTCCAACAAGAATCTTCATCTGCGTATTTTTACTGTCATACTATTAAGCAGTTATTCACATAAAATAGAATTATTTGCATAAAACCTACGCCACAAATTCCTCGACACAAAATCTTGTGCACAAACATACAAACAAACATAGTGCTGAGGTAAGCAGTTTGTGTCACGGAGCATTTTTTGTATTGCTTTAAACATCAGATTGTGTATTTTTACACATTTTGCACATTATTTTTTCTTATGAACCCATTTGGGTGTATTTTTTACAATGAATTCCTGCATAGAACTTCTGTATTTAAAAGAAAACAGTCATTTCAAATCCACATTGTTACCCGATGAAGTTTCTGTGTTGGAGTCCGGCGCTCAGATCCCAGATCAGGGTCCCCGACAAACGTTATAGAATAAATTATAAGTTATAGAATAAATCAGTTTTATCTGCTTCTATTTCCAAAACTATAGGCACCCACTAAAACTCCCATGATGCCAGCTGGTGGTTGTGTGTTTGTCGCTTCCTTTATCGACATCTACGTTAACTGGTCAGGTTCTGAGGAGCTGTGCTGTGTTCTCTCGCCTCCAGCTCTGACCAGCAGCGTGGCTCTTCGGCGTCGGACTGCGACGGCCAGCTTCAGCCGGTCGGCGCCATGAACGTTTACGGAGGCGGAGCCAGCGGAGGCTCAAACGGCGGCGCAAGGGAAAGGGGAGGAGCCGAGCATTACCGAGAGCAACGGCGGCGCTCCAGCGACCGTTCGCGTGACTCCTCCCACGAGAGAGGCGAGGGTCAGCTGACGCCCTGCATCAGGAACGTCACTTCCCCCACGCGGCAGCACGGTGAGGAGAAAACGAGACGCGATTTTGGGTTCTGGTTTCCTCCTCGCCTCTCGACAGACTGAAGGCTGTCTTGTGCTCGTCTCTCCCACAGACCGTGAGCGCGGCGACGGGGGCTCGTCCTCCAGATCCTCCAGCCCACGACCCCCCAGGGTTTCCCTTCCCTACTCCCACATCGGAGGAGCCCTGATGGGGGGACACATCCCCCGATCCCTGGGTCCTCCCGGAGCCGACCATCACTCCAAGACGCTCGGCCAAGGCCTGTGCGACATGATATACGTGTACGACCTCAGCAGTAAGGAGGGGCACCGCAGCGGGCTGAGGCTGGGGGAGAGGGTCACGCTCATCGTGGACAACACCAGGTTCGTGGTGGACCCCGCCATCTTCACCGCTCAGCCCAACACCATGCTGGGCAGGTAAGGACAGACAGAACGAACCCCGACAAGAACAAGAAAAGCTATTTCTGATTGAAAACGTGTTTTTAACAAGCGACTCCACTTTTTTTTTGATTAACAATCACCCGTCCCTCCAGAAGTAACACTAGAAAACTACAAGAACCACAGCAGCGTCTGTAGATGTCTGTCAGGGCGGGACGACGTCCGTCTGAAGGATTGGTTTTTATTATTTACCATCAGATGTTCCCCTTCAGTGTTTTTGTCTGCTGTCGGTTCTCAGGATGTTTGGGTCTGGGCGGGACAACAACTTCACGCGGCCCAATGAGAAAGGAGAGTTCGAGGTGGCCGATGGCATCAGCTCCACCGTCTTCAGAGCCATTCTGGTGAGTCTTCATCTCTTTCTGACGCTCTTTCTTTGTCTTCCTCTCACATTTTCTCTCTCTGATTTTCTCTCAACCCCTTCCTGACTTTTTTTCTCCCACTCTATCTCCTGAGGTTGTTGTCTGGTTTCTGTTCTTTGCTCCCCCTTCTCCTTTCATTTGTCTTCTTCACGTTTGTATTTTTCCAGATCTTTTTATTGTTTCCCTTCTTTCCTCTGATTTCTCACACATGGAAACCATCTTTTGTTTCTTTATTCTGGTGTCAGCTCTCCAGATCAGATGTACCATCACGGCCTCAGCGTAGGGTTAGGGCTCAGAGAACCTTGTTGCTATGCTACTGGGCTGACTCTCCATCCCATCATCTACCAGTCTTTCTGCCTGAGAGTTTGTGTGTCGGTATGAAACGCCAGCAGAGGACATAGTGGGGGGAGCGTAGTGGTGTGTTTGGGTCCTGGCTGCTCTCCTGGTTTCTGAGGCATTCATTGTAAAAACCCCTGGGGGGCAGCGTCTCATTGGACACGGGCGCCAACAGGAGAGAGAGTGACGCTAGCGTTCCCTCTCACCGCCACTCGTTCTCCACCCCCACCCCCCCCCCGTCCCTCCTCTGCTGTGAGAGAAGCAGCATCCATAATGGCGTCCTGTTTTTTCTCCCACGCCTGTGCCTGAAACGGCTGCTGCCTTTCTTTGTGTGCGCCGCTGAAAATGGCAGGATTACTACAAGTCGGGGATAATCCGCTGCCCTGATGGCGTCTCCATCCCCGAGCTGAGAGAGGCATGTGACTACCTCTGCATCTCCTTCAACTACAGCACCATCAAGTGCAGAGATCTCAGTGAGTACACGGCGGCGGACGCGCCGCTGCGTTAGCCGTGAGTGTGTGGAGTGTGTGTGTGGAGCTGCAGGCTGCTGTAGTGGCTGGACTTTGGTGAGTGAGGAGTGGAGCTCATTCTTGTAGACTTAGCATGTTCTATTCTGTATGTTCCCAAATGTTTCCCTGCATGTCTGATGTGTAGAGAGCGTGTTTTTATTTAGAACGGGTTCAAGGTAACGTTACTGATAAGCAGAGTGGGAGCCTTAAGGGAAACATGCACACATTAGTGATGTAGAGGCAAGGATTTACTTCCTGTGTTTTCACTTGTTAGTGGGTGTGACCTGTGTGTGTGTGTGTGTGTGTGTTGGTGCGTGAGATTGCCTGATGAATATCACCTGTGCTTGTCTGTGATTCTGTCTGTTTGGGACAGAGAGAGTGTGAGGTGGGTGCCGATGATTCTGTCGACCGCAAATAGTAAAATATGCAAAGACGCAAAAGCTGTTTTCCAACTTATTCTACTCCAGTCATCATCGATCTGCACCGAACGTACGTTTTTACGCTGGAACTGTGAATTAAACGTCCACAACTGCAGTAACACCTGAGACAGAGCCCCGCTCTCTCCTCTCGGTGACTAAATTTGGGTTTTGATAGTCAAAAGTGTAGTGTGTGTGTGTGTGTGTGTGTGTGTGTGGAGTAGACATCTGTGACGTCATAGCATGCAACGTTAAGGCCAGATGCTCCTTTGTTTATCGTTATGATATTAGTGTGTGTGTGTGTGTTTGTGTGTGGGCGGAGCTACAGCTCCTCTAAGTAGGTCATGTTTAGCTGTGAGATTTAATCTTTGTAATGAAAGCGGCCGAGGCGAGCAGGTCTCTCTGCACCAGCAGGATGCGGCTTCGCACGCCAGCCGAGTTTTGTCCCCAGTGCGTCTTCAAGGGTTCAACGCGTCTGAGTGTGTTTAAGCAGCCGAGTGTGTTTGGACCAACGTTTGCGCCCCCCTTTCCCTCCCCAGGCGCCTTGATGCACGAGCTGTCCAACGACGGGGCGCGGCGTCAGTTCGAGTGCTACCTGGAGGAGATGGTGCTGCCGCTGATGGTGGCCAGCGCCCAGAGCGGCGAGAGGGAGTGTCACGTGGTGGTGCTGACCGACGACGACGTGGTGGACTGGGACGAGGAGTACCCCCCGCAAATGGGAGAGGAGTACTCACAGAGTAAGATGCCCATTCCAGAGCCGCAGCTCACAGCTGCTTCCGCTAGAGGTCCACTGGTCGTCATAGCAACGCTGATTTGTAGCCGGAGGAAGACGAGAGTAGCTAAAAATTTTAAAGCTGAAGAAAAGTGAGCGAATCAGTCGGCGTGACGTTTAACAACAGACAGGTGGAGGCGGGATTGACCCCTCCTGTCAGATCACGGGTGGAACACACTCATCAGCTGTGTGCAGAAACAAGTCAACCAGCTCAGGTTCACGAGTCGTGTGTCACGAGGGTTGCATCAGTACAAGTAGCCTTTAGTGTTTGAAGAACCATCTCTTGTATTGGTTATTAGTTATTAGTTGGTGCACACAGCTGATGAATCAATGGCTTCCTCAGTGAAGGGGAGCGGCAATGCTCCAAAATTTATCAAACACACCAGTGAGACGTGTCATGGCTCAGAGCGTCAGGCTCCTTCATCACCATGAACACACACTCGATTTTAAGTCCGTCCCACAGACGCCCCACCGCTGTAAATACTCACTCACTGAGCATTAATCCCCCGCTTGAAAATAGTCCTGGACAAATGCACCAGTTCCTCCTGCTGGAATCAGGTTTGTTAAAATCTGCAGCGGTCTGTCAGTACAGGGTTTAAAAATAAATGACACGATTGTGTACGGAGTCAAAATACAGAGGATTGTTTCAGTGACATTTTAACGAATGTCTTTTTCTTGAGCCGTCAAATGTTGTCGGTGAACTCGTGTTTTAACGCCCCTCTTTTGTCCAACAGTCATCTACAGCACCAAGCTGTACCGCTTCTTCAAGTACATCGAGAACAGGGACGTGGCCAAGTCGGTGCTGAAGGACCGAGGACTGAAGAAGATCCGGCTGGGAATAGAAGGTATTCCAGAGAGAAGGAAACCCTTTCTCCAAACCTGGGAAAGGGTTAGCGTAACCAGTCTGGAAAATGAAATCAGGTTATTTGATGAATTCAAGGTGGCAATTATGACTCAGCACACCGGTAATTTTCCATGACAATGAAAATTTCCCTCAGCTGTTTTTTTCCCAGAGTGGTCCCGCTAAGGTTAGCGCCACACTGAGAATGAGCTGAGAAGGATAGTTTGAGTCATGGAGGCAATTTCATTCATGAAAGAAAGAAAAATGGGACAACTTTCCGCTCAAGGTCACAGCAGGAAGCCTCTAGCTGCTTTGTGACATCACAGCGGATGTACTGGGAATGATGTCAGCATCCAGCAGGGGGGGGGTAATAGCTGAACCTGTGGAGTGTTTCCACAGCAACAGCAGAAGATCTGTCTAAAGGTGAGATTTAAAGGAAACGCCACATCTAAACAGGAGCAGACCCAACTGGTGTGTCTGGTTTTAGCTCTCCGGCAGGTGGCGCCGGCCGATAAACAGTCTGAGCCCCCCTGGATTTAACATAGATGAAATAAATAAGGCTCAGTGTCATTGAAAACTAGAAGAACCACAACAGCGTCTGTAGTGACCTCACCTAGATATTATAATCCAAACATGTTAGACTAGTCCACATGTGTCTAACTCGAGGCCCGGGGGCTAAATGTGGCCCACCGCATCATTTTATGTGGCCCGTGAGAGCATAAAAGGTCAGAGTGTCCAAAAATAAATAATTCAAAAGTGTGCTTTGACCAAAACTACATTTCCCATAATGCAATAAGTAAGCCCATTTTAACTCTTGACAAATTTTTTTTTAACAAAGTTAATGTCCCTAACTTGTGTTTGATGTTATTTTTCTTTATTCTCTTAGACATTTTGATCCTTGATTGATGGAGTTCTGTGGGTTTAATAACCTGACAAATTAAAAGGGTTTATGTCACAACAGAGAAACAGTTTTTTTTCTGTGTAACTGTAATGTTTGTAACTTGAATAAGTAACAAATTCAGAGTTACTTAACATTAAGGAGTAGTTACATTTATTTTACATTACATTGAGTTACATTTATTAGTTACATCTGGCCCTTTGAGGACAGCCATGATGCTGATGTGGCCCTCGGTGAAAATCAATTTGACACCCCTGGACTAGTCTTCTAACTAGTGTTCGGTTTCTATCTCGTTTTCTTTCAGGCTACCCAACCTATAAAGAGAAAGTGAAACGGCGTCCTGGAGGTCGTCCGGAGGTCATCTACAACTACGTCCAGCGTCCCTTCATCCGCATGTCGTGGGAGAAGGAGGAGGGGAAGAGCCGCCACGTGGACTTCCAGTGCGTCAAGTCCAAGTCCATCACCAACCTGGCTGCGGCCGCCGCGGACATTCCCCAGGACCAACTCGTGGTCATGCAGCCCCCGGGGCCGCAAGTGGACGAGCTGGACACTCTGCCTCAACTGCCGGGGGTCATCGACCCCTACCAGCCGCTGGCAGGGCAGGGGGGGCCGGAGAGCAACGCGGGGCCTCAGCTGGCGCAAGGCTACGAGGCCCCGAACCAGCAGCAGGCTCAGGAGGCAAACACGGCCCACGGCAACCAGCAGCCCACAGGCGGCCAGGCTCCGCCCACGTACCACTACGAGCAGGACCCGGACACACCTTCACCCCCCCCACACTGACCCCCCCCCCCCTAATGCTGCGTTCACACTGACGGTAACAAATGCTCCTATTTACATCACACTGAGGTCAGTTCACTGCTAGTAGATGCTAATAAGCACAGGAACCTGATTGGTCGCCAACAACCAATAAGCACACAGATTCAGCAGAAATCAGCCATCCTGTTCACCTGCTGCCGTCAGTGTGAACACAGACCGTTACCACCCCCCCCACCCCCCAGTGGCGGAGCACCACTTTGCCTTCTGTTGCACCTCTGCTGCAGCCTCTCAGTCAGCACAGCATCCCTCGACCCGATGACGTGCATCAGCAGCCCCCCCCCCCTTCACTTTTTTCTTTACATGACCAAAGGAGCGTTTAGAGGCATCCTGTATGCATGTGGGTGCTGTTACAAGTGTGTGTGTGTGTGTGTGTGTGTGTGTGTGTGTGTGTATGTGTGTGCTGCTGCTGGGATACTGTACCTCACAGGAAGTGGATTTCAGTGCCTCTAATTTATTCGTCTGTAGGGCGGCTGTGAAGATCACTTTTTTTTTTTTTTTTAGCACATGAAGACCTTGATGAAGGTTTTGTGTTTCACACCGGGTGTAGAAGTTCTCCACGCGTTCCACTCCCTCCGTTCTCCAGATCAGTTGATTTGGTTCGTTTACGTCAGGTCGCCCATTTTACTTGTTTACACCCCACCCGCACCCCACCCCCCCCAGCTGAGCTGCTTTGCACAAGTTCATCACCGCTGTGTGAGCACACAGGATGTCAAGACACGTTGAACACAAATTGTTTCGTTTTTTTTTTTTTTTTTTAATAAATGGTATTCACACTCAACTGGGCTTCAGTGTTCCATTTTAATTAAGGATCCATAAATCAATAAACGTATTTACTTTTACATATTTAATAAAGGCTTGACAGCCCCCCTGTGGTGTCCAAGCTCGAATGCAAACACAGAAACGAGCACTGGAGTCGTGCCTTTTGCTGTTTAGAATTCTAACTTTTTCTGTATTTCCATGGCAACAATGTAAAACTGAACGAGTGAGGTCAGTTTTTGAATAGCATAGCTTGGAAACTATTCTGTCTTGGAACGTTCGTTGAGGGAATGTATTTCAGTTTTCATTTGCACATCTTCTACAGCTGGATGTCGAGCCACACAGACAGGAGCAGGGCGTCCTCGGCTGAACGCGTCGTTTAATGTCACTACGTCTAAACCTGAGCAGGAAAAGACGAGTTGTTCACTGACATAAAAGGCCTAACACAGGAACGAGGAGCAGACATTAAATATGAGCAGCTTCCCATCAGTATTTAATACTCTTTCGTTGATCAGCACCAGCTACAGAAAAGAATCGTCTCCCAGGAAGAAGCTGCTCTTTTTTTTTTTTTTAGGGACACATTCGTGCAGATTTTCAATAAAAAAGGTTGTGAAAGCAGCGACATCTGCCTCTGGGTTTCTCAGACCTTCCAGCAGCTGGATGGCAACATCATAAAAATACCACCGGGCTGCTCTGATTGGTCGAGACCAGAGGTCATGAATGAACACAGCACCAGTCCGCAATGACAGAAACAAATAATTTTATTTTAAAAATATTTCACTGCTGATACAATACACTCATCATACTCATATATATTTGCATAAAGTATACTCTTAACATGATAATATTTAAAGATTTGATACATTATTGTCAGGTGGGGAGGGGTATATGAACAAGGGTGTACTGTATTGTAGTGTGTAACGTAAAACCATTGAAACGAACCACAAGAACAGATAGAGAGGGTGGGGTGGAGGGGGGGGGGGGGGCTCACCAGCCGCCGTGTGATTGGATGAAGACAGGCGTCCTCTGAACAGTCGTTTCAGGACAACGGCACACATTTTACATCCACACCCGTTTGAAAGGGGCTGCAAATTGTTGAGCCGAAACCAGTCAAATCACAGACAACTTTCTGCCTGTATGGAAAGAAAAGCTGTTTGAGCGGTTTGTGTCTCTCATGAATCAACTTCTAGATGATGCTAGATGTTAATCTAGAGTGGGGGGGAAAAAAAAAAAAACTTTTCTCAGAATCATTATAAGATTCTCATCTCATTATGTCAGAGGAGGGTGAGAAGTGAACTCACTTCACCTACAGAGACAGACATCAGTCAAATGTTGCCGAATCCCGACTGAACCCAGCTCACTTTAAACAAGCAAGAAAAGCTTAAAGAATTTTTTAAAAAAAAGTTTCACCAACTTTCCATGTAAATTGTTCTCCTTGTATAGAAACAAAGAGAGGAGGTAACTTGTTATAAATGGATTAGGAAAGAACAACACGTCTTCTTCCACATGTCTGGAGGCCTTTGAGGGACCTTCAGACGATCTAACGCAGTGAGAACATGAGAGGCACAAACCAGCATCTCCTGCTTGTATTTCAGAAAGTGTTGAAAATCACATACAAATATATGTAAAAAGCTGGCCACTCAGTTTACTACACCATGTCAAGCATATGTACAATGCATCGTCAATGCATCTGCAGCTCGTCTCATTCGTGCCAAAACGCATTTTCAAGAACAGTTCAGATATATAATGTATATTAATTTACATTTTCTTTAAATTTCTGCGTATTTGAGACCATATATAAACATTTTCTTATATTCAGGAATACTTTTCTGAAACATACATTCTGGCTTTAGTTAAAGTAACTTTAACAAATACAATCAGGACAGTAAATGAACTTGAAATGTGTTGTTAAATCGGGTTCTTTCCATCCAGGCAGGCAGCGGGACCTCTAAATCAAACTGGCGAATGCTCTGTGGGCAGCGGGCGGCTGGTGAGGTGAGGAGGTCGCGTTGAGGGGGTTCACCATCATCGTGGAGGAAGAAGGGGCACTGAAACCAAAAAACGGTTGCCACTCTGGACCCCTTTTCCTGCCACGGGACGTGATTAGAGGACGTCTCTTCGACCCCGTTCGAGTCCTACCACGGCGGGTCACAGCTGTCTTCATCTGTGTGACATCTGTACTTTAGCCCTCTCTGTTAAGTTAGCTTGCATTGGCAGGCAGGTGAGGAACAAACAGCCCATCTGTGTTTTGAAGTGCTGAACAGACCAAAGGTGAGTTTTTAAAAATAACCGTACTGTAAATCGTTCATGTTTGCAGCAGAATATTCCTCAGAGGTATTTTTTTCTTCTTTAACTTCTCCCAACTCCAGCCAAACACATTAGAGGGGTGGGGGTGGGGGTGGGGGGCTCCTCACTTAGAGCACACGTGGACAAGCCGGATCCGTTTTTAAATGTTCAGATCACAAAAAGGCTGAGATGTTTGTCAGGTGACGAACCGTCTGACTGCATCCTTTTTTTTTTCTCCATTAGAGCGAGATGTTTTTGTCGTAACAGTCGTCAGGGATGCGCTCCGACCCCCCCCCCCCCCGGTAAGCGCTCCCCCATCAACACTCTCTGAAGACTTGGCGCTAAATGTGAGCGACAAAACAACAATAGAGGTCTTCACAGCCCAGATGGTTCTTAATCACACAGCTGGGACTGAAGTAAATTCATCTTACGTCGTTTGACATTATAAAGTGTGAACTGTGCCATCTGTCCATCCACCGGGGGATTCCCAGCATGCACCTGGTGAGATCTCCAGGAGCATCCTGTTGAATACTGTTCCAAAGTGGTCACACAACAGAGTTAGAACCTGCTTAGAACCAGGTCGGAGCGGGTTGGATGTTGGTGACGTGGCTGCAGTCAGACGTGCAGGTCACATGACTAAACCGGCCCAGGCTGACATGTTGGCGACTCGTGCTGCTCCCAGCGTTCATCCACCGTCTCTATATTGGTGAGTCTGACTCAAATTTACTGAATATTATAGAGTACCTCAGGCTGAAGTACTGTAGGTAGTTTTAGGCAGACATTCATAAAAACAGTTTGAAACTCAAGAAAAATACCAAAGCTCTCCTCTCTCTGGGAAAATATAACTTATTGAGGATGAGCTTCAAAGTAGCTTGGAGGAAACTTTGTTAATGTTCATGTTAGATGAGCAAACAGCAGCTATGTGACGTGTCGTTATTAAGTGAACAGGAATACATCTGCTTGTTAAACTCTCTGGCTGAGGATTAAAGAACGTCTAAGAACCTTCCAGAGGATAACTGCTGTGTGTTCATGTCCAGTGTTGGAGATCAGGTCGGCTGGAGCAGCCGATCACCGTCCCTACGGACTCCGAAACGTCCATCCGGCGATGATACTGCCAAGCGCTCCCCACTCCGTGTCGAACTTGACCCGGGTCGCCCGTGAACGTGTCAGGAGTTCCGTGTGGGTTTGGCTGTTGACCAATGACAGGGCGCCAGAGCCACTGACAGACAGTTCAGGCCATCGACAGATGTGCCAGCTCAGCAATCCCGTTGCCTCAGGAATGTTGTTACAGTACCGACATCTCGCCGTATTGGGAAATGCCTCATCTGCTGACAACTAACACTGCAAAAAAAGGATCATTTTGAAAATGGTTTTATATTAAAAAAAAAAAAAAATCCTTCTGGCAGCGCCGATAAATTCAGGCTGACACGTCCACCTACAGGGAATGATGAGTCGGAGTGTAATCTCTGCTAAGACGGGCTTTCTTGTTTTGTTTTTTTTGCAGTGTGGTTGTGTATGGAGGGCAGGGACCATGCAGCCTGAATTTAAACTGACTGAACTCTCTCCATTAGTGGCTGTGGAGCCCAGAATAGGGGGAGTGGGGTGGGGGGTGGAGGTGGGGGGGGTCCCCCCCCCTCCCCGTTCTCCCCTTTGCTTCTCCTTTTCCAGCTTTCTCACAAAGGCCAGGGCAGGTCGCTGAAATCGACGGGGCCCCCCAGGCCGGCGTCGGCCTCCAGCAGGGACATGATGACGGCCATGGCCGCCTCGTCGTTGCTGGGGCTGCTGGAGCCGGGGTCGTCCATGATGTCTATGCTCAGGTGGGAGTTATCACCTGGAAGAGAGTGACGCAAGTGAACGAGGGTAAAACACCCACATCTACAGGCGAGACGGTGTGTTTAGTGTGTGTGTGTGTGTGTGTGTGTGTGACACTCACTCATGATGGACTGGTTGGAGTAGGGGTAGCCCACAGAATCGGGTCCAGGAATGATCCCTGTGCTCGGCAGCTCAGGCGTACCTCCGTTCTGAATCTGGAGACGCGACACATGAAGTAAAAGATCACTGATCACAGATCAGCCTCAATCAGAGCTGCAAATGTTTCTCTCCACACGTCTGATCGAGGAGCACAGGAAGCACTAATTTTGATTTTGGTTGTAGGGGAGCTCAGAAGATCACATATCTCTACAAGTTAATGCTTTTACTTATCAATCAAACCCTGTTTGGAGCGTTAGCTCGTCATTTTTAGCTCACAGGTGTCCCTTTGTGAACAGACTCCACCCGTGATCCTTCAGTCAGCTCCGGTTTTCACGACACCCGATTCATGCCAACCTTGCGTTTGTATTTTACCTTCTTGCCCCCCGGGGAGCAGGTGTCTGGTGGAGGGGTGCTGGTGATGTTCAGAGGGCTGGAGCCACAGCTGGAGGGGGATGAGCCCCGAATCCTAATGGACACACACACACACACACACACGGGTTTGAGACTCTCCCTGGACCAGAAGAACCTGCACCTTTCCATTCAGACGCGAAGTACTAACATCTGAGTGCGTTGCCATGACAATAAGTTGATGTTACTTCAATCGGTGATGGCAGCAGTGGGAGACCGTTCTAATGACCTCCCACAATGAAGACCCTTCTCTACTCTATCTTACTTTAATTACACAGAACAAACTAACGGCAGCCTCGACTTTGATAGAATGAGATCCGAGGCGTACAGTCGTCTGGTGTGACTAAAGCCGCAAACAAGCTGCTCTGGTGGATCTTGGATCTTCCCCACCTTCTCCATGCAGCTCGTACACAGGAGGGAACAGTCCTCGTTTCAGCCTCTCACCTCTGGATCTCCATCACTTCCTCTGCGATCATGCGCCCAATCTTGCCGGCTCCTGCTCTCGTGCCGCCGGGGATGCCGGGCACCGTTTGCAGCGCCCGTCTTCCTCCACCTAGCAATCAGGACAAGATTTTATTCGTTGTGAAGAAGAGAAGAAGGTGCAGGCAGAGGCGGTGTTTCAGGATGAAGCTGGATGTTACCTTCTGAGGTGAGAACGCTGTCCATGCTCTGTGGGGAGGCTGCAGACTGGGGGTAGTCTGATCCTTCCATCATAGGACACCTGAACAGATGAACACACACACACACACACACACACACACGTGTGGAAACGTTCTGATATCCGTCAGCGACGTGTTTTCGGGGTCCTCAGCTACTTACGAGACAACGGTGTTGGTGGAGACGATGTACTCCACCTCCTTAGTCCAGGGGTTCATGAAGCTGAACCATCGGCTCCTCAGCGTGATGAAGGAGCCGTCCTTGATCTTGAATTTGTAACAGTTGGTGTTGATCTTCTCTCTCATCTGAAGAACTGTGGACATCGACGAGGTATATTAGACTTCCAGACAAAGTTTTTCTGATGCAGACTCAAAAAAGGAGCAGAAGAAAAATCCCAGAATGCTTTGCAAAACAGAGGCGACGTGAATGAAAGATGGCTAGAGAAAAGATGTTCAGAAATGTTATGAAATCATAGGAATGTCTGATTAATCTTTCCATTTCCTAGATGACCTATTTGAACCTCCACCCCTGATGAATCCGTTGTGTGAGGCTGTTAAAAACGAGGGCAGCGTTACAAAGAGGAACTCAGGTACCTTGTCTGTGACACTCCGCCAGGTGGCCGATGTCGTCCTGATGGAAATACTCATAGAAGGAGGTTCCCAGCAGCTCCTGGGGCAGGTAGGCGAGGATGGCGGTGGCTCTGGAGGGACACACAGACAAGAGGGAAGGACGTCATGTTTACTTACAGCTGCCAACAACACGCTGCTCCACAGCCACAACAACTTATTCTGATTTTACTAAGGACAACGTTCATGGTCAACCAGCGTTCAGGAAAATTTCCTGTGTAAGGATCACAGAGAATAAATGAAATGGAACAGGAAATGGAACAGAATGAACTGAAACCACCTTTGACAAATCAGGACAGGGGATGTTCAACTAGTCTATTGTTTTAATGTTCAACACGTTAATATCAGGATGTGTTCCTGCTGAGATGTGTGCCACTTTGCACTATTCAATCTGAGCGTTTTGTCGGCGGCCTGCTATCCTTTATACTGATGCGTTGTAATTTGAACAGGTCGGGCCCAGATGAACAGCGGCTGGTGGACAGAACATGCAGTACATGTTACAATAGACCTGGGAACACTGGGACACAGCCTCTGCTCGCAGGGAGCCTCAACAACCCCTCGCCGGCGCCGAATGAGGTCCCACGCTGCTCCGGTCAAGAGCTTAAATGTCACTTCATTCTGACATTTTCATTTTCTACACAGCATTTATGTCCTATTTGTTCCTTTTTCCACCCCAATGGTTCAGACTTCTATGCCAGACATCACATAATGCCGAACAGCGGTCCAAAGCGGTCCGTAGCTTGCGCCAAACGAAGGAATCAAAAATCAAAAATGGTAACGGGAAGCACCACTATGAAACAAAGTACAGAGCAAAGTTATCCCCTGAAGTCCGGGCTGAGGGCAAAATAACGGAGCAAAATGGAAACGAATGTTCACTGAAGGCATTGGCGGATTTTGGGGCAACTTAAAAAAATCTTTTAGTGATGGGACAGTTGTGAAGGAAAGTTAGAATCTTGTTGAGACATTATCTGAAGGAAAACAGAAAGATGAGGAGTGAAAAAAATCAAACAAATCCCGATGTCAACTTCAACAGCAACCAGAAAATCACAAATATCAACAGCTTGATGCAGCTATTCAGAGAGCATAATGCATGTCGACTTGTAGCTGTGTCTCAGCTTTTTACACCGTGAAAATGATCAAAAACAAGTGCCGTTCTAGACTGACCAATGAACACCTACTTGTCTGCATGACAATGGAACTGAGTCCATTCCAACCAAGATTGAAATTACTGGCAGGACAGTCACATGTCCATTTCTCCCATGAAGAAAGTTCTGTTTGCATTTTTCCCCTGAAAGAGTTTTTTGTTTTTGCTTTCTGAAGGTGTTAATGCTTTTCTTATCTTTAAGTGTAGGCCTTCAGTTCTTTTGGCTGGGGCGTCTTTAATTTACAAGAAAAAAAGGATTATTCAGCTCTGTTTTCACTTTATTTTTCATTCTGAGGTTTGTGTCGTCTTCAATCTAACATAAACGCTTTAAATTTATTTGCCGGGGTCTACTTTTATTTATGGTAAAAGAACTAGCTGTGCACTCAGTTAAACATATCCTGCATTTAAATTGATAATAACTTAAAATGTGGACATAGGGGCTATAAGACACAAACTGGACTTGGGTTTTGACCTTTTACTAAGAGGAAATTTTAATCACTGGACCTTTGTGACTTAATCGAATACCCCTGTTCTAATCCTACTGTGAGCTGCAGCGCCTACTAGTGGTAGACGGCCGCTACAGTTGGCAACGTCTTAAAGCCACATTTGACAAGGAAGATAATAAAGCTAACTGTGAGTAACTTTTGACGAGGCTCAGCTAACAATTCCGTCCAAACGCAGCTTTATGTACCTGCTAGAAAAAATGACGTTACACTTTTATTGCAGAGATTCTCCTTTTTGCATTCTATACATTTCACTGATCCTACGAGTAACAACGGTGGAGCTGTAAAGGGCATGGAGGGCATCAATCTGGAGCGTGATCTGAGCTGTAGCACTGGGCATTTCTGCAGCATCAGCGGAACAATGATGGAGTGCAGAGTCAAGAGGAGGATATAATGGACTAAAGAGCGTGATCAGCTCGATTGTGCCTCGCCATCAACATTTCTAAATGTTACCATCTTGAGATGAGATGGGAGTCAAACCTGTGGCACCAACAGTAGAACTAAGGGAGCTAAAGGCACTGAACCAGTTCACTAAACTGTCAAACTGGAACTGGAGTACATTCACATCCATCCACTCTGTCTACACTCTAAAAGATGCGATGGACAGGAACTAAACACCACCCCCCGACTCAGCAGACAATCAACTTTACGCTGCCTTTAAAAGTCAAACTGAGGTTCAGGAGGTTCAGTCCCTTCGTGTCTCACCTCTGGTCGACGAAGACGAATTTCCCGTCGATGGCGTGCCGGGACACGTACTCCGTGGGCTTCACCCTGATGTCTGCCAGGCTGGGCTGGGGGACGATGTGGGGGTGCAGACGGCCGATGGCCACCAGGCAGCTCAGGTTGCAGCCCTCGTTGTCGGGCTCGTTGTCCTCGTCGAGGCCCATCTTGGTGGGCGGCCAGCTCTTCAGGTAGCCCGTGCTGTGGATGGTGCAGAAGCTCTTGCGGTCGGCTGCAATGAGAGGAGGAATACGGGAGCAGAGGTTATAACTGGTAATGAACCGGGGCAGTCGTAGCGGGAGGTCATGCCCGCGCTGTGAGGATGATTGGAAATTATTATAGTTCAGTGACCTGAGTCTGACAGAGGTCTGAACTGTGATCATAAAACCTGCTCTGATTAAATAAGAGGATTCAGAACATTTGATGTCGCCTTCCTCTTTAATACAATAAGACCTTTTCATCGGTCATTGTTAAAACAAGAAATTAAAAAGCTGCACATTGCATTTAGATCATGTCTGACACCTTGTAGGAGGATCTAGGTGTTTGCTTTACATCACTAATACCTTGAAACACGAACATTAGGATTCCCTCTCATTTTGTCTGCATATCATTTAGATATAACTATTACTTTAGACATAAAGACCATTGCAGGCACAATTTCATGCTTCTTCTAGGCATCCATTTAAATGTGACTGGTCTGAATAATAACCAGACCGATGCTGGGGTTGGGCTGCGATGAGTAACCAGTGAGGACACTAATGGATCCATTCTAATAAACACTGTTTAGATGACTTCATGTGGTTCAACACTGACCTGCCAACAGATTAACAATCTATTTTACGCACGATTTCAGGCGTCACATGTCATATTTTTAACTCAAACAGATGCCTAAAGCAGTCATGTAAACGCTTACGGTTTACTGAACTACCATCCAGAACTACCAACATTTATCTGATTCTGTTTTCAGTACAAAACTACACTGATTAGGCCGTGAGCCTTCAGGATTGCTGAAACATGGACGACTTTGCGCAGCAGAATGCCTGAGCCTTTCCAGCAGCTTTCACCACACTGCCAGTGTAAACGGCTGGTGTGACTCACAGGAAGCAGGATGTTGGTGCAGGCCAGCCACCGACCGACTGGAACGAACGAAAACTTTTCTAAAATGCTGACCTTATCTGGGCATCTGAGGCTGGATGACGTTTGGACTGGATTTTCTCCTCTGTGTACTGGGTGGTCCTGTAGTACCGAGGAACCACAGCTGACCAAGATGAGGCTTCTGTTTCTAACAATAGATTTGTCTTAACATCAAATGTTTGCCAATGTTTTTTGTTTTGAAATAATTCTCAACGCTGACATAGAAGTCATCACCACAGCCTCCGATTTGTTAAGCCAGTTTATTACATGACACAACTCCTTTTCTTTCCATCTTGAAGCCACAAACCATGACGCCAGAAGAAGAACAAAGTTTTCCTCCATGAAATATTCAACGGAACTCTAAAACTTCATTCAACATAAATGGCAACACAGCCGATAAGGAGCGTGACTGAGCTCGAATGGCCTGTAAATGTTCTTCCCTTTCCACTCCAGTTCCTCCCATCAGCCACTGCACAGGGCGACATGCAGGCAGCCATACAGTAGGTTTCATCTGCTCTCAGAACACTGCGGCACGGATCACGCAATGCGGTGGACGGACACTGGAAATGTCCCATTCAACAAGACTCCTCACAGGAGAGGAAGACTTACAGCTTGATAAAAGCCAGAATGTCACCAGTAGAGAATTAATTGGAGTTAATGCCGGGTTATGAGCGTTGTGGGTTGACCGACAGCTTCCCTGCTCCTTCAAGTTGATGCCGAGTTCCTGTGATGTCAGTATTTCTCATAATGGTATGGTAAATGCATGAATAACTGAGACGTCCTCCGCCCCAATTACTGTTCTGCTGCGTTCACAGATGTGTTCACACCTGACTCCAGGCAGGTGTGAAGGAACCCAAACCTAACTTGAAACAAAGCCTTGTGTATTTTCTGTTGCGTCACATGGCCCGCAGCAGCTACAGCCTCAGACTGAGCTGCTTCAGCCCCAGTGTTGTGCAACAGATAAATGTGTGTGATTTTAGGAGCAATTCAAAACCTTCAAAACTATTGGTGATGGTGAAACCCCCATGGAAACAGCATTATATATAATCCTTGTAAATATTTATTCAAGGATAACTGTAACCTTGGTAACATTAAGGTCTATCTGAAAGTGGAAAGGATTTTCAACAGATGTGTGTTGTGCTTAAATTATCTTTTTTTTCAAGCCCGTATACAAAAGGTGTGAAATAAGAAAGACTAACACCTTTAACATACCCCCATTTTTTGCACAGCACAAAACATTTCTGTCTACTGCTCATTATTCACATTGTGGTGGATAGAATCATTTTTTCACAACTCTTTCTGAAACCAGAGGACAGAGGATAATTTTCTGAATATTTTCATTTTCAGCTGGAGGTGTAAAAGCTCCAATCATTCTCACTGCAGCCGGCCCCACAAACTCCACCGTTTCACACAACTCTGGAATATAATTACACTGTGCAGAAGGGAACAAAGTCCAACAGTCTGGAGAAACAGGAGTGTTGTGTAGTTTGGAGCAGAATACCTGGCTTTGTTTTGGACAGCTATCAACAATGTGGTTATATTAGGGTGAAGTTAATATAATAATAAGTACATTTAATGAAGCAAACTTCCTGGTTGTGTAACGGAAATGCTCTCATGCCAACTGGGGTGTGATTCCTGGTTATAATAAGGATGTGCTTTTAATGGAGAAAAAAAAAAAAAAAAAAAAAAAAAAAGGAGCAGCAGGAAATTAGGCTTCTGGTTTTCACATGAAGGAAGCTAAAAGGCTGGAAATGAAAAGTGACTGGTGTGATGGCAGAGAAAGCCTTACGTGTTAGGGCAAGACAATTGCTTTATTCCTTTATATTACCTCTACGAGAAAATCACACTACCTTTTTTCTTCGAGCATGTGGAGGGAAAGTCTTTATCTTCTACTTTGACGGAGGGCCTGTTGCATTTCATTCTGCAGAAAAATGACCGTCTGGCTCCAGAACAGAGTCTAGATGGACCGGGGGTGATGTCTGTCTTCACCGGGAGGCCAGCTGTAGGTAAAATTTAACAAAGCAGCAGGTCAGAAATCAACATTTTTTATTATATATTTAAATCATGTCCAGATCGCAATCAAGTGTTCCATTTTGTACTATCCTCATAAAATAGTCGTCCTTTTTTTCAACCGTGTCAAACACAAAAGTAAAATGAAAACAACATAAGGAAAGTACATTTTAATACTGCATTCAAGAGTCTGATGCCTCCCATTGCTAAGTCTCTCTTTCTTTTTACCTTTTGCACAAATATAAGCGTTGAAAGAAAGATCTTGTTCAATTTTTTCCACCTTTGTTTGCAATATTTTTTGAAATTACCGTCCCCCCCCCCACGTTCAGAAAATATAGTCAGTGTTATTTCTTCTTTTTAAAGCTCCAGCTCAGATTTGTTGGAGGAACAGCTAGTCACACAACAGCTGCTGATGCATAATCTAAGGCACGAGAAGCAGAAGTACTTAAATGCGAGTGTTAATTTACAGCATAAACAAATTATCTTATTTGCAGCAAACCTTTTTGTGTGGTTTACAAAGACTACCAAAGGACAATGGAAATAATAATCAACTCAATACTTTTGAATGTTAGAATGCAGCCTTGAGATTGCTTCCTGCCACAGAGTTCACACAATGGTCGTGCATGTTTGTATTTGGTCTCACTTTTAGCGTCAATGAGTCTTTCTCGTGGAGCCGTATCAGAAGAGGACAGCTGCTCCTTCACCTTGGCGATGTCCTTGGGATGAAGGTAGTCGAAAAGGCTTTGACCTATCAGATCGTTCTGGAGGCAGAAAACAAACAGCAGTGAAAGAAATGAAAGAAGAAAGGAGACATAATATGAACAACAACTAAAGGCACCAGTTAAAACACGCTACTGCTTCTCTACTGCAAACAGCTTTAAAGTTTTCCATTACTTGTGTCCACAGAATAAGCAGGTCATGAAGACAACTGATGATCTGCTGATTGAACAAGATTAATAATGAGAGGACTTTGACCTGTTGTGTAATTTACAAAATGACCTAAAAATATAAGGTTTAGCTGTGAAACACAAGAGGTTGTTTTACAGTAACTGAATAAACCAGTCTTTGGAGTAAAAAGCAGAAAGTGCTGTGGCTCCTGTCAGCATACTTGGCTGTAGTTGAGAATCTTGTACACGGATTCGGATACGAAGAGGATCTTTCCACGGTCACACCCGACCACAAACAGGAAACCATCGGCAGCCTGCATTCCCCGACAACCCCCCCCCAAAAAACACCACAGTGAATTCATGACTTCATGAAATGTCTGTTCTGCATAATGAAACAGACTATTCCAATGAAACAATCATACATGCTTATGTATAGCTTGTAGTTTGAGGATCATCGTTTGTGGCACAGGTCAGTAAGTGACGGGAATGATGAAGCGAGCTGCCCTGTCTGACACCGTGCAACAATAAAAGTTTTATGCTGCACTCACCCTTAGTATCAAGTGCTTCAATTCATCATCTGAGAGGAAGGAGGGCTTGTAGTTGGCCTCTGTGTAAGGGTTGGCTGCACCTGCACACAACATACATGTGCTATCATTTACACATGTTCCCTCCCATGTGTGAAAGGTTCCTCCAGTCTACCATATCACCTTCACGCTGATGAGAAATACTGTGATTCTATGCATCAGAATTTTCTTCAAGGCTCATCTAACACTGTATGTGAACAATGATTATCAGAATTATAACTTTAGTCTTTACTCTTTTCCCTTTACAGATCTAGTTTCACTTCTCGACCAAATCTGATCCGAGCTGCGTCTTCGGCACCAACAACATCTTCCCTTTACCTTCGCACACATTGATCCCTCACAGTGTGAAACAAAACGCTCACCTCTGAGCGTCTTCATGTGCTGGACAGCCATGCGCAGGACGGTCAGCTTGTCCAGCTTACGGGACATGGCGTTACAGGTGGGCACCAGTGAAGCCAGCTCATCGATGAAGCTGTTCATCTTGTCCCTGCGCCGCTTCTCGATCTGGCTGTGAGCCTCTCTGAGGAGGAAGAAGCACCAGACATTAGTAGACGATATTAGGGCGATCATTCCCTCTCTCTTCCCATCGTCATGAATCCAAGTAAAAAAATGTATAAAAAGTCACTCTGGTTGCATTACACAAAAAGAACACTGCACAGATTGGCTGTAACATCAGGCGAGTTAGTTACCAACGGGCGACAGCTTGTCCTTTACCTTAGACTTATCTTGTATGACATTAAAAAAAGCTAAGAACACTGCTCTCCAAAAATGAAATGACATTTTTGATGGCAAATCTGCAAGAAAACTTCCAGCTTGTCTGCCCTGCCGTCACTATCAGCGACTGAGTGGAAAAGACTTCACACAAGAGTAGAGGAGTTTGTCATCAGCCACTGGGTTTGCTCTTACAGTCCCTCAGTTCCACATAATGCTTGGATCTATACACTTGAATGTATAAAGTTTCATATGATCACCTTACACAAAGCTCTCTCTGTTCCTAATCACACAGTGACATTTAATTCATGTAAGAGAGACTAGATGGCAGGGGAAGGAGAAAGAGAGAACAGAGAGACGGTTTTATACCTGGCATTCTTAATCCGGCCCTGCTGGTCACTGAAAGCACAAACAAAGGAATATTAGAGAATCCACCAAGAAGGAAGGATCATTTAGAAGGTTTGAGGGTAAAATAATGGAACACGGTGTGTTATGAAGAGAGCCAAGGGATGGATGTCGACACTTGTTCTGTTATCAGCCTTGTTTCTTGAGCATTCAGAGCATTAAATCTCATACAACAATTAAATACTTCAATCTGTTGATTGGTTTAATACAAGCATGACATCAACCTGTCTCACACACAGGTGAGTAGAATGTTTAACAATGGGAATGATGTCACTGCCCCCCCCACCCCCCACCCCCAAATTTGATTTCTTCACTCCTTTCAGTACAGATTGAAAGAAGGACATTTAGGATGGTCACAGCTGAAATGAACATTTTAAATGATCGTATTTCACTTTCAAACCAGATAAACTGAGCTTGATGGGTCACAAACAGCAACTCCATTAACGGTCCCATTTTGCAAGTGGGGGCCGTTACTGTGTGTGAAAACCACAACAGCATGATGTTCCGTTTATCTGATCAAACATCTTATTAAGAATGTATATTTGAATCAGTTCTTGATTAACCTGACTCTAAACAAACAACTCATCAATGATGGAAAAATAATTCTGTCTCCTGGTACCATTATTGTTTTAATACAGTCAGGAGAAAGTAGGTCCAGTGGAAACTGCTGACGTGAGGTCTGTGAATTATTCACAGACACCATGAGAGCAAAGATGCTGCAGCTCCAGTCACATGAGCACCGAAAAGTAAATTCCATACACTGTCAGACGTCTTCAGAAACTGATCTTTCACAAGTTTAGCCAAATCTGTCTGTTTTGTTAGACGTCAGTAGACGTAAGAAGGAAAATATGTTCCTAATAATTTGGGGAAAACCAGCTGCTCTTGTCGGGTTTAAGTCATTTAAAGGGAAACTTGAGAAGTATGGAGATGGGTAATACTGCGGCAAGCACAACAATACTGAAGGTCTAGGCGGTTGCTTCGACGGTAATGATGATTTCTTACCTCCCCAGTTTATCTTTGTCTGGGTCCATGTCACTGATGACAAGACACGAGTGTTAACAAGAACATCAGAGAGCACTGAAAAGGTTCAAAGCTTTCAGGGGTTCATTAGGTTCGTTTTTTTTACCCCGTTTAATATTTCATGGTGAAAAATCAATTTGAGTTGCTGATGTGTCAAAGTGTGATGAATTAAACTTGCTGCTGCATTAAATCTATAAAAGTGAGTCTCTTTGGAACTTACTCGAATGAGAAGCCATCAATTCTGCAAAGAAACACAAATTCACAGATTAGTGTTGTGTCATCAGCAATGTGAGAAACGTGTCAAATGTATGATAGCACACATACAGTTTATTCTTTAGCCACCGTCACACAAATCACAGTAGTGACTGTACGATCAGCCAAGAGGTTAATGATGCCAGACAGACTCCAACTGAATTTCTTTACACATCACAGGCCTGTCTAAAACCCTTTGATTTTCATCATTTTATCTTCATATTATCTCTTTTTTATCTCCTTCACTGTATCCTTACTGGTAGTCGGTGGTGCTGCCCTTCCTCTTGCGTGTGTAGTCCATGCCAGGTGTACTGATGGAGCTGGAGATGAGGTCGGTAGAACCGGGGGACATGAAGTCAGTCATTGTAGACGAGATGTCCATCCGTTGGTCTGCCATCAGGTCATCTGCAGAGAACAGGAGTTCAGGAACGGGTGAGGAGTGGCTGAGGAACAAGCGTCTCTGGAATAACCGAACGCTGTTTTCTTACTGTTACCAGAGCAGCGAACAGAAGTGGGAAAAAAGAAATCATTATGTGCCGTGTTCTTGGAAAACCAAACCTTTTTTTTTTTTTTTTTAAACTTTTGTTTATACAGAGCTGAGGTCAGTAGATAAGGGAAACTCAACAAATAGAGACTGTTTCCAGGAATAGTCATTAAAGCACACATGTAGGGTAAAGGATAGCACACATAAGGCCATGTTTCCTCTAATACTGTACAGGTCAAGCAGCCTGTAAGGAGACACGGCAACATATCGACCGTCTGATCTGACCGTTGTTTGTGCGTTGTTGCTAGGACGGGTGGAGTGAATGATCTTGCTCTTTACAACAAATCTTTGCTTGACAACATGGTTCTCTGATTACAGCAGCAGTTCGGACAGGAAGTCGAATACACTGAAGGAGACGCAGACATCAACTTACAAACAGCCCCTATGTGGTGGGGCTACGACATCAATTCACCCATCCAATGTCAAACGTAAGCTTAGATAAGTTTTTAAATAAACTTAATCAGTTTGTGTAAAAAGTTAAAATTTTCATGCCAGGGTTAACTTAATAGAGGCGCTAAAATATAGAAGGTGACTGTCCTCTCACCCCGTCTTTACATTCTGACTCAGAATAAAAGAAGCCTCCAGCGGTCACAGGTCGGCTTTCTTAAACACAACGACAGGACATGATCGGGTAGAGAGATGATAATGGAGATGATGAGAGAGGAAGAGCATGTACTTCTTCCTGGGACCAGGAAGGATCACCATTACAGTCTTGTGCTGTTCCAACACAAATAAAAACTGACCAGTGACGTGATGAAGGACTAAATACCTGAGCTAATTACAGTAGAACCCACAGACAGAAAATAACCACAGCACAAACCCCAGTAGCAGCAGAGTAGTATATTATTAATGGTTTCCACTATAATGTTAACATACTTTTTCACATATCTGTAATTCAAATAGAAAATGATGTAAACTCAAATCAATAAGGTGCATACAAGTCCACTTGATTGTTTTAATGACAAACAAGGGAGGATGATGGAGGGACAGACAGCAAATGCAAAGAAAGCTAGAACAAATAATACACAACAACTGCAGCTTATCGAGTCATTCTCTCCTTGTGGACACTTTTACATTCAATCATTAAAAGTTAGATACATGCTCAAATAGGCAATCCATCAGTCACGTTACCTTTACTGACTGCAGCACGTGGTGACAAGAAGTCCGTGTTAATAAACATAAAGGTCAGGGTCAAACTGATCTCTGTAGAAACGGACTGTTCCTGATTAAAAGGCCCAACAGTAACGTCACTCACCACAGATGTTCATCACAGCCTCTGTGTTAAAGTCATCTCCTTCCATCCACTCTTGAGCCCTCAACTGTGAACACACAAACATACCGTGTCTGAAAAGAACTGGCAGTTCCTGCAGAAGAGAGGTCATTCTGTAACTGCGCAGTTTAACAAGTTGTAAAAAGACAAGCGTGAACACTCCAGTCGCCACGGGCGTATTTCACCGAAGACAGATAGAAGGAAGTTTTTGAAATTGTTCCTTCAATTGCTCAAAATATCTATGCAGTAAATAAGATGTGTAAATAAAGCCTTATGAAAATATATAAGTTTTTGAGTAAAAATCTGGAATCCGTCGTCAGAAATTTCACTCGTTTTTCTCTTGTAAACTAACAAACCTTGTTTACTTGTGTAAACCAACTGAAATCATTCTTTGGAATCCAATCTGAGGCATCGATCAGAAACCTTTTCTGTTGGCAGCAGGAGGATAAATTCTCATTTCTGCTGCCATTGGGCGCTCAAAGGGCTGATTTAAATTACGCAAGGTATTACTTAAATTCAGTCCAGGAATATTCTGTTTCTTTAAATATTTTAGCAAGTTATTATTTTATTTAATCAAACTGAATAGTATAAGCAACATCACTCTTGAGATATATGATGTATTTCCTACATTTTCTGTGCATACAAGGTCAAAACGTCAAAAGTATTTTGTAATATAATATCACAATACACTTCAAAATATAGTCATTTTAAAATGGAAGGCAGCACCAAAACCAACATGTGGAATGATAACTTTTCTTCCTTTGTCCTTAATGTCAGAAACTTTATGCAACCGTATGTTCCATTTGTACTAGTTCTATTCTTTTAGCAAACAGTCTGAAGCCTGCTGCCTCTGACAGGAACGCCACTCGTCAGCTTTGAAACCAGTTTCAGAGGTCCAGTACAACATTCACTCAGTGCAAGGTGGGTTTCATGCTGGGTGGGTTTAGCTGTGATGTGATACAGCCGATATAACTCCCCTCCCACCCACCCATCTTTAGAGATCCGCATACAGTCGAGGGGGGAGAAGTGACATTTTGATGAAATGATGTGCACAGCACAAATCAGAAGGCTCTGACAGCAGCTAGCTACAGTTAGCAGCAAACTCAAAAAGGAACAAATATCAAGCCCTGTCTTAACATTAGGAAGACAGCGCAAGTTTGGGGAACTGCTTCCCATTCAAGCCCATCATGCGATCAATCACAATGCGACACGACAGGGAAGTTAAATGTTGTTTTCTAGCCATCTTAATCCATTCTTTACAAATTACACAGGACATCTGTGCCAAAGTACCATCACGCTTCTTAAGCTCATGGAAAGTTGGCTTGTTATTTATAATGACACACCAGAGCTGCTTTGTTCCGCCATCATTTTGTTCAGCGCAAACATACAAAAGACGTCATAAAGAGTCCCGTTGCAGCGCTCTTGAACCCTTTCTACCAAGACGAATGCCAAGACGAACCCTTTCTACCAAGACGAATGCCATCTAGGTCAAAGGTGGAAGCAGAACAAAGAAGAATCCTCTTCTGCGTCAGTGACTGCTTGTACAGAAATACACTCATAAGTCACACCTGCTATTTTAAAAAGACAACATCATACCATAGTAGTGACTGGAAACACAGGCCTATGTCAAAGTGTCATGTCATAGATTTTACTATTTGCACTTCACAGTGCTGTATAAAGAGATTAATATTTTTCTTTTCTGCAAAATATTTGTGACAAAAGAAATACAAATTTAATCTGATAATGATAATCCAATCTGGAAAAATATCCTACAACGTTTTGGAAGCAGCTTTACGACAGGCATGCCACAAATCATTTGCTATCTTGGACGTGGCATTGAAATAATCATCCGACACAAAGCCCATTAATCATGAGCAAACCTTAGAAAGTATTCACAGAAACCATCACAAAATAAATACATAAAATATATATAATAAAAATGCTTAAATAGTGCCACACCAAAGAGCACCAGCTCAGTACTTTGCTATTGCATGTAGAAAGATTTATAGAAAAAATGTCGAACGTTCTTTGAGGTATACTCCAGACCCAAAATGAGACAGAGGGATAAACTGACTTATTGAAGGATCTCATTCCTTCATCCTACATCTTACTTTGTCTGTGGCCGAGGTGGAAAAGGGATGGATAACTTTAAAACACAGGGCCTCTGGCCACAGCTGTCCCTGGTGCAGAAGCATAACAGCAAGGAACTTCGGGTGTTTTTCTGACTCATATAAATGAATGCTTAATCGAGACAGAAATATCCCCACAAAGTCCCTGATGGGGATTACATTGCAAACTGCCAGTCCAGCCACCTGTATCATGATATTTCCTTCTCCACTTGTGAGTAGAAAACCATCCAATTTCACAAACGGTTGCTGAGAAAACAATTAGTTGGACTCCTGTAAGTAGATGGACATGGTCCCCAAAAACAAATCAAATTTCAAATAATCTAATATGAAGTGCTGACAATCACATCAGCACTTCATATGATATTACCGGTACTCTTGTTCAGGAAGGACTAGCTATCATGACATAGCCCCAGTTAGCAAGACAAATTAGCATTCGACAATTGTCACGAGTCAGACTGCAGGACAAATTACTTCCTGAGTTCCAAATGAAACACAAGTGGGAACAGCATGTGCACAATGAATAGAACTGCTTTAGTTACCTGTATAGGAAACTGGAACAGGTCTCCTGCTTGGGCCTGGTGCTGTCTGGATCAGTCCTGGTCTGATTCTGGTTTGTTTCAGTCTGACCAAGTTAAATCCAGTTCAATATGATCACTCTGCTCTGATACGAGCCGATCCTCAAGCTGCTGGTGCAATCCGTCGACACCTGGACAGATTAAATGATATGTCAAAAATATGACCTAAATAAATGTAAATAAAATAATAATATAAATAACAATATTAACAATAATGGAATAATTAAAACTATTTGCAAGAACAAATTTGGACTGAACACCAATGAGTTGAAGAAAGGCGATGTGGAAAACATAAAACTCATAAAAGGTCAGATTCATAATGATTGTTACTAAAATTCAGGATTCTTGACAAATAGAAAAAAATAAGATATTTCTCTCATCTCAGTTCATAACATGTTAAAAAAAAAAAAAAAGAAAAACTCAACTGAAAGGACAACAGAACACCCATCCAGTAAACAACAGGGGTCTTCTATTACTGTCATCATCATTCTCATCATCCCCACCGGAGGAGGGCTGACCTTCTGGGTTTCCAAGTCTTAGCTGAATATAGTTACAGTTGAATACAAAAAGCTCATAATGTATAATACCTGAAAGGCACACAGTGACACGACACCTTCAGGTTGTGTGACATGATGTGACACACTCGTGTACAGTGGGTGGCGGTATGCACCATAAGATCTTTGCAGTACATCAGTGAATTCAGAAGAACCGCTTGTTGTGTATCAGCATGGAGGCCAAAGGCAGTCAGCGGAGCATTAATGGCTTTTCTCCACAAACAGAAGCGTCTGCCAGCGAGTCGTCTCCCCTGTCGTCCTCCCCGAGTCCAGCCAAGCTAAACAAGCTCTCACAGTCCGAGCTGGTGTGACTCATCTTTGTTTATGAAAGCAGATAGTTTGAAGCTAGCTGTACGCTGTCGCCAGTGTGCTGGGTAGCTTTTTGGATATGTTCCCGGGGGTAACTACTTGTTAGGGGCGTTATAAAATTATTGTTGTACAGAACGTTTTCGGTGTTGTTCCTTCACAACCTCTTTTTGGCCTCAGACACAAACAACTGAAAGACTTGTTTTCCTCAGTTACAGAGAAAGAAATTTCCACACTGGTGAAGACATTTTTTTTTTTTTTTTTTTGCTGTTGTGGTTCATGCTTTTTATGTGTGTTTGTGACGTCTTCTGTACGTGACATAAAGAAATATGTAACCGACACCTTACCAACCATAATGAGACTGATTGGCCCGTCATGGATCATAGCAAAATAAGCTTCCTGGCGCCAATCGATTGGTCACCTGATCTATTGGTCGACCAATGTCTCATGCCAGTAATGCATGAATGTACCCGTGTAATACATGATGACACACAACAGAAGAACATAAGGCACTGACATCATGCACTTTAGTCCATAATATCTTATTTGCTGCTTTAAAACAGGAAATATTTACTGTAAATCTGTGCATTCTTACATTCTAACATCATAATGTTCACAAGATTGAAATACTTTTAACAAAAATTCAAACAAAAGGTATTTTGTCATTTTTGGTGGAATACAGCATGTTAAATGACAAACTAAAAAGCCCAGGAAGCAGAACGCTACATGAGGACAGACCCAGAAAGCTTTTTTACATGGACAAGGGGAAAACCACTGTCATGATTTAAAACTGAAAGGAGCTGGTGCTGCAATGGAAACTGGGTCAGCCAGTCTCTATGGTCTCAAAACTAGGCAGCCTCAATTTCCATCCACCACCTACTTCTGCTTTGTCAGTGAGTCAGCAAGCCATTCATTCAGCTCTTTCCCAGTTCTACACTCCACACCCACTCATACAGTTAGGAAGGAAACAGAAAGACTGTTCTCCTACCAAAAAACACCAACAGTGATTAGTAGGAAGGGATGTTCAGTCGATCAAGCGCTTCATCAATCACAAAAAGCTTTATCAAACTGTGATATGAACCTTGATGGTGAAAACCAAATTAAAAGAAAAACATTCAGTTATATAATGGAAATTCATTTCCTTGGTGTTTAGATGTCCATTAAGGGCGGTGCAGCGGAGATCACTGCTGGCAGAGTTCACACATTTATTCCTGCTGCTTTGGCTTTGTGGATAAACACTACAGAACAGTTAAACTGACTGTACTTTACTTTCTTCAATCACTATAAACCTAGCACTATTTGCTCTATGAAGCGTTACCCTCTCTGCTGTTTTAACAAAATCTCGGGTACTTTAAAAAGTATTTAAATTAAAACCTAATGCTAATTTTACAACAATAAAGAGGAATCAGAAAGCAAACAAATACGTAAAGACCCATCAGTGACAAAATTGTAAATTCCAAAAGTTTAACAGGTAGAGAGAGAGAAGCAATAGGAAGAGGGTATAATCTTGGGGGTACCCAGCCTCTTGTATTGTTCCATAACTGTTAGGAACCTGGGGATCCACTAACAGATGCCAGGAGATTTGTTGAGATGGCAAACTTCAAACAACAGAATTTTGGGAATAAAGGTATTATTTATTAAGATGAAGTCTCCAAACAGAATGGATTATTTCTGATTAATGTTTTCCATAATGTGGGTGCTAATATACTCTCTTTTTTTGCTATTGAATGTGCTGTTTCATAATATGTTTTTCTGTAAACCAGTCACATTTATCAATCATGTCAAAACGAGAATGAAGATGAAGAATGAGGAAAATGAAACTCATTTTATCTACATGCAGTATATTTTTAAATCATCTGATTGTTCAGAATAAGACGATGCAATCTCATGTTGATTACCCATCAATCCAGATAATCATCACTGATCACTGCATTTCATCTTTGCTCGAAAAAAGCCTGTTAGTCTCTGAGCTGTTGGTGTTTTAGGACCATTTCCCTGTCAGATTCAACCTCACTCGTCTCATTACAGATGTCTCTTGACATGAGGTCATTCACCTTGCCTGTTTATGTACAATAAAAATAAGCACACCTTTAGCATAATATCTAATACTTTTTAGCTTGTATGAATGTGCCCACATGTGGATGGCCACTCACCATATTACACACACTGTAGCCACAGAGTACTTTGACTGCATTCACACTTGTATTTAAAACCATCCATTAGCAAACAAGACCATTCACTTGCAGTGTCAAACGTGTCCAATGAACTCAGGGATTTCCACTGGGAGCAGAAAACGACGATCAGACAAATTAAAAGGGAGATTTCCCATTACAGTAAAACCAACACCTGGTTTACATCAGGTCATTTCCAGTCCAATTACTTCACACATGAACTCTCAAAATTCTCAACCAGTGTCCTTATCACAAGAACACTGTAAAATGCATTGTAGATTTCAAATGAAAACTGCTGCTTCTGTTCAATGTAGGCAGGGCTGGCTATGACAGGGCAACTGACAACACAATCAGCATATTCTACCAGGAACAGGGAGTATCACTGTACCAGTCAAATTTTACAAGACAGTCATCTTTTGAACTGCTCCATGAACTAGTACTTGTAATAGCTGCTTTTAGGTAACAAGCTGTTACCAAATGGCCTGGAGCGGCGCTTGTGAGGGAACATGGCTGCTTCCAGATTGTATTATTAGTCTACTATTTCAGCTTTCCAGCGATGCTGACTGTGTAACAATATAAACCACAGAAATTATAGCCGGTTTAAGAAAAAAAGGTGCTAATAGCACTCTGAGTTGCACACCTCCAGTGATAGATTATTTAGGAGAAACAGAACTGGATCAATGTCAGTCTCAAAGGCTTGATTATTTGGTCTGGGACAATCAGCAATAGGAGTTTAACAGTTTAATAGTTAGTATGGTTAAAATTCCTGTCATTAAATGCTAGATGATTTCCTGAGTCCTCAGCACAGAGCATTTACTCAGTAATGCATGTCAGAGTAAAGAATGTGTTTTTACCGCTGTTGGGCTCATAAATGCTGGTTTAAATCAAAAGTGTACCAACCAAAAGCACAACACAATTAGGGCAAATGAATGTAAATAACTTTTTGATTAAGATGCAAAATGTACAATGGATGATTAAAAAGAAGATGGCAAAGTTAAATCTGTTCATAAATACAAATCACAAAAAGCAGTAAAATAAAAAGAAAAGCAATTAAATTGCTGCCAATGAGAAAAATAACAGGAATCAAACAAAAGACTTAACTAATCAATCTAATAAATTTTTTTTTTTAATAAATCTTACCATGGAGCCAGACCTCGAAAAGGATTTATGTGATCAGCAAAATCATAAAACCTATTGTCCAATGAACAGGAGGCCAAGTTAACAAATCTGAGACAATGGTGATATGATTTTAGGTAAAAACATTGAAAAGCTGGTCAGCTGTCAGTGGCCCACACCAGCCAAGGTACAAGAAGAAAAAACACTCATTAGAAGACAATGATCTTTATATCATTAAAAGGAGGGAAACCTAACAACTTTAAATTTGTTTTTGACAAATTCTATAAAAACATCCAGATAAAACTTTGTGTTGGTGATGGCCAGCTTTCATGTAGGAGGCAGCACGATATTAATTCCTGCAAACCCGTTCATTCATTAGCGTCAAAGTCACTGTTCTGCTTGACACAGCTTTTTAAAAAAAGCTTGTTTTCTGTTTTTTTGGTCAAAAATATGTGTTTTTGGTAAACCAGCCTATGTTCTACTGCTGATAACAAACTTTTTTCCTGATGAAGGAAGAGTCTATTCTTTCTTTTGACAGCTCCAGTACATAGTACACAATATACAGCTGCAGTAGTTAAGTCCACAAAAAAATTCAAATTCACTCATTAAAATTAAAAGCTTTAATGCCATGTCAAATTTTCTTTTACAAATGATGTATTTGTTGCATGTGGGGCATAGAACATGAAACATTCATTTAGAAAAGGCTTCAGATATTGATGACTGAATATGAGCCATCAACTTCATCTTGATGTAGTAGCTAAGCAGTAACAGCATGAAGACAGCTGCTTGTCATGTGGATTCATCTTCAATGAGAATTCATCATGCTCTCTCCCAATGTACACAGTATCCATCCATCCATATGGTGTGAAATCATCAATCTAAGTAATTGTCCATAGGAAACCAGGACACCTGAAAACATTCACCAGTAACCACCAAACACGCAATACAGTTTATCTTATTAAAAAGTTAACTCAAGCAAAAGAATCAGGTGTCAGTGAAGTTTGCAAAGTATCATAGAAAGATATACAAACTGCTGGAACAGTTGTTGTACAGCTAAAATACAATTTCAAGTCACATTTCTCAAAAACAGTTAGATCCAAAATCCATCCACAGGGATATGCATTTCAAGCAAAAATAACATTCCTACTCAGTTGGTTCTCCAGGTATTCCTCAAGATTCAAACATTCAACTTACAAACACTCGTTGATACAAGCAACATATCCTACTGCAGTTCCCCTTTTTACCTCAACCCAATCACACCATAGCAGCATAACATTAACACCCCATAAATTGTGATTTCAAGTAATGTCAAAACAACTCAGCAAATCTCAGACTAAGTGAACAGTTTGCTCTGATGTCGGAGTTCATGTGGCCTTTTTGGCTTTCCTGTTGGCGCATCATTTGCAGCTTTCTTTTATCCACAACTCTGAACTGCTGAGCAGGAAACAATCGTCCCCATGAACACAATATATTTATGTTCATGGGGACCTTCGCCAACATGGAGACTGAAGACAACTCAGGGTGAAAGTTATAGCCAGCAATGTAGACTATAGACTACCTGTAAGAAACCTCTGTCGCAACCTGCCTGTTATTTCATATATATTATAAAATTATTGATGGGATTGTCCCACTTCTTTTTCATAACCACTTATTCTGCTTTTGCAGGGGTTGCTGGAGTCTATCCCTGCGGACTTTCAGACAAGAGGCGAGGGGTTGTCTCCCCTGTTAGATGACATAGGAACAAATGTTTTCAGGATAGGTTTCTGCCTTGGAAGTATTAAGTGATGCTAATGTTGAATTCTGAATGTTTTGCAAATTGACGTTAACTATTGATTAACTGAAAGTAATCAAACATAGTGGGGCGTGTTGAACTTTTAATGACCAGGAAGCCAATCACTCACATAAATCTGGAGGAATACCTCAGTGGATTAGAGCTTGGCTTATCCTCTACACCCCCAAAAATAACATTCATTAAGCAGAAAAAGTGATGTAAAAGGTACACTAGGGTACTACAGAATTTTTTTTGTATATGTGTTGTTTTTTAAATCCCGCTTCAAAGCAGTAATGTATTGTAATTGTCAGCGTTTGTGTGTTCATTAGCACGTTAGTCCATTCGTCCATTAGTCCACCAAATATCTTCGCAACCGTTGCAAATAGAAAGATGAAACAAAAAGCACATTACTCGGGTGGCAAAGGGGATGAAAATGAGATGATGACCTTGAGAAAACTAGGTCAAAGTCAAATTTTAACTTTTGTACACTCAGGAACTGGATAAGATGGAAAGGGAGAAGGCCAGTGTGAGAAGACCATAGATCAAAGCTACTGGTTTGATCTATGAAAGTAGGTCAGAGCACTAGCTTTGATCTTTGACCTATGTAAGTAGGTCAGGTTAAGATTTTGAATTCAGGGGTGTCGTGCGATATTGCAGTCTCTGACTGCATTGGTTCTTGTTTTGTCCTGTAATTGTTTCTGGCAAGTCTTAAGGAATAGTATCTTCATATTTACAGTCATAATGGCATTTAAATGACCTCAAATGTTGATCATAGATTGAAGTTTAATTAATAACAACTTACAAACAATTCAGTTTATGAACAACCTCTCATTACCAATTGTGTTTGTAGGTTGAGGACTACCTGTATTAGATTCCATATTCTCTTCTGCTGGTACAGCAACACACCTAGGGTGGTGGTGCCTTCTGCTGCTGTACTCTTCTAGTGGTTTAAAGCAGCCTTTAGGTGTATCACTACTGGGGTGGGCAACATCATATTGTTCACAATAATACCGCCACAGTCATTAAGCTAATAACGTGGTTTCTGACTTGTTGATGTAAGGTCATGCATTTCACATAAATTTAAGCAGGGCACTGCATGCAATGGACGTGGTTTTGCTGCAAAAGAACAGACACAGACAAACCACAGGACTATGCAAACAATGCAACATCGACTTTATTTCACCACTTCAGACAGTCACAGAACCATCGGATCCAGTACGAAGCATGTTAGAGAGGAGTGTTCAGCAGTTAACGCTAGCCACAGCCAACACAAAGCATGCTGGCTCAAAACAACATCACCGCAACTTTGACCAGACATACTCCAGAAGCAAATGCTGGAAAGACATCACTGAAGCAGTCACTACTTGTTTGGCAAAAAAATATGATGAAGGAAATGTTTTTCTAAGACAACATTCCTGCACTGATTTTTGTTTTGTTTTTTACTGCAGTGAGCAGCATTTGATGTACAATATTTTATAGTGTAATATGTTTGTTTCGTGTTAATGAAGTAATAACACTTATTGTGTACAATTGCATTTTGAAAATGTTGTCATAGTATCAAAAATATTGTATATCTTTATTGACAAAATTAATGCATTATCGTGATAGAACTACACTACCACCACATTCAGGCAACATCAAAGTACGAACATAAAGGTATAGAGTAGAAAATGACATTTGTGCACCACTAGAACCCTGATAAACATTTGTAACAATAGTTAACACATATTGTATGTTGGTCACGTCAGAATGCTACGCAATTCTGCTTAAAATATAACCCACATTGTTAGCTCCAGAATAAGACTGTGATAAGCGACAATAAAGAATCTGTTCTCTCTAGGCTTGATCAGAAGCAGCTGGAATCTGCTGCCACAGTGCAACAACTTCTTGATGCCAATTCAAAACACAGACCCAGAAGCTGCTCGCCCTCAACAAACACTTCTAACCACTTCTGACCAACACAAGTGTTTCCAGTTCATCTTTCTGATTAAAACCCAAATTATGTTCAACTTGGCAGGAGTAACCTGAACATGAAAAGTCACTTCATGTCACTTAAATATATTCGCTTCCAAGGCGTTTCTTCTATTGCAACACATCTCTAACTAGAACCAAAACAGTCAGAGACTGCAACATCCCGTGACACCCATGAATTCAAAATTTTAACCTGACCTACTTGCATAGGTCAAAGATCAAAACACTAGCTTTGATATATGGTCTTACTCACACTGGCCTTCTTCCTAGTCTTTCTAGCTTATTCAGTTCCTGAGTGTACAAAAGTTGAAATTTGACCTTAAACTAGTTTTCTCAAGGTCATCATCTCATTTCCATCCCCTTTGCCGCCCGAGTAATGTGCTCTTTGTTTCATCTTCCTATCTGCAACGGTTGTGAAGATATCGGGTGGACATACTAACGGACGGACAGACGAAAACACGAACACTGACAATTACATAAATCACCGCTTTGAGGCAGGATGTAATTACGGCACCTGTTTGTTTCATCCGTCCAACCACACGTAAGGTCAACAGCAGCGCCTTCTGACTGTCATCATGATTCAGAATCCACCTGAAAGCACTTCTAAAGCTCACTAATTAACATTTTATCCATCCATTTTCTTGCCCATCACAAGCTGGGATAGGCTTCTGGGTAACCCCTGACCCACAAGGTGGAAAAGCATGTACAAAAAAATTGATGGATGGATGGATGGATGGATAGATGGATGACCACTATGTCTCCAAAACCAACAACTGGCTATTTCACCAGGATGTGACAATTTCTTATGAAAATATTTTAGATTTCTCTGGCCAGACTAGCTGAGAGTGAAATATAGTGAACACGTTTTATTTGTCAAAAACAAACATGTTAAAGTCCTTGGTTCTTTTCATTGACACAAAAAAGATGCTAAGTTTTGTGTCAGTGTATGAGTCTGCAATTATGTTTGCTATTTGGTGAAAATGTTAATACCATTGATATTAGACTGATGTATTTTGTTATGATTGACTTGATATGACTTCTCAGGACTGACAATATCTAAATATCATGTTGATTTCAAATGTTCTGCTGGAAAAACACAACTGAATCTGAGTTCACAGATTGCTTTTTATGTTGTCAGCCAGCACCAACAGATTTGTACCTGCTCACCTCATTTTCTCATGCAAAAGCTTGAACAAGCTGCAATATAATGACCTTGGTTAGATTTTTTTAAAAAAACCTCCTGGACGACAAAGTTGAAAAGTGATCACATGGGAATGTTTGATTTCAATAAATGTGGATTCACAGAAAAATAACTGACGTGAAAATGACCAGGATTTTAGAAATATGTCTGTTCAGTCCATTCATTATCATAATAATTTCTAGTTCTTATCTCACAAACTACACTCGAGCTTAACCAAATTTTATCAATAAATGATTTTTATAACCATGTTAATTATTTTTAACTCCCAATTATCCTTGTGTATACCATTGGCACATGCAGAAGGAGTCAAATCTAGCTTTGACTAATTGCAGTTAAATGTTATTAGTAAAAAAGATATTTCCGTATGTACAACAAGAATATTTCCGGACTTAACAAAATTTGTCTTTCAGTTGTTTTTTTTTTCATCTTTCACTCTCCAAACCTACCACCACCCATGAAGATTCATGATGATATCCCTCTCTAATTGCACCTTCAGGCATGATAACTTATATAGCTTTATAAGAGATTCCTAACTACAGGCTTAGTAAACAAGATGCTTGTGTAGCCAAATCCCAACTACATCTGTGGAATTTACCTGTAAAACGAAGGGTGATTGGACAAATCAGGTGCATTCCTGGAAAAGCTCTGATTTTCATCTAATGAAATAAGAGTTCAATAAAGCTATACAACACTGCATACTTTACTATTATGAGTTTTGATTGGTTATAATCAAAGTCAAAGATCAAGAAAGACAATGTTTCCTGAATGAACATGGATTTCAATGATGATAGTAGCACAGAATTTGATGGTTTTTCAACAGATGATATGGAGATATCTCATACGAAGTTGAACAGCTTGTTAGAGAATGACACACGGGCAGGTCTCCAGCCTCACGGACAACATGACCTGATGCCAACCACCGCCCAACACGAGACCATCCTTCCGTCTGCTGACTACGAGACTCTGCTAACTAATGGAGTGTGACATGGTGTGCTGGTTTCACCTCTCCCCCCCTCTCCATCTCTCTATCAACAGACAAACAGAACTGAACGACATAATGAACGACACTCAACTTGACTTTCACCAGAAGCTTTCCCACCAACTTCTGGGAGCTTACTGGCGAAAAAGAAAAAAGCCAGACAGACAAGTGCAGGTACTTTTATATTTGCCGACTGACGGAAAAAAAAACCCGACAGTGTTACAAGGAGGAATGAAGAAGGAAACAAAAATTCGATAGGAACACTAATATTGATTTACGTGTAACCGGAATTAAAGTATAACATTAGAAAAAATTCACAGAATTGTTTTAAAATACAATATGTGATTAGATTTTGCCCATGTACTTACGTGTTCATACATATTTTTAAGACTGGCTACATACTGTATATAAAGCAATAAAAAAACATTAAAAAATATATAGTGTCTTTCAATATAAAATTGAATAACATAATTTTGCTGAAATGATATGATGAACAAATATTTTCTGTGAAGTAAAATACATTTGGAACTTTAAAAATCATTAAATCCTGCTTCAAAGCAGTGATGTATTGTAACTGTCAGCGTTCGTGTGTTTGTCCGTCCGTTCGTTCGTTAGTCCACCAAATATCTTTGCACCCGTTGCAAATGGAAAGATGAAACAAAAAGCACATTACTAGGGTGGCCAAGGCAATGAAAATGAGACGATGACCTTGACCTTTATTCAACTTTTTCACACTCAGGAACTGGATAAGATAGAAAGATGAGAGAGAAGGCCAGTGTAAGACGATAGATCAAAGCTAGTGCTTTGATCTTTGACCTATGCAAGTAGGTCAGGATAAAATTTTGAATTCAGGGGTGTGGTGGGATGGTGCAGTCTGTGACTGCCTTGGTTCTCATTTAAGTTATGACTGTTTTTCTTCTATGATTTGAGAAGCAAGACTGGGGAAATCATGTACAGGGCAGCAGTTCAAGATGGCTGGCAAGGATGGAAGAGTTATGTGGACCAGTCCTCAAGTTCTTCAAAGTAAAAAACAAATAGAAAACAAGAACCAAGGCAGTCACAGACTGCAACATCCCGCCTGAAAGTAGTACCTGACTAGTTCATAGCTCTGACCTTTCAGGGTAGGTTCATCTTTCCATCTGCAACGATTGCAAAGATATTTGATGGACATACGAACAAACGAACACATGAACACTGTTAATTACAATACATCACCGCTTTGAAGCAGGACGTAATTAACAAGTTAATAGTCTTTTCCCACATATTGTTACTGTATTTGGTCAATCTTAGACCTCTAAACTAGTTTTTGTTTTCCAAAGACAGGTTTTGGCTTTCGTATCTGTCACCCCACCTTCTTGATCAGAATAGCAAATGGCCTTTCTACTAATTTATCACAACAAACACTGCAGTTATCAAAACGACTTTGCAGTAACAGCGGTCAGTTGAGATAAGCAGTAATGTGTGTTTCCACCTGTCTAAGGATTAAAACAACACTTCTCAGGTCAAGTCTGAAGTTCAAAGTAGACGTCTTTCTGGTCATGTGAAGGTTAACACTGACTCTATTGATGCAGAGGCAGATTTAAGTGGATGATTCTTTCAAGTATGAGAAAAAACAAAATAAAACCACAAGCAAAACATTTACAAATAAAATCCATAAGAAAATTTTAATGTCTTATAATCGCCATTGCAGCTTGTTAGTAAGCTCTTCTCCACAAACCTGAATACATCCACATGAGCCCACGGCTGAAGTCCTCTAGGAGCCCACTCGTGTCAACCAGCGGCTTCACGAACCCACGAACTTCACCAACTGGTGCAGAATGCAATGAATCCGAAAACCATGTCCATCCCTTCCAAACAGTGGACACTGCAGAAACGGGGCGCTCGTCACATTTCCACGGTCAATGCCAACACCGTGTCACGATATTTCGCAACCATTATTATGGTTCTGTTTCGAGTTTGCCACGATCTGAATGGGTGGAAACCACACGGTATTGTGTTACTCAAGCAAAGGTGCTATGAGTGATTTTCACAGCGGGGTAAATGCTATCGAAGAAACTGTGTGCCAGATATGCTGGGCCTGTTTACATCGCTAGCGTGCTAGCATTGGATAGCATTACCCACTTAGGTCACGTTTAGTTAACATTTAACAAGCCCACGGAAGAGCACTTAACGACTGCACAACCCGACCACATTCACTGCCCTTAACATTTAAGGCTAGCTGGGAACGTCGGAGGAAGTTTCCCCCCTTTTGTCCAGAACAATACTTAGTCTCGTTGACTACTATTAGCATCCAGCTCCTAGCTAAGAAACTGTCAAGTTTAGCTAGCGAGCTAATGTCTCTCCTGCTCTAGAAAACCCCACTGACATGACCACATCGATGGGAAAACATCGACGGTATCCACCGCGCATTAAAACCAAACAACGTCTCAAACGCGTATTATCCATAACATAAAGGCTTGTTTGCGGTGTATACTTACAGTAAGTTCAGTGATTTTTGCGTATCCATTGGAAATCGCGTGTAATATGTAACACCAACCCACAGAACTGTGACATAAACGATTTTCGATCGGTGACCCAGTTTCTCTCCACCGTCATGCCTGTCGGACCACTAACCTAGTTTTTGAACCAATGGCATCCGTCCTCCCACGGTAGGTGCCCGTCCAGCCAATCAGAGACAAGTTCACCACGAGAAAATATGATTGACGTGTCAGTGAACCAATGGCAGACAGATAGAGCGGAATGCAGCGACCACTTAACAGCGAATGTGCCTATAAACCAACACTGCATCACGGGTCGTGTATACAGTATTACACGGTAGGCGGAATCCACGGGCTGGACCAGAGCCAGAATCTCTTGCACTGGTGTCATAGTTTAAATTTGTTGGCTCAAATCTTTTAATTATGGACAAGATGACGTGTAAAAACACATATTTCCCCTGTTAAATGAATTATTTCAATTGTATTGTTTAGTTTAAATAATGTTCTCGTTTGGGAAAATGTTTCTCCTGTCCTTTATGTTTTTTTGTTTTTTTTTAATGTGACAACTGAAACACGCGTAAATGAAATCAAACTTTTCAAAATGAAACTGATTTGTCAGAATTTTGACTGGGTCAAGTTGCAGTGTTGCCTGCAGGTTGCTCAATGTCGCCGCCCCTCACATCTCTAACATGAATTCTTGCCTTCTGATCGCGTTTCAAAGGTTAGACACGTGACTGATTAGATATATTTTAAATTTCTTGTGAAGCTAAAAAAATAAACAAATAGATTTATATATGGTTGTAATGCCCCAGAAACTAAAGCTTGATTAAATATATGTAATTAATGTAAATAATAATTTAAAAAATGTCACATCAGTTCTCACTAATAATGCTCAAGATTTGTATGATTTTAGGACATAAAACCGCTGCATTAGATCATTTTACTTTAATCTATTTTATGTCTCTAAATATTTTAATAATACCAGTTTTCATCAGCAGTTGTACAAGAACAGTCCACCCAGGCAAACTTCCACAACATATATAGTGAGATATCATTGCCTGATTTATTTGTCATGTTTATTTTCATATTACTTTATTGAGTCCGAGAGCATACAGTACCTTATATCTCAATATTTTTTTGCTGCATCATTTCAAACGAAATTTTTAAGTTATCAAGGTGCTCAGACATAAACCAAGCCACCCTATTTCTCTTACAATCCCTATGCCATAAAATAAATGTACAAGTTAGTTCTATAGTTAAGGTCAGAATAACACTTCAATGGGCTTGCAAGAGAGGAAATGCTCGTTGTATTATAAGTATATAGTAGTATTAGTAGACTGTACCACAAAAAAAAAAACTTCACAAAGAGTCGCATATGTTCCCCATTAGCACTTATTCCTAATAATAATCTTTTATATGACCAGAGGATTTACATTAACTCCATCAGAAAAAGGACTTGGTCTGCAAATAGTTATGGTCGAGCTGTAGTTTGACGTGTATAATTTGTCACTAGATGGCAGCGTTGAGATATTTTTAAACAGCAAGACGGGTGCGAACAGGCTTCGAGTTGTGTGACTGTTCCATTTGTTTAGAATTCCTAAAAGTCGCTTACTCCCTTTCCTGACGTACGTAGAAAAGATGTGGGACGCGGAAATATATAGCATACTAAAGATTTTATGATAGAATACAGGGTTTCATGATGTCAAATCTAAATTTATCCAGCAAAGGATTAAATACTGTCTGTATTTTTAAGTTAGTTTATTGAATTCAGAAGAGATTTTCAACATAAAAATTGGAATATCAACATTTAGATAAATACATTTATGATAACAGCAGACCAAGTAGGTGTATTGTATTGTATTTATATTTCATTGTGGTATGTAAAAATTTATTGCCATTATGACTAAATGATCATTTTGGTTTAAAACTAGTGTTGCTAAAAAGTGATTTACAGTACAGTATACCAATTAAGTTTTGTTAAAGGAAAGTTAGTTTTATTCACGTGTAGTCCTGTTTTTAATAGCGCACTCTATCACAATTTTCATTCAAATGTATTTTTTAATGAGATATACAGTACAGTAATAAACCGTGTGAAGCATTGTGCTGGGTTTTTCCGCGCGGAGGGTCCGTGAAGGCATCATTCTATCACATGGCAGGTGATCGTGGAGGGAGCTCGCGCTCCAGTACAGAACAGCGGCTGGGGACCGCAGTGTGGAGGACCTCCCGTGTGTGAGGGGCCTTAAAGTGTGTGTGAGGGGCGCATGAGTGTGTTTGGGTCTCCAC